>KE153955.1:124288-137566 GCA_000411075.1 Sisymbrium irio
CAATCGAACTCTCATAAGTCAGCCATATTTTGAAAACACGGCCATAACTAATGGCTGAGTTATATTTGTAACTCAGCCGATCTCTCATAAGTCAGCCGCCTTTCTTTAACTCAGCCACCAAGTAACCATAACTCAGCCCAAACGTAACTGTAACTCAGCCATCGCGATTTATGACTAAGTTCATTAATACACTTCAGCGATTACTTACGTGGCGCTCATTTTTTGTTTACGTGGCACTGACATTCTTGTAATTACGTTTTTTTCACAACATAATACAAAGGCACACTGAGTATTTTAAAAATGTCACCAATTTTTGAAATTTCTGTGTGGTTTTGGTAATAACACCTAATTTTTATGGTATATGAGCTAACTTCCCTCATATAATTAATCAATGTTGGTGAAAGCCTCACAAGTATCATTCCACCTGATTATGTGGCTTACTCAAGTTCTTTTATTGGCTGTAAACTTATAAAAATTTTGGTTTATGTGTAGAAATAAAATTATTTCATGTTGAGAAGTTGCTAAATTTAAGCCGTTCTGTTTATGGACAAACTTCTGAATTTTTTTTGAGAATTGAGTTTTAAGAAGTGTATACTAAACTCAATTATGTATTAGAAGGATGTACTTGTACAAAAGAAACCCCTTTTCTTTTTAATCGGTATCTTTTAGCACCATCAAAAAAAATGTGCTGTCTGAAACAAACATAATGTGAATGAAATCAAGTTTTTAAGTAGAAAATTATTTGTTTTTGAAGAACATGGCATGTGATGACTCTATAAAAAACCTGAGTATAAAGCCCAAAATTATTTTTGTCCAAGAAAACCCAAAACTATATTCTGTTGTGGCAAATGACAATTGAATTAACAAGACTAAAATATTATAATTATATGCAAAAGTACCAAAAATTTTCAGTATATATTCCTTAAGATTAATGAGAACATAATAAAAATAATGATATTAGAAAATCTAAAATAAATAGAAAAATTAGTCTGTTTTAAATTGATTATTATATAAATTTAACATCATAGAACTTATGTGATCACAACACTTAGGTAAACATTTGCATATGATAAACATGATATAATAAATAAATATAAAAGAATACTGACATTTAGATTATGGTTTTTTTTCTGTCAAATAATCTATGTCTATAAACATCAAATTTCTAAGTATTTCAAGTTTATGTAATCTTATTTTATATAAATTATCTAATTCCTGTTAAGTTCTTACGAATACCATTTATAGTACGTTCAGTATATTCTAACATAACTACAAAAATATCTTAATTAATTCAAAATTAAATTCTTAATTAATTAAAAATAAGTTTTCTTAATTAAATCCAAAATATAAGAATTAGGTAGATATTTCTCTGTAATGATTAGTATACTAAATTAAACCTTGAACTTATGTAATCAAAGCACTGGATTAGGTAGGTAATTTGCATAGGATTAATATGGTATAACAATAAAATATCAAGCAGAGTATTATCAACATAAAACGAAAATAAAATGAAGAATAAAATAGTGAATATATGGTGAGCAACTTGTGAGCAAAATGATGAGAGAATGAGAGGAATGAGGTCGCTACGCCAATAGTACCAATCACGGACGATTCATGGAAACGCGCGTCACATGTTGTTGTTTTGTTGGCTCATTAGTTGAGACAACGACAATCATCCCCAACGCTCTCCATTTATAATACACTCTTTTTTGGTATTTTATATTCTTCTCTTTTATAACAATAGTTTTTTATGGGTTAATGAATCCTATATTTTATAACAAAAAAAGTTCCTAACTGATGACCAACAAAATATGACAATCATCTGTTATTGCATATCTAACCACTATGTTTTGTGAACAAAAATAAGAAGAAGCCAATATGCTTTGTTTGGCGCATGTACCAATAATATAAATATTCAAAGCCGTTATAATTGTCTATAACATAGAATAGTTTTAGTGGTTTAATTGTTCGTGTCATCAATTAATTCAGATCAGCAAAATATATGTTTTTACTTAATAGTAATTTTTTTTTTAGATTGTTGTTTTTTTGTTTATAAAAAAAAGTTTTTCGCATAAATTTTTTTCTTTTTGCTCTCTTTCCCACCTTTTTATATATTAAAATACATTCTTTTGACTTTTCATATCACATTTTGGTTTTTCGTGACTCATATTAATAGGTGAATATAAACATCTATCCAATCCAATCTAATAATTAGACAACAGCAATTACATTATTAACTAACAAAAAGAATAAAAGACGACAAATAATATCAGTAGACGCACCGACACATACCCATTTATTGTCGTGTTGAAAGTTGATTTACGATGATTGTAAAAAGAGAAAACAGATTCCAGTGGGTGAACGTAGTGGTCTGAGCTATGACGCAGTAGTGCATCGTAGTCTATTATAAGTCGTTGGAACCAACATTATCTAATGGTGAGGTGATATCGTCACAAACACACACTTAAGCCTATAACTTATGTTATATTAATTTGGACATTAATTATGACCTAATTATAACTAACATTTAATTATAAACAAATATAAGGGGAGGATTTTGGATTGGCTTCCTTATCAATATCTTGTGGTGTTTTAATTTAGTCTTTTTTTTGTTTGACACGTATTAACTTTTTTTATATCTGACATAAAAAAGAACAAAATAATTATAAAACACATGAGTTGATCAACTCACACCTAAATGATTTGAGTTTCAAACGCATGGAATGTGACATGGTATCATAATCACGGTGTTACTTATCTTTCATTTGTGTAAAGTTAAAACTATCTGTTTATGGTAAAATATTTTTGATACTCCTCTATTAGAAACAAATGATGGTAGGTTTTGTAACTACTCATAAAATTATAATTATCACATACATATATTTTATTTTTAAAAAATGATATAATCATAGCATATAACAGTGACCTCAATTTTCACTTAAGCTTTGCGCAGTATAAACTTTTTACTTTATAAGAAAAATCCTACTTTAATTATACCATTGAGATCCTACATTATGATCTTAACATTAGTTAAATTTGAAAATCATTTGAAAATTCCTCTAAATTTTTTAAATATCTAGATATACAGACAACCTGCAAATTTCTTTGTCCAAAATGGGTAGAGGCCTGTAAGTCATAGTAACGATTTTTCTTTGTTACATCATTTTCCGGGGACTTTCTCTACCATTTAACCACCACGTGTCTCCTTCTGTCAAACTACATAAATCATGGGTCCACCGTAACAAACAACTCTGAGAAACACTCGATAATTACTTAACCCTCCTCTCTTCTCTCTCCCACCAACGCTTTTATAACTTGCTTCGTGTCTCGGCTACTACTAATACGCGCGTCTTCATCACTCTACAAAACCTTAATTAAAACATTCGTAATAATTACTTACACACTAAACCTTTTCTTTTGTTGTTAATCTTCCCCCCGCCATTATACGACGACGACGTATACGCATAGCTTATCAATCATCAGCGTAACGCCATTTTTCTCCCTTAGAAGAAGCAAACAATGCGGTAACAAAAATCAGATATTGAAATATATATCTATCATGTTACATTTTCTTTCCGAATAATTCATATAAAATCTGTGTAGATGATTAAATATCATCTGAAGAAAATGCAGTAACACAAAGCGGCAAAGCAACAGGTGATTCAGAAACTGAAGCAAAAAAAGCAAAAAGCAACAGGATCCCTATCTGTGTCTTCAAGCCAGTTCTTGATTATATAAAGATTCCAAAAGTATCAAAATCAAGAAACTGTAACCGATCTTGCAAAATTGGATGATGGCGAAAATGGTTATTAGAGTCAAGAAGACAGAGATTGTTTCTCTTCTTGTTCTTGTTCTTGTTGTTCTTCAGATAGTGGTGGCGGCGACGGCGGCGAAAGTGACGTACGACCACCGTGCTCTTGTAATCGACGGGAAGAGGAAGATTCTTATCTCTGGCTCAATTCACTATCCACGAAGTACTCCTGAGGTAACTACACTGTTACGCATCTATACATATACGGCTACGTATATAAATGTGACTTTAGATTTATTATAATTTTTTTTTATTTTGGATTTTTATTGTAGATGTGGCCAGACCTTATACAGAAATCAAAGGACGGTGGCTTGGATGTTATAGAGACGTACGTGTTCTGGAATGGTCACGAGCCAGAGAAGAATAAGGTCGGTTCAGTTTTGGGTTTTGTCAAAAATTTGTATTTTCTCTAATTCTGCGTTTATTTATTTATTTTATATGTTTTGTTTGGGGTACAAATTTTACAGTATAATTTTGAAGGAAGATACGATTTAGTCAAATTTGTGAAGCTTGCGGCTAAAGCTGGTCTCTATGTTCATTTACGAATTGGTCCGTACGCTTGCGCAGAATGGAATTACGGGTAAAAAGTGGTTTTCTAGAATAAAATTCTGTTTTTGATTAATTTATTAGAGTTTGGACTGATTAAATTATAAAAATGGTGGATTTTGTGGCGCAGTGGTTTCCCAGTGTGGCTGCATTTCGTTCCAGGGATTAAGTTTCGAACTGACAACGAACCGTTTAAGGTATGGTTAGGTGATTTCTGATTGTATTTCTTTTTTTTTTCTTTTGTTTATTATGTTTGCAAAATGTATAAATTTCTTTCTCAGAAAAGATAGTTGTTTAAGATGTTTTGGCTTTGTGTGCTTGCAGGCGGAAATGCAGCGATTCACTGCTAAAATTGTTGATCTGATGAAGCAAGAAAATTTATATGCATCACAAGGAGGTCCAATCATACTCTCGCAGGTTCGTTGAGAATTTTTTCTGATTACTAATTTTTACATTTCTCAAGATTTTCTCATTTGGAATATTTGGATGTCAGATTGAGAATGAATACGGGAATATTGATTCAGCTTATGGTGCTGCTGGTAAAAGTTATATGAAGTGGTCTGCTTCAATGGCTCTTTCACTAGATACTGGAGTACCCTGGAACATGTGTCAGCAAGGAGATGCTCCTGATCCCATTGTGAGTTTCTTAAGATTCCACTGCTTTAGAGTGTTATTTGACTATAGCACCAACTACCAAGTTGTTGCGGCAGTTGATCTGTATGATTGAGACATTTTTGCTGTTTATTTGTTTTCTTGGTAGATCAACACATGCAACGGTTTCTACTGCGACCAGTTTACTCCTAACTCAAACAATAAGCCAAAAATGTGGACCGAGAACTGGAGTGGATGGTGAGTCTCTTGCTTCTTTACTTTAAGTAATCTGTTCGTCGGCATTTCACTCACTTTCTTGTATGTCCGGACGACCAGGTTCCTTGGTTTTGGAGATCCTACCCCTTACAGACCAGTTGAAGATCTTGCATTTGCGGTCGCACGGTTTTACCAGAGAGGTGGAACTTTCCAGAACTATTACATGGTAACTAAACAAACACAAGAACCCAATTAAGTTCCACTTTTTTGTTGCTATTGTTTACTCTGCTCGAGTACAAGACAATACGTTAAAACTTGCTACATAAGATTTATTGGTCTTTTTTTGTTCAGTATCACGGTGGAACAAACTTCGAAAGAACAAGTGGAGGACCTTTAATCACTACTACTTATGACTATGATGCTCCAATTGATGAGTATGGTAATGAATCTACCACCGAATGTCATTTTTTTCTCTTCTTGGATCTGTAGTTTGTCTGTGAATTACTGAAGAGATATTGATTTGTTTATGTTGCAGGACTTCTTAGACAACCAAAATGGGGACACTTACGAGATCTACACAAGGCTATCAAGCTTTGTGAAGACGCCTTGATTGCTACAGATCCAAAGATTACTTCTTTAGGTTCAAATTTAGAGGTAATAACAATAAACTTCATGTCACTCCACTTCTTGAAAAATGCTTTGATTAATTTAACAAATCTCTAAATATGATTTGTCTTCACAGGCATCTGTATATAAAACATCATCTGGATCATGCGCTGCTTTTCTTGCAAATATTGGCACACAGTCTGATGCAACTGTGACTTTCAATGGCAAATCATATCACTTGCCTGCATGGTCTGTAAGCATCTTGCCGGATTGCAAAAATGTAGCTTTAAACACAGCAAAGGTCTGTTTCATTAGCATATTTAAAATTGTTGAGCTCATTACCACTTATCAAACTCCCCATGGCAACAACTGATACAAATCTTGAAATGTAGATAAATTCTGCTATCGAGTCTACCACATTTGCTCGCCAAGCATTGAAGCCAGATGCTAGTTCATCTGAACTAGGCTCACAGTGGAGTTACATTAAAGAACCTATTGGAATTTCCAAGGCGGATGCACTCGTGAAACCTGGATTATTAGAGCAGATAAACACAACAGCTGATAAAAGTGACTACTTGTGGTACTCTCTGAAGTAAGAGTAGGCCTGAGCCATTTTTTATAGTAATTTCTCTTCTTGCAAAAAGATTCTTTATTAAAAGAAATTTAACCCAAAACAGGATGGATATTAAAGGCGATGAGACGTTCCTTGACGAAGGATCTAAAGCCGTCCTTCACATCCAATCCATTGGTCAAGTGGTGTATGCTTTTATAAATGGAAAACTTGCCGGTATGTATGTTACTCTGAGTTCTCACAAGCTGTTGAAGTAAATTTTGCAACTGAGTTTTTTTTTTTTTCAAATAACATAATGATTCTTGGTTGTAGGAAGTGGAAATGGCAAACAGAAGATTTCTTTGGACCTCCCAATTAATCTTGTAACTGGGAAGAACACAATTGATCTTCTTAGTGTGACTGTAGGGCTTGCGGTAGGTTCCTTCGTTTCTAATTACTTAAAGATTACTGCACAAATGTTTATTAGGCATGATTAACTCAACCACTGTCCACTTATTCCTCAGAACTATGGAGCTTTCTTTGACTTAGTTGGAGCAGGAATCACCGGTCCTGTGACACTTAAAAGCGCAAAAAGTGGTAGCTCAATCGATTTGGCTTCTCAGCAGTGGACTTATCAGGTCTGTTGGCATTGATTCTCCATTTTTATTTGAAATCAACCTCAAGAATCTCTTGTCCTGCCTCTTGCTTTCAAGTTTTAACGGTTTTTGGTTTATAGGTTGGACTCAAAGGAGAAGACACAGGTTTGGGAAGTGGAGATTCTTCTGAATGGGTTTCAAAGTCTCCTTTGCCCACTAAGCAGCCACTGATTTGGTACAAGGTGGTGAATGATATATTTTTCAAAACCATTTGATCAAAACTCTGTTTTCTTGTCACCCTCTAACACCCAACTATTACGTTTCTCAGACAACATTTGATGCTCCTTCTGGGAGTGATCCAGTAGCAATAGACTTCACAGGTACAGGAAAGGGCATTGCATGGGTGAATGGACAGAGCATAGGTCGATACTGGCCAACCAGTATTGCACGTTCCGATGGTTGCGTAGATTTATGTAACTATAGAGGATCTTACCGTGCAAACAAATGCCTCAAGAACTGTGGAAAACCTTCACAGACATTGTAAGTACTAATAAGTACTAAACATCTTGGTTGAACGGAATCTTGGTTTGGTATCCATTTGAACCGAATCATAATGGTCGTTTGGTTGTTTACAGGTATCACGTGCCTCGCTCGTGGATAAAACCTAGCGGGAACAGTCTTGTTCTGTTGGAAGAAATGGGAGGAGATCCGACAAAGATATCATTCGCGACAAAACAAACAGGAAACAGTCTGTGTTTGAAAGTGTCACAGTCTCATCCAGCTCCGGTGGACACATGGACTTCAGACTCAAAGATCTCAAACAGAACCAATCCCATTCTTTCCCTAAAATGCCCTGTCTCAACTCAGGTGATATCTTCTATAAAGTTTGCAAGCTTCGGTACACCAACAGGTACTTGTGGTAGTTTCAGCCACGGCAAATGCAACAGCTCCCGATCTCTCTCCGTCGTCCGCAAGGTCTTAAATATATATACATATTTCTTTTTGGTGCCTTCGACTTTTAGGTTTTATAAGTTATGTTTAATATTGGAGTTTGATATGTGGCAGGCATGTGTTGGATCGAGGAGCTGCAACGTTGAAGTCTCGACCAGAGTCTTTGGAGAGCCTTGTCGTGGCATCATCAAGAGCTTAGCTGTTGACACTACTTGTTCTTGAGTTCCTCTACTCCGTTACCTCCGCTGATTTGATATGATATGTAGTATGTAATTGTTAAAAACGCAGCAAATAAATGAAATTGATAATAATAATAATATAAGTCTAAAGTGATTCCAAATAAATTTCGATTAATTATATATGTCGTCACTCGTCGATACCTGTAAATACTTCACATTTTACCCGTAAAAACTCTAGATAAAAATCCGGTCATCATAATTGGTTTGGCTTAGTTGGGTCATCAATAAAACCCAAGTTGTGGAAGGAGAACTAAAGTAGATTGTGAGTCTCTTGGTTCTTTACTTTGATTTGTTGGTAACTTCTAGAGTTCTAGTTTAACACAAGAAGGAAATTGTTGCTTTCTCCATTAAGTTCCACTTTCTCGTTGCTATTACTTACTCAGCTCTGCTCTTGACTACAACACACTACGTTAAAACTTGTTAAATAATGGTCTTGTTTTTTTTTGATAAGAGGATTTCAGAAACGGCTCACGAGTTTTTTCTGTCACAATGATTTTATAAGCAACTCAAATGAATCAGAACAAACTGAGAAAAACAGTAGAGATACAAACCTAAGCATAACGAATTTTCTTGGCCATAAAATAATTGTAGTCTTGAGTTGTTTATAAAACTCTCGACGAAAGATTATTAAGAATGACGAACATAGTAAAGCTCAATGTGTAATAAGCACAAAAATACCAGTAGAAACAAACTTAAAATATTGTCAACAAAAAACCACAATCCTCTAACAAAAATCCAATTTCCTTCAAAGACGCTGACAGTGTTCTTAAACCTTGAATCCACGACTCTTCCTCTTTCTTCTGGCCTTCTCGAATTTCCTTCCCTTGGACAGAACATATGGCTTCGAGTGACTGTGCGGCACACCAGGTCCAGGAGCAGGACCAAAATGCTTCACAGCCACTTGTGAGTTTTATCTTAGGTCCTCTAGGAATAATCTACAAACAAGAACAAGCAAAGGTTACATATTATTATCACACGAAGTTGTTAAAATGAAGATGAGCGGTTAAGTTTTAGAGATACCGTGTTCTGTCCAAATGGAGCTCTGAGACCACGATGATCTCAAAGGTTAAGCATTCACCAACTTTCTCAATGAGAGCTCTGGCTCTCTCTGTGAACCTCAAGTCTGTAACTTTGATAGCTCGGATCTCGTGTAACCTCAAATCATCGATAATAGTTCCAACCAAGAAAACGTTCTTATCTTTCTTATGGTATCACAACATGAAAAATCACATTCAGAACGCATAGCATCAAACATCGAACACCTCCATGTTGCAGACTAAGTTTGGAAACTGATACAATTTTTTTGACCTTGACAGTAAGCTTGAGGGAGACACCATCGGGCATCGGACTTTGGAGTTCTCAATGTGATTTTTCGATGGATCATATATTACTGTAGATACTTTACACCTTACTCGAAAACATTGTAGATAACAACTCCAGTCATCACAATCGGTTTACCATTGGATATTAACAAATCATTGTCCAAAGATGGAGAAACATCTAGTAAATCTATGGAGATCAATTATGTTGCTTACTTGCTTTTGAAGTTTATAGTATACTCTATCAACTAGAAAATTTTCTTAAGAGAAAACTTCAGATCAGAAATCTTCAGCATAGGAGGAAAACAAAATTTAATGATATATATACACGCAAGAAGAAACTGCAAAAGTATTCATCTGTAACAAAAGTGAACATTAGTTTGAAGCATTTTGAGTAACATACAAGGAAAAGGATTCCAGATCCAAATATGAAGTTCAGGGAAGAGGATTAGCAACTTTTAGATCAATAATTAAAAACAAATACTCATTTAAAGTAAAAATGTCATCTTTTTATTTTTGAACAGCGCAAAGCATTCATCAATTGGATTAAATTCAAACTTCAATATCCCAATATTTTGTTACTTCCAAGCTATTTGCTCATACATATGCCGATTATGAAAACCACAATCAGAGCAACAAAATATTAATCCAGACCACTCAAAAACTATTCTCTGTGGACAACGTTTCTTACAAACAGAGCAAATAGGCCGAGACATATGAAGACTGTTAGGCAGAATGTTTACCTTCTTACCATAGTAGAATCCCGATGAATTGCTCTTCATGTACATGTCACCTTCCAAAAACCCGAGCAAACATCCAATGTGTAGGGTGACACAACAATATTCGTCACACATATAAAACCATCTTGTCTGATCTATATCTGTCTCGCAAATTTCACACCAATCGATCATCGTACTTATCTTCTTCCCATAAGAAAGAGTGACTGTATGCTTATCATGCTTATACCTCACCTTTTGAGGCCACGTAGCACACTTGAAACACAAAGCAAAGTCGCATTCTATGCAATTGAATGTTTCTTTGTCCGCACGACCCATACGCCCTTCGCAAACCGAACACGGTCTTCTCTGCTCTCCTGGTTTGGATGTTAGGAATAAAGGATGCATATGACTTCCATGAACTAATGGCTCGGAAATTTTAGCACACTGCACATGTAACTTAAAACCACATCCAACACACTCATAGAAGAGACCCGCTTTGCAAAACCAAAGACAAACCGAACATTTATCCACTACAAAGTCTGGAACACCGTTATATCCTGCTACTAGAGTGAGTTGATGTGGATGTATGGGATGATACATTTTGCGAGAAAGCTTTGCACAATCTTCGTGGAGAATGAAATCACATTGCATACACGAGTAGAAATTACCGAAATATACTGGGGTGATGCATGCTTGACACTGACTATTCTCATCGTAATCTCTACTGATGTTCTCATCAAGTCTCAAATGATGATGCTGGTGACTGAAATGTTGTATGACTCCATCGCTTATTTTCAGAAACGGCTCAATATCTTCTTCTTCATCTTCTGGTTGTCCCTCAAGTTCTAGACCATCCCACACATTGCTCTGTGTGACACATTTTGAATGAGCCTCATAGGAACAGCCGTCCTTAATGCAAGAATAGCCACCATACATGCTGTCCATCTTTTTGCGACAAACACCACATGACAATTCTTCTTGATCAAAAGAAAAGTTGAAAGAGATACGATGGGGATGTCGTGATATCCTTATGAGACGTGGTAAGCTGATACAACTTTGATGGATGACAAAGTTACAAGGGGGACACATATAGAAAACACCGCTTGAATGTACTGAGTATGTTAAGGCACATACGTTGCAAGCTAAGGAGTTCTTTCTTGGAAACAGAGAAAGTGGATGCTCATGCCATCTTCTTTCATCTTTGGATAAGGGTAATGGATCCGCCCCACAAACAAAACTAATTGCAAAATCACAAATAAAGCAGTAGTAAAATATCTTCGTGAGATCTTCATTACAACAATAACATTCCCTCGTTCTTTTTTTGAACCCCGGATACAACGCCACTAACTGAAGAGAATGTTGTGGATGAAAAGGATGTTTGATCTCACCGAAAGACGCCTTTTTATATTCTTTATGGTTTACACCATTGCAACCTTGGCAGTAGATGTAGGTAGCCTCTTCTCCTGGTAAGCTATATTGAATCCAGTTAAGAGGAAGACAATTCCACTTAATATATCTCTCCGGCGAGCTTGCTTGAACCATAAGAAATTTTCCTTTTATCAAGAATACTTGTACTTGAGGGCATAAGGAAATAAGCTTTGATGAATTCATTGCAACCACAACTAAGAATATTTGATGGATGAGTGACATGACCTCCGACTCCGGATCGAGCGTTGCTGTTTCTTCAACAAAGCGTGAACTGTGAATTTCTGATATAGGGCAAGATCTTTTTCGAGATATGAGTTGTATGAGCTTCGACAGTCGCTTCGGCTGGGAATCCAAATCGATAGAGCGGAGGAGAGAGATGAGTTGAGTAATGAGTGACATGAACTCCGTCTCGGGCTTCGGCTGTGAAGCCAAATCCATTGACCTGACCACAGACATAACTTCATCGATAAATGGAGGGACTACTCTTTTGATTTTCGGATCCATATACCAATGGTAAGGATATTCGTCCTCTGCTGGAGACATTAGTCGAGTAATGAGTGACACGAGCTTCAGTTCCGCCTCCGAATCCATAGACTTGTCGAGAAAAATGGCAAGTATGAATGTAACGTAGTTGACCAACGAGAGGTAACGAGACAGATATCTGAGTATGAATTCTGAATATACAGTTTAGACGTGGCAGACGAGGAGGAAGAGAGAGTGTCGTGATAATGTGAGAGAGGTGTCGATCTAGCTTACAGGCTGTCCAAGTTGAAGGGTAGTAGTTTAATACAATATATCGAAATATCATTGTGGAGCGCCTGTATGCACGCACATGCATCCATATATGCGCTGAGATCAAAATTTATATTCTATAATATGATTAAAAGTCCAATCGGAACTAAACATTAATTGTATAATGAGTGGCACAAGCCTTCGGCTCTGTCTCTACATATATAGAGTTGTCAAGAAAAATAGCGAATGTGAATAATAATGCAGATGAGGGAGATCTCTGAGTATGAATTCATGTTATATACAGTTTTTTTTTTACGTCACATATAATATACAGTTTAGGCGTAGGAGAAGAGGAAGAATTGGCGGGGTGATCATTTGTTTTACAGTCTATCTGGATATTTCAGATTAAATGATAATTCAAAATTACTACTGGAACTATTCGCATTATCTCTTTTTTCTTTTCTTTTTTTTTTTAATATAAAAACTGTTAAATATCTACTTTCTCTTTACTATCTCGTGATAAATCGCAGAAGATGCTGAACACGTTCATTGTCCCTAAAAAATGGATTAAAGGTTTTCTTCACATCCAATCCATAGGCCAAAATGGTTTACGCTTTTATAAATGGAAAATTTGCCGGTATATATGTTACTCTTGTAAAGAAACCTTTGTTAGTGCTTTGCACTAGCCCAAGATCGTAATCTCCAAAGAACCCGAGAGAAACAAAACTTTTAAGTATGAAGAAGTATATGGAAGAACAATTAGAGAATACTTGAAAGACCTTTAGAGAAATTAGGAACTTATGATGAACACTCTTTTTATAAACTTTAGTTTATTTCTCTTGTTCAACTTCTAGTGCATGTTACAAATGAGGGGGTGAGGAGGTATTTATAGCCTCCCAAACTTTCTTACAAAAACTTCTAGATTATTCTACTAAACTCCTTAGTTCCTAGATATTTTATTAATCTCTAGAATA
>KE153957.1:0-12852 GCA_000411075.1 Sisymbrium irio
ATGCAAATAAGGCTTAATCCGATTATCTTCACCATTGTTAGTCTTAAAGCTTAGGTTGAATTGATCATTCAATCTGCGATTTTAGATTAACTTATTCACCAAAAGTGTTTTAGGTTGCTAGAAGAAACCTTGGTGGGCGATCTATCCTTAGCCTGCGAAAGTTGATGCTAAGGTAGATCGTGAACATATTGAACCTGCTCATTTAATGCTCATCTACATCTGCTAGATTCAAACGACAGTTTAGAATGCTAGGTTGATAGATGAAGTTAGTAATTTGACAAAAGTGGATTATTATATGTTTATGTTTGAGTTCTAGATTGTGTTTCGCTATGCCCTGAATAGTCATTCAGTTGCTTTCTCAAGAATCCTGCGAATTGTCCTAACCTAGTGTTTATCTCTATTGAATTTTAATCCGTTTATTGTTTAGCATTGTTACTTGAAACCAACAAACAACCATTATTGTCTTAAGCTTTGTTCTTAAATCTCGTAGAACCATAGTGAAACATTGGTCCTCTGGAATCGAATCTAAATATTACAATCATAAGCTGTACACTTGCAGTATAAATAAAAGAGACAATTTCCAGTCTATCAAGAAGCCTTGTGGTTGGAAAGATATGAGTCAAACAATAAACATATGTCTTTGTTGCTTCCCAGATTCTCATCACGTCACCTGAGGAGAAGAAGGAGGAGCCGACGAGATCCACCGACAAGAATCAATCAATTATAAAATTATAATCGGAGAGAGAGGAAACATAAACGTGGATTTTTTATTTATAATTCATTAAGGATAAATAAGTCTTTTAACCCTTAAAGAATTAATGTATTTTTGTAAAGTAAATCGTAAAGTGTATTTTTTTAAAGTCGTATGATGAAAAGTGCATTATTGTCAAATTCTTGCTTATTAACACTTGAAACCGAAATCACCCATTTTCGCCAACTCCAGCTACCACAACTGCACCTACTACATTTAAACCTGTCAGACTTTAAGAGGAAAAGTTTGATGGAGATACTAGATTCATCTGCAGAAGTAAAACTTGTCGTTTTAATTTTTTTGTGATATTCCTCTAGCTGTATTATTAAAGGTGATTTTAATGAATATACTCAGTTAATTTTAGAATTAAGTTTTTGACCATTTAAATTATAAAATTGGGTATAGAATTTTATTCCGATGATTATATTCCTAATTCTCTTATCTCCTCTTAACTATTGATCATTTAGTGCCTACAATTTCACTTATGACTGAGTTATCACACTGACACCAATAATGCAAACTTAACGAAATTTAGTTGTTAATATTTATCATATATATCAGATAATATGCGTTAGAGAGATACATGAATAAATTACCAATAGCATATATGTTGTTATCCACTAATACTAATAACGGTAAAAAAACAGTTATGTTACATAAGTTGGTTGTTAATAAAGATAATCTTAAACTCTAAAAATTAAACCACAACCTTAAATTATAAATCCTAAATTTTAAGCATTAAACCTTAAATTCAAAATTTAAACTATAAATTCTAAACTAAATAAAAACTTAAAACCAACATAATTATTAGATAGTAACATATATATTGTTATCCCACTAATATTAATAGCGCGAGAATAACAGTTATGTTAACATAGTTGTTAAAATGCATTATATATGGTAATAATGATTTTTTTACACCTGCGAATGGCGCCTTTTCTCTCTCTAGGCGATCGTTTTGGCGATTTTGAAAACCACCATTTTCAACTTCCGTTTTACAGTTTTCCGGCAGTTCCCCCCCTCTTTTTGCGGGTCAACTTGACTGATTTTTGTCCGTTGAGAAGTTTCTCTGACGTTTTATGTGTCTCATCACTGCTTGATGAGTTTCACACAAGAAAACCACCATGGCCCTTCTTCTATAAATACTCGCTTCATCCCATAGATTCCGTTTGTCAATACTACACAATGAATACCCCTGTTCAAAAGCATTTACAAAATCTCACGTTAGGCTCGGAGGATGTTCCAGTCACACTCACGGCGGTAGTTTGCAATCAAGCGGCGTCTGCAAATCGGTTTACACTCATTGGCATCCCGGTGAACCCAGCGAAGCAACCACTACGTCCTCTCCTTGTGCACATGCCCCATCTGTGGGGACTTGGAAATTCGGTTATAGGCAAGATTGCTGGTGCGTCACAGTTCCAATTTGTGTTTCAGTCTGAAGAGGCTATGAATCTGACACTTCGCAGGGGTCCTTGGTCCTTCAACGAATGGATGATGGTGCTTCAGCGTTGGTCACCACAGATGCCAGAGTATATGTTAAAATACATTCCATTTTGGATGCAGATACATGGAATTCCCCTTCAATACCTCACCCGGGCAATGATTGGTTTCATTGGTGACACGTTTGGTCCGGTGAAAGATGAATACATTGATGAAACATCTACTCGTGTGGATTTCATGCGAGTAAAGGTTAACTGGCATGTGGAGAAGCCTCTCCGCTTCCAACGAAACTTTCAGTTTGGCGAGAATGCTAATACTGTTTTGTAGTTCTGGTATGAACGTTTGCAAAATTTCTGTACCAAGTGTGGGATTCTCTCACATGATGTCAAAGAATTCCCACTTAATGATGATTATGGCCCTCCAGAGGATGATATTGATCCGGATCAAGGTGATCAAGAAGATGACTACAATGATGATGCATGAAATAGGGAACAGGATAATCAAGTTGATGAACCATTTGAAGATATGTCTGCGGGTTTTGATAATGCTGCTGAGGAATACATTCCCCTTCAATCTTCTGATAATGATCTAGCGGTGGAAACTGTTCGTTTCCTACAGGTCAAGATGGCACGCGGTAAATTTCACGAGAAAGACTTCATGGATGTTTTTGCGGACTATACAAGGAAGGAAGAAGAACAGATCAATAATAAACGCAAACGCATTGATGTGGCTATTTGGTTACTAAATCCGACTACTGGTGATCAATACAGGACGGTCCTGGGTCCTGTTTTGAAGAAGGGTACTCATGAACCCTATGGTTCAAGTTCTGATCACAATTCTATCGACAGAGGCGCGGGGGGCCCGGTACCCCCACTGTCTCCATGAGAGTCCTAGAATGGAGCTGTTGAGGCCTCGGTCCTGAGGGGTCTGCGACTTAAAAAAGGCTTACCAAGTAATGTAAAATATATCAGCCTGATGTTTTCTTTTATGTGAAACTATACATAATAATAATGTCCTGCGTGACATGTGTTTTTCTTAAAGTTTGATTATCTTCATCTAGTCTCTCCCATCGGTACAAGGGGTGGTCTCGCCTTATTCTGGAAACAGGATGTATCCCTGTCTGTTATTTCTGCTGATGTAAGGATGATTGATGCTTCAGTTGTGTTTAATGGAATGTCTTTCTTTTCTGCGGTTTATGGCAATCCAAATCCAAGATACAGAAATGAGTTATGGCAAAGAATTGAAGAGATAAGTGATTCAAGGAATGGACCATGGATGTTAGTTGGAGATTTTAATGAAATCCTATCCAACACTGAAAAAGAGGGAGAGATGAGGGAAGTTTTTATGATTTCGGCGGATGCATACCGATTGTGACTTCAGAGATCTAAGATATAAAGGAAATCGTTTCTCTTGGTTTGGCAAACGACGATCATACACTGTTAAGTGCTGTTTGGACCGTGCAATTGTGAACTCTTAATGGTTGGCTATGTTTCCGGCATCTGTATCAGAGTTTTTAAATTTTCATTGCTCTGACCACATACCAGTTCTTACGCGGTTATTATTCTCTCCATATCATCCAAAGAAATGCTTTCGTTTTGACAAACGACTTCTTCAAGTGAAAGATTTTCAAGATTATGTGATGCAAGGATGGAATTCACGATCTATTGGTTCATCACCTTTAATTACAGAGAGAATTGTAGAATGTCGCAAAGCTATTTCCCGATGCCGTCGTGACTCAAAACTGAATTCAGCAAGGAGAATCGAGGAGCTAGAGGTACAACTAGAGACTGCTTTGGTTAATGATCAGGTGAATATTGATGATATACAGAAACTTCAAAATGAACTTTCTCAAGCACATCGAGATGAGGAGACTTATTGGCAATTGAAGAGTAGGAACATTTGGTTGTCTGCAGGAGATCGTAACACCAAGTTCTATCATGCTTGCATGAAAACTAGAAGAAGCCAAAATAGAATAATGGCTGTACATGATGATCTTGGTACTACTTTCAAAGGTGATAATGAAATTGGTACTCATGCTGAAGATTTCTTCACAAAGATCTACACAAGTCAAACACCAACTGGTTTCCACCAATGTTTCAGTCTTTCCAAACAAAAGTTACACCTGATGTTAACGGCTCTTTGACAAGAGATGTCACATATGAGGAAATTCTGTCAGCAGTTAAATCTATAGGAGCTGATCGTGCCCCAGGTCCGGATGGCCTCACTGCACGCTTTTACCAAGCCTGTTGACCAATAATTGGGAAAGATGTTTGTGATCAAGTTCGTGAGTTCTTCTCAACAGGACACATGAAGGAGGGCATTAATGACACAAATCTCTGCCTCATTCCCAAAATAACAACACCTCAGACTTTGTCTGACTACAGACCGCTTGGACTATGCAATGTCTTGTACAAAATAATCTAAAAAATACTGGTCAATCGGTTAAAACCTTATTTAACATCGATTGTAACAGAAAATCAGGCAGCCTTCATTCCAGGACGTATGATAACTGATAACATTCTCATTGCACATGAGATGATGCATTCTTTGAAGGTTCGTAAAAGAGTTTCTCAGACATCCATGGCAATAAAGACAGATATCTCCAAGGCGTATGACAAAATTGAGTGGAGTTTCCTGCAATCCACACTTACTGCCCTTGGGTTTGATGCTCAATGGATCACCTGGATAATGGCTACTGTTTCTACGGTTAAGTATTCAGTTCTTATAAATGGCTCTCCTAATGGGAATATCAGTCCGGACAGGGGTTTGAGACAGGGTGATCCTCTGTCTCCATATCTTTTTATCCTATGTGCAGATGTTCTTAGCCATATGATATTATCTGAGGCACAAGTTGGACGACTTCAAGGGATTAAAATAGGGAATGGTGTCCCTGCAATCACTCACCTTTTGTTTTGCTGATGACCCACTTTTCTTTTGTCATGCTAATGAAAGGAACTGCAGAACATTAGCTAATGTGTTTCGCACTTATGAATCTTGGCCAGGTCAGAAAATAAACCAAACAAAATCAGTTATCACATTTGGCTCTCGTAATCGTGTTCACAATCGTGTAAAACTGCAATCAATTCTTGGCTTTAGTGAGACTGGTGGTGGAGGAAAATATCTAGGATTGCCAGAACAGTTTGGGAAGAAGAAAAAAGAGATGTTCCAGTACATTGTGTCTACAGTGAAGCAAAGAACTAAAAGCTGGAGTGCCTCTTATTTGTCCCCATCCGGGAAAGAAATTATGATCAAGTCAGTAGGACTGGCGATGCCTGTTTTTTAAATGACTTGTTTTAAACTACCAAAAAAAATTACCGAGGAGATAAATCAAACTCTGATGCGTTTTTGGTGGGAGAAAGGAGATAAGACAAAAGGAATTATCTGGATTGCTTGGAAGAAACTTCAGCTTTCAAAAGCTGATGGAGGAATTGGTTTCAGAGATATTGCAGTTTTTAATGATGCTTTGTTAGCCAAGCAAGCATGGCGACTTTTACATCACCCCACATCTCTCTTTGCAAGACTAATGAAGTCAAGGTACTATAGATACATCTATACTGGAAGCAAAGAGTAGTAAGTCTCAATCATATGGTTGGAGATCAATTTTAACTGGTTTAGAGGTGCTCAAAAAGGGTGCGCGGGTGCTCATAGGAGATTGTCAATCTACCAGAGTTTTTAAAGACAATTGGATCCCAGCTAATGTCCCAAGACCTGCAATATCTTCAAGATTAAATGAGGACCTAATGGTCTCCTCGCTTATTACAACAACACATAATGTTCGATGTTGGAATATAGCAAAGCTACATGAGTTTTTATAGCCAGACGACATACCCCTCGTCCAACAATTTATCTTTCTCCTAACAAAGGCAATGATGAAGTAGTATGGGGTTATGAAAAGTCTGGTATCTACTCTGTTAGATCGGGATACCGTGTTTATTTCAATCATCTCAGAGGTGATACGACTGCAATTCTACGGCCACCAGGTGATCCTATCTTAAAAACAAAGATATGGAAGTTAGATGTTATGCCAAAACTTAAGCACTTCCTATGGTGTATCTCTTCACGTGCGATCCCAACAGCTACCAGATTAGCTTCTCGTGGCATTTCTCTGGATCCATTTTGCCAACGTTGTGGTCTGGAACGGGAAAAAATATAACATTTATTCTTCAAATGCCCTGTTTCTATTATGCTATGGTGTATGTCCCAACATCCTTGGACGCCAAGTAGTGGTATTTCTGCAGAAGAGCAACTCCAAATACTAATTGACCAACACAATGGTGCGCAGCTTCCGTCTCATATCAGTCTGATCCCATTTTGGTTGTTATGGAGGATTTGGAAAGTAAGGTGCTGTCTTCTTTTTCAAAGACAACTGCAGGCCCCAGAACGTATTTTACAGTTTGCAATTGCTGATATTACAGAATGGCTGAATGCTCAAATTTTTGAAGAAGATACTATGATACATGACAATGAAAACGATACAGGTAGAATTGTTTCTACACGTTCTAGGCGTCGCGGTTGGAAGCGACCAAGTAGAGGATATTTGAAATGTAATTATGATGCTTCATACGATCCTTTATCGAAGAACACAAAAGCGGTTTGGCTAATCAGAGACACGAATGGCCAATTATTCTCGACAGGATGTGGCAATGCAGAACTGTTGGAGTCTTGGATACAGATCGATGATATTTGAAGGAGATTGCAAATTTTTGGTTGACAACCTGCACAACAAAGGTGTGGACTACATTCTCTCTAACATTATATGTGATGTACAGAAGTGGTCTAATGTCTTTCCTCGCTGTGAGTTTCTCTTTACAAATCGAAGCAACAATCAGACAGCACACAGACTTGCCTACTTAGGGCCTGGAGACACAAATTTCAGTACTTCCTTTTTTCCACCTTTTGATGAGCAATTCAATTCAATGTTGTACAATGAATTTGTAAACAACTTTCAATAATATAAAATGTTTAGCCAAAAAAAATGGTAATAATGAATATCTTTTATATAATTAGCGAACAAATTCCCTCTAAAAGGGTCCACGTCAGCATTCACTTCTCTCATCTATGTGACACGTGTTTACTTCGTAAATTTTTTGATTTCGTTTCTCTCCGTAATGTTCTTGCTCTATGCAGTTGAGCTTCAACTCGATCTCTCCTTCACATTTACAGTTTATAGCCTTTCATTTATGTTGGGCCTGCTTCATATTATAATTCGAGCCCAAACCATTGTCGTAGCTGTTTATCTCCTCTTCGTCCATATTGTTTGTTTATAAACGAGTCTCTCAGTCTCAGTCATCTGTTCAACGGCTGTGTCCCTTGGCTTTCATCTCCATTCATTCTCAACTCGGCGTCCATTCGCTTTCTTCTTCATTCATTCATCTCACTCTCTAAAATCCTTAACTTCGCCTTTGATTAGATGTTTTATCCGTTTCTACTTCTCCTCTTATAAATATCGGTCACTACAGTCGACCTCCACGCAAATCTTCGCTTCACCCACTTTTGTTCTTAACGCGCTCTCGCTTTATCAACCACGCAAACTCAGCCACTTTCACCTAAACTGTCGTGATGGACTTCGTCGCTGTGCCTGCGCAATCCACTCACGTCATCTTTGACAATCTTCACCTCGGCCGCACCTCTAAAACCGTTGTGTGTAGGCTTCTCCGATTTTGGGATTCCAGAAACCTGAGTTGGTTAATATCTCGAACTCACACCCAAGACTTCTCATGAGTTGGAAGCCCTTTCCACTAAACTAATTCTTCCAGGAACCCTTCAGCATCATAACGGGTATCCAAAAGATTCTCGGGAAATAAGACCAACGTTCTGTTGACGAAAACGATTCTGGTAACGGATTGACCACATGACCACCACCCAATACTGGTTTAAGCTGAGAAACATGGAAATCAGGATGAATTTTTCAGCCATCTGGAAGTCGCAAACGATAAGCTGCTGGTTCAATCTTTTCTGTCACCTCAAAAGGACCATAATATTTAGCAGCAAGCTTCTGACAGAAACTTTTGGAGAGAGAAGTCTGCCGGTATGGTCTGAGTTTAAGAAACACCATGGAGCCCACCGTAAACTCCAAATCTCAACGCATTATTTTTCATCAAGGACTGAGCTTTTAGTAAATGAGCTTTAATGTCCTGCAACATCATATCTCTCTCCTTAAGCTGTGTCTCTAATTCAAAATTTACTGTAGACCCTTCCTCAAACCGCAATAACCTAGGAGGATCTCGTCTATACACATGGCCCTGTTCGGTTTGATGTCGCAGCGATCACTTTTGGCGATAAAAAATTTAACACTAAAAATGACCAAAATAATAATAGTGAAAAACAGATATGGAATTGCGCGATCACTTTTACGGTAGTCGCCGGAGGTATATCTCACGCTGTAAAAAACAGCGATAGTTAAAGTGATTGCTATGACTGTTTTTAGTTAAAAAAAACACTGGCAGCATTGTTGCAGTCTCTGGTTCTCCACATTCTTAAGCAACAAAACACTTAAAATTTTGATCACTTGCCGCTGACGCAGCGTCTTAAAAAAGAACAGGGCCCATCTTGAAAGGTGTTGTCTTAAGAGAGGTATGGTAAGAAGTATTGTACCAAAACTCGGCCCAAGATAAGTACTTGCTCCACAACTTAGGATGGGTGGAAGTAAAACATCGCAGATATGTTTCAAGACAACGATTTATAACTTTGGTTTGACCTTCAATTTGGGGATGATATGCAGTACTAAATTTCAGTGTTGTTCCTGCCAAACGAAAACACTCTTGCCAAAATCTGCTGAGAAAGATCTTGTCTCGATCAGAAATAATAGAGCGAGGAAAACCATGGAGACGTATGATCTCACGCACAAATTTATCCGCTACAACAGCTGCTGTAAAGGGATGTTTTAAACCAATGAAGTGCGCATATTTGCTGAGTCGATCAATCACCACGAAAATGACATCAACGCCATAGAAAGCTCCTCTCCCATATCTGATTAGGCAAAGCTATAGGCTGAAGTAAACCAGCTGGACTCAATGTGGAGTACTTTGTGGGTTTGACAGATGTGACATTCAGAAACGTACTTTGGATATCTCGCTTCATGTGAGGCCACTGAAATAGACGCTGAATCCGCTTGGTCGTCTTTAAAACTCCACAATGACCACCAAGCATGCCATCATGATATTCTCGTAAGATTAATGGAATGTGAGAACATGATTTAGGCAAAACCAACCGAACCTTATAAACCAATATACCGCCGTTGACAGAATAACCCAACTTCTCCACGTTCCCGGATATAACGTTGCGGACAAATTTTTGCAGACCAGCATCAGCATCAATCTCGTCAAAAATATCTTGCATTTGAAGACTTGTCGTAATTGTTAAGGAAGTAAACAGTGTTTCAGGGGTAGAAGAGTGCATGGAAACAACACGAGAAAGACCATCAGCTACCTTATTCTCCACCCTTACCTTAAAACGATGTCAAAATCATAGCCTAAGAGCTTGGTCAACCATTTTTGATAGTCCATGTAAATATCCTTTTGTTCAAGAAGGAATTTCAGACTCTTCTGATCTGTATGGACAATAAACTTGCGCCCCATAAGATAGTGTTTCCACTTCTGCACAGCCATGACAATGGCCATTAATTCACGTTCATAAATGGACTTAAGTTGTTCTCTATCTGACAAGCCACAACTAAAAAATGCAATAGGTCTCTGGTTCTGCATTAAGACCGCACCACACCATAGCTAGAAGCATAAGACTCCACAACAAATACCTCCTGAAAGTTGGGTAATGCTAACACGGTAGCTGTGGTCATTGCTTTTTTAAGTGACTCAAAAGCATGTTGAGCTCCGCAATCCCAATCAAAGCCATCTTGCTTTAGAAAGTTAATTAAAGGACGAGCAAGCACTCCATAACCTTTAACAAAGCGTCTATAGTAACCAGTGAGTCCCAAGAAACCGCGTAGCTCTTTACTAGACTTAGGGACTGGCCAATTCACCATTACCACTGTTTTTTCTGGATCCGTAGCCACGCCCTCTGCTGAAATAATGTGGCCTAGATACTCCACTTGGTGCTGACCAAATAGGCACTTCTTGTAGTTTGAAAACAGTGTATGGTGAACAAGAGTTTCCATCACGGCTTCCAGATGTGCACTATGCTCTGCTAACGATGAACTGTAAACCAAAATATCATCAAAGAACACCAAAACAAATTTGCGGAGGAAAGGTCGAAAAATAGCATTCATGAGTGCTTGAAAAGTTGCAGATGCGTTTGTTAACCCGATAGGCATAACAACAAATTCATAATGACCTTCATGTGTGCAGAATGCTGTTTTCTCAATATCCTCCTCTTGCATACGTATCAGATGATATCCAGAGCGCAAACCAAGTCTAGAGAACACCATTGCACCATCCAGTTCATCTAAGAGCTGATCAATCACCGGTATTTGAAATTTATACGATAAAGTCGCCCGATTAAGGGCCCTATAATCAACACAAAACCGATATGTGGAATCCTACTTCTTAACCAGTATGACTGGACTCGAGAATGGACTGCAGCTCTGACGAATAATGCCCGGCTGCAACATTTGAGATACCATTGTCTCCATGACTTCCATATTATTAGTTTGTGTTTCATATTCTAAGTTTACACCAAGTGTGCGAGAGTCTCTAGCAGTAATAGAGGGTTTTACTTTTGGTTAAACCCGGATCACATGCTTTGCACGTGTGAGTGATTGTTTTAAAAAGAGAAGCAAGTATTTAGCTTTTTTTTTTCTTTAGCTCATCTTATCCGAAAGATACTTGTTGTAATCGGAATGAGAGAGACTGTAATCGCCATTATTGAAGAGCTCGAGCTTGAGCTGATATAGTGGATTGCTGGTGTCGTCCAGCTCCAGTGAGTATAGCTCCTCCGTTCATTGTGGAGGGAGGTGAACACTGGGTGAACAACTCTCGTGTTCTCTTGTTTTTGCTTTCTTTCGTTTTGAGTGTTAGCGATCGAGAGATTGTGAGGAGTTATGAAGGAGAGAATCGTACAAATTGGTATCAGAGCGCCAGGTTATTGGCGAACAGAAGCTGACTCAAGTGTCGTAGTCATCAGCAATCGAATATCATCGCAAACGGAAGAAGATGTCAGGGATAAAGGCTGATATCGAAAGGTTTGATGGCGATGGTGATTTTTCCCTCTGGAAAAGAAGAATGTACGCTTTCTTGAGCGTTTCAGGGTTGAAGGATGTTCTGGTCACGAAGGATTCCAGTACAGAGATTACAGCAGAGAATGAAGAAGATCCAGAAGAAAAGAAAAATATCTTAGCCAAAGAAGAGGCTAGATCGGAGTGATGTGAGAAAGCGATGAACATCATCTTTCTCAAAGTCGGAGATCACGTTCTTCGTAAGATCGAGAAGTGCACAAGAACGGCCGAGACATGGACCCTCCTCGAAGCATTATATATGCCAAAGGAGTTACCAAATTGGGTCCATGCTCAATTGAAACTGTATGGTTTCAAGATGCAGGATCATCGTTCAATCGATGATAACGTCGACGACTTCCTAAAGATAATTGCAGAACTGAGTCATCTCAGTATAGAGGTGCCAGAAGAACTTCAAGCCGTCTTGTTACTCAACTCTCTCCCATCTAGATTTGACCCATTCAAAGAGACATTGAAGTATGGTAGGGATGTAATCAAGGTAAGGGACGTCACAAGTTCTGCAAAGTCAAAGGAAATATAGTTTAAAGATAGCTCAGGATCAAGAGGAAGCGGTAGTTCAGAGGGGCATTACGCCAGGGGAAGATCAGAGAACAGGGGTTCAGGATCAGGAAAAGGAAAGAACCACAGGTCGAGGTCTAAGTCTGGTGAGAGAAAAAAGATCTGCTGGGTCTGCGGTAAGGAGGGTCACTATAAGAAGCAATGCTACAAGTGGCTAGAGAGAAACAAGCAAAAGAATCAGTCTGAGTACAGTGCAGAGTCATCACTTGCGAGGCAAATATATCTCAGGGTTCAAAGAATCCAGATGAGTTGGTCATGGATACAGGATGCTCGTTTCATATGACACCAAGAAGGGATTGCTTCATTGAATTCAAGGAATTGGAATCAGGGAATGTGAGAATGGCTGATGATTGTTGTCTAGAAGTAAAAGGCATTGGATCTATCAGGTTTGTCAACTCTGACGGCACAACAGTAGTGTTACACGAGGCGAGATACATGCCAAACATAGCAAGGAACCTTATCTCATGAGGAACTCTAGAAAACAAAGGCTGCGAGTTCAAAGGAAAAGATGGAGTTCTTAAAATCGTCAAGGGTTGTACAGTTCTGATGAAAGGTAAAAGAAAGGTTGGAGACACCTTGTATTTTCTTCAGGGAACAGCTAAGACAACAGGGCTGTGTAACAGTGCAAAAGAAGTGGCAGATCGTGCTGTTGCTAAAAACGATTGATGGGGTCAAAACCCACATTTCCGGAATTAACGGTTAAAATATTTAAATATCGGAAAAGTTTCCATATTTGAATATTTTTGAAAAAAAGAACGATATTCGGAAAATATTTTGACTAAAACTATTTTATCGAAAAGTTTACGGAAAAAGTTCGTTTTCGTATGTTTTTCCGATAAAACGCGATAAAACCGAACTTTTCGGCAAAATGGGATTTAACGGAGAAAATCAGCTCGGTCTCTCTTCCCCTCTCTTT
>KE153957.1:26305-49557 GCA_000411075.1 Sisymbrium irio
GTTGCATAGACAGTGACAAGATCACAGAGTTAGGTTTCTGCGAGGATTGTGTAATCGGCAAGACACACAGGGTCAGTTTTGGATCAGCTAAGCATGTGACAAAGGAAAGACTTGATTACGTCCACTCAGACTTGTGGGGTTCTCCTAACGTGCCAATGAGTTTAGGAAAATGCCAATACTTCATCAGTTTCACAGATGATTGGTCTCGGAAAGTATGGATATACTTCTTGAAGACTAAAGATCAGACATTTGACAAGTTCATAGAGTGGAAACAGATGGTAGAGGTTCAGACAGAGAGAAATTTGAAAAGGCTACGCATGGATAATGGCTTGGAGTTTTGCAATCAGAGGTTTGATCAAGCGTGTAAAGATAGTGGAGTGGTTAGGCATAGAACTTATGTTTATACTCCCCAACAGAACGAAGTGGCAGAGAGACTCAACAGGACTATCCTCGACAAAGTGAGAAGCATGCTTAGTGAAAGTGGTTTGGGTCAGAAATTTTGGGCTGAGGCAGTGTCTACGGCAGTCTACTTGATCAACCGGTCTCCCTCGTCTGCTATTGAGTTTAGAATCCCAGATGAAATGTGGAATTCATCAGTTCTGGACTTGAGTAATCTAAGGCGTTTTAGGTGTATTGCATACACTCATTCAGATGATGGAAAGCTCAATCCGAGAGCTAAGAAGAGGGTCTTTACTGGTTATCCAGACGGGATCAAAGGGTTTAGAGTATGGTTGCTGGAAGAACAGAAGTGCATTGTCAGCCGGAATGTTGTCTTCCGAGAAGATGTGATGTTCAAGGAGGACAAGGCCAAGGATTAAATAGGTATGAACACTGATTCTTTAGTAACTAACGAGTTGTGTAGGGATGTTTTTTGCAGGAGAAAACAGGGATACAGAAAATCAGGTTCTAGGTGGAGCTTCTCCAAGCGCAGAGCAAGTAGAGCTTGAAGAAGAATTTACAACAGAGGATGCAGTGAGTCCAAGCACAGAAACTCAGGATCTAAGCCGTTATCAGCTTGTAAGAGATCGTGAGAGAAGACAGCCGAAACCATCAGTGAGACTTCAGGGGTATGAGGTTTATCCAGAAAATGAAGATACTGCAGGTTTTGTGTATCTGGTGATCGAAGATGGTGGTAAACCAGAACCCAAAATTTATCAAGTAGCTCAAGAAGATCCGGATAGTGACAAATGGACAGAAGCTTCTGATGAAGAGATGTCCTCTCTGAAAAGGTATAAAACATGGGTTCTGGTGGACAGAGTTGAAACTCAGAAGCCCATCAGCTGCAAATGGGTATTCAAGAGAAAGGCTGGGATAGCAGGCGTTGAAGGTCCCAGGTTCAAAGCGAGGTTAGTGGCTAAAGGTTATTCCCAAAAAGAAGGTATATACTACAAGGAAATCTTCTCGCCATTGGTCAAGCACGTCTCAATCAGATTTCTCCTCTCTATGGTGGTTCATTTCAACATGGAGCTTCAGCAGATGGATGTTAAAACAGCATTTCTACATGGTTTCTTGGATGAAACTATTTACATGGAGCAGCCAGAAGGATATGTGAATAAGAATCATCCTGAGAAAGTGTGTCTACTAAAGAGGTCCCTTTACGGTTTGAAACAGTCTCCAAGGTTATGGAATAACAGATTCGATGAGTTCATGCAGTCTAATGGTTATTCGAGAAGTGAATATGATAGCTGCGTGTATTACAAGGAGCTGAGTGGTGGTGAGTATGTCTACTTGCTACTGTACGTCGATGATATTTTTATTGCTTCAATGAACAAGAAGCACATTTGCGAGTTGAAGGTATTATTAGGATCTGAATTTGACATAAAGGATCTTGGTTATTGCTAAGAAGATACTTGGAATGGAAATCACAAGAGACATGAGTAAAGGAGTTTTGACGGTATCACAGGAAGGCTATCTGTTACAAGTGTTAGGGAATTTTGGAATGGATCAGTCAAAGTATGTAGGAACTCCGTTGGGTGCACATTTTAAGCTCAGGCCAGCTACTGAGAAAGAGGTTCAACAACAGTACAGTCAGATGAGAAATGTTCCTTATCAGAGTGCAGTGGGAAGCATCATGTACGCAATGATTGGCAGTGGGTGTGGTCTGCAGGTTTATGAGTAAACCATTGAAGGAACATTGGGCAGCAGTAAAATGGGTTCTTCGCTACATCAGTGGTTTAAGGAAACAAAGTCTGTGTTACAAGAAGGAAGGTGACTTCATCATCAAAGGGTATTGCGACTCAGACTACGCAGCGGATCTTGATCATAGCAGATCGACATCAGGGTTAGTCTTCACTGTCGGAGGTAACACGATCAGTTGGAGGTCTAGTTTGCAGAAGGTTGTGGTTCTGTCGACAACGGAAGCTGAGTATATTGTTCTTTCAGAAGCAGCAAGAGAAGCAGTTTGGTTGAAAGGTTTTATGAGTGAACTGGGGTTTGAGCAAGAAGCGATCAAGATCTATTGTGACTCACAGAGTGCGATAGCATTGGCGAAGAATGCAGTTCACCACGAACGTACTAAACACATGGCGGTGAAGTATAATTTCATTAGAGATTTGATTGGTGCTGGAATTATTCAAGTGGTCAAGATAGCTACAGAGTACAATCCTGCGTATATCTTTACAAAGGTTTTTCCTATTGGTAAACTTCAAGAAGCTTTGGAGTTAGTGAGGGTGAGCACTGATCGTCGGTGAAAGTCAGAAGAGAAGCTGAGAGGGTTTTCTCAGGTCTTGCAGGAGTTGCAAGGTTGAACGGGTTTGTTCGAACATCGTTGGTTCAAAGTTTCAGAATCGGAGACAAGGTGGAGAATTATTGGTTTGTGTCTCCTATTCTAAGTTTACACCAAGTGTGCGAGAGTCTCTAGCAGTATTAGAGGGTTTTACTTTTGGTTAAACCCAGATCACATGCTTTGCACGTGTGAGTGGTTGTTGTAAAAAGAAAAGCAAGTATCTAGCTTTTCTTTTTTTATTCAGCTCATCTTATCCGAAAGGTACTTGTTCTAATCGGAAAGAGAGAGAGACTGTAATCGCCATTGTTGTGGAGCTCGAGTTTGAGCTGATATAGTGGATTGCTGGTGTCGTCCAGCTCCAGTGATTATATCTCCTCCATTCATTGTGGAGGGAGGTGAACACTGGGTGAACAACTCTCGTGTTCTCTTGTTTTTGCTTTCTTTCGTTTTGAGTGTTATCGATCGAGAGATTGTGAGGAGTTACGAAGGAGAGAATCGTACACATATGAGCATGCGGGTAACGATATGGACGTACCCGAATAGGACCAGAGCCAGGTAACAATCGAATTGCATGTTCATAACCCCTAACCAGTGGAAGCGAGGTAATGTCGGCAAAGACATGAGGATATTTTTGTAACAGCTCCTCGACACACGGAGGAATACACATGTTGTCCTGCTGTGGACTTTCAAGATGTTGTAACTCCAGTTTCTCCGAGATGGCGTGTAAACTGGTATCCATGCCATGAGTACTCAAGTCACCATGTAGGATAACCCACTTCCTAAAATGATGAAAAATGAGTTCTTGATTTTCATAATCCACTTGACAAATTCCTAAAGTACACAGTCATTGGACTCCCAATATCACATCAACGCTGCCGGGTTCCAAGACAATGAAATCGTTGGTCAACTCCATGGACTGAATCACTAAAGGAACCTGGTGACAAATTCCTGATCCACGAACTGTAAGTCCTGCTCCCACTAAAACCTGGAGGTTATTATTCTGAATTGGTGTGAGTTGAGCACGGCGAACTGCCGATGGAATATAAGTTATGAGTAGCACCATTATCTATCATCACTTGCACCTTCATTGTACCAATTGTACCCATTATCTTAGTGGTTTGAGGGTCCGAGTAACCCAAAAAAGAGTACAAAGAAATAGCCATGAGTTCTGTTACTCTACCTTCAGTATCCTCAAAAGTATCGATGAAGTCTTCATTCACCACTTCCACATTGGAGCCTTGTACGACAACCATCACATGTAATTCTTTGTTTCTACAGATATGAGTTTTGGACCACTTCTCGTCACATTTAAAGCAAATGCCATTCCTCTTTTTATAAGCATACTTGTCGTCAGTCAAACGACGGAAACCAGTATTTGTCCCTGAGAATCGTTGTGGTGAGGACCGATCTCGTAACGGACCTGTATCTGGAAGTGCTTTGGTTTTCTCAGTCAAGATATTCTGCACTGGAGCTGTCTTGAAAGAAACTCCCGAGTTCTGCCTGAAGACACGAGTGTCGGAAATCTGACGGCCTGAAATCATCTTGCAGAAATCGCTGTCCTCCATCTTAATAACCACATCAATATGATTTGGTAAACCCTGAGGTTTTTTCATTTTAATAACCTCCTGCAGTTCCCGTTTTAAGCCATTAAAGAAAATATCTCGAAGTTCTCTTCATCCACTCTGACCTGAGTTGCTAAATCTTGAAATTCTTTGACATATTCTGCAACAGACCCAGTTTGTTTAATCCCAAACAGCCTCTTGCCAGGCGTACTTTCGAAAGAATCTGCAAAGCGTGCTAACATACGTTTCTTGAAGTCGGGCCAATCATGGAATGGTCGATACTCGCCTAGACGCATTCATAGTTGTACCAACTTAATGCGTCACCCTCAAGACTCAATGAAACCAATTCCATCTTTGCAACCATTGTGTATTGACCAATGCGGAAAAATCTTTCTGCACGTGTAATCCAGGAGTAAGGACTGCAACCATCAAAAAGTGGCATCTCCACCTTCTTTAACAAGCATTCCTTGTTATTCAAACCAGAACCTGGAGTCTGAAACCCTAGCGAAGTTGTTTCTGCCTTCTGATCCAACGAGTCAGCAATCCTCGGTCCTTAGGGTTGGAGGAACTTGTTGGTACGTCGAAGTAAGCCTGTTAAATAGATTGAACCAATGATTGTAAGGTCGATTCAACTGAATCAAAACGTTTCTCAGCCGCTGCAGAAGCGGTAGACAAAAGATTAGAGACGGAAGTAACATTTTGACCAATCTATCTACTGTGGCCTCCAATTCACCAATTTGACGAGCTGCTTGTTCTGCTGTCAACGTCGTCATGTCCGCTTGCTCACCGCACCAATTGATAAGTCAATAAGTAAGTTTTATTGAAGTATTGAAAGAGAACAAACTCGAGACAATAAGTCTCAGAAAACCGTAAGAAATCTCAGAGAACAAGCTCTCTAGTTCCTTCCCAAATCCTAGATAAAATCCCAGACAAAAGACCATCAACTACGGCGTAAGCCTTATAAATAAATAGAACTAAAAGATAAAAGGAAAACCTAAACAAACTTAACCGCCTCATCCCGCTTAACTGAATTAAACCAAGTCACCCCACCACGTCATCTTCTTTTCTCACTTTCGTCTTCTCTGTTTTATCTTTAATCCTCCTTCTCACATAGCGATTCCAAGGCTTATCACACTGCTTTTCCTTGACAAAAAGGTAATGATTTACAACTCATTGCGTTATGTAATTTTCAGACATGGCTTCCACTAAACATTTCTTAATAAAATTTCAGAACGTCAGAATGAGGATGTTAAGAAAAATGTAGTTTTGTCTCAGAAAAATACACAAACTTGCACTGAATGATCTAATCTTATTCATCTCATGTCAATACGTTTTATAGTGAGTATAACTGAAGCAAATAACTGAAACACGAAAACAAAGGACACGAGCTTAACAAGCTCAACTAAGTCCTATTAACTCGCTAACAGGACTGACTTGTTCAACTAATGAGAACTTGTCTCTTATTCTAACAGCAAACAACAGCAAATACTTAAAACGACACAACAAACCCTCTCTTGAACTGAACCATCATGAGAATTCAGTTCACAATGCCCATTCCAAATGCTTCTCGGATCCTCTGAAATGTGATCAACTTCAATGGCTTAGTCATGATATCAGCCAGCTGTTCCTCAGTGTTGCAGTAAACCAGCTTCACCACTCCCTCGTTTGTTAAGTCTCGCAGAAAATGATACCGAACTCTGATGGGTTTTGACCGTCCGTGTAATACTGCATTCTTGGACAGTTTGATGGTGGAAGTGTTGTTGCAGAGTAGTACCATTTCATCATCTTGCTCAAAACCAATTTCCCTCAGAATTCTTCCCATTTAAATAGCTTGACAAGCACAAGTCGCAGCTGCCACATACTCTGCTTCAGTAGTGGATAGTGTCACAATTGGCTGCTTTCGTGAAGACCAAGCAACTGCACCTCCACGGACACGTAGCCAGAAGTACTCCTGCTGTCCTTAAAGTCCCCCGCGTAGTCGCTGTCAGTATATCCAACCAGACCCGTTCCTCCTTCCTTTTTATACCAGATTCCATGTTCCATTGTACCTTTCAAATACCTTATGATCCTCTTGACTGCAGCAAAATTGAACTGAGTAGGATTTGCCATGAACCGAGAGATCAAACTTACTACACACATCAAGTCTGGTCGTGTTGCAGTGAGATGCATCAGGCTCCCCACCATCTGCTTGTACAGTGTTGAATCGACTTTCACACCAGCTTCATCTCGTCCAATTTTCTGCCCTGGAACCATTGGATTGCAGACTGGATTGAAGTTCTGCATTCCAAACCTTTCAATAACTTCAGCGGCATACTTTCTCTGACAAATGAATATCCCATCTTCTTTCTGCAGCACCTCTATTCCGAGAAAGTACCTCATCCTCCCCAAATCAGTCATATCAAACTCTCTCTTCATTGAAAGCTTAAACTCTTCCAGCATCTCATCATTATCACAAGTAAACAGGAGATCATCAACATATATGCTAACAATGAGAATTTTACCTCCCCTGCATTTGATGAAGAGTGTTTGCTCATTGATGCTCTTCTCGAAACCCTCCTTGATGAAATAAGCCTCAATGCAACTGAACCAAGCTCTCGGTGCTTGTTTCAATCTGTAGAGTGCCTTGTGAAGTTTGTAGACTATATTCTCTTTTGCAACAGTTTCATAGCCCAGCGGTTGTTCAATGAAAACATCTTCTTTGAGTTCACCGTGGAGAAAAGCTGATTTCACATCAAGTTGATAGATCCCCCAACCTCGTTGTGCTGACAAGGCAATGATCATCCTCACGGTGTCCATTTTGGCAACAGGAGCAAATAGTTCCGTGTAGTCTAAGCCATATTCTTGAGCATAGCCTTTTACTATGAGTCTTGCTTTAAACTTGTCCACTTCTCCCATCTCGTTAAGCTTCGTTTTGTAAATCCACTTGACTCCAATGGCTTTAGCATCACGTGAAAGTTCACCAAGGACCAAGTACCATTATTATTGATCGACTCAATCTCTGCATCCATGGCTTCCTTCCACTTTAGCTGTCCTACTGCTTCATCAAAAGTTGTTGGATCCGTGATGATCATAAGAGCAAGATGACTTAAACCTTCAACTTTTGCCATGTTTGCCTCTTCTTCCATGTCCGACAGTTCCTCTCCAGTGGTGTAGTCATCTGCCCAAACTGGTGGTTTTCTAGTTCTCCCAGTCGCAGATGTGGTTGCAGGTGGCACCGTTGCTACTGGAGCAGTCTGAGTCAGAGGATAATTGGGTACAGCAGCAACGGCTTCCTCATTTTGATCTGCATTCACTGTCACTTCCTCCCCTTCGGTTTCGTTTTCTACATCTTCATACTCTTCTTCCCATTCAAGTTCCATATTTTGCTCGGCGGAGTAACTGGAATCCCAATTCCATTTCTTTTCTTCTTCAAATATGACATCCCGACTAATGTGTACCTTTTTCTGAACCGAATCAAACAATTTGAACGCCTTTGATTCACTACTGTAGCCAACCAGAACACATTTCACGCTCTTGTCATCGAGTTTGGTTCGTTTGAGATCTGGAATATGAGCATATCCAATGCAGCCGAAGACCCTGAAGTGATCAACTGACGGCTTGATCCCACTCCAAGCTTCCTCTGGAGTCATGTCTTTCACGATTGATGTTGGTGATCGATTGAGAACATGATTGGCCCATTGAACAGCATCCATCCAAAAATTCTTAGGCACCTCCTTCTCCAAAAGTATGGCTCTCACCATATTCATGATTGTGTGGTTCTTGCGTTCAGAAACGCCATTTTGCTGAGGAGTGTAGGCAGTTGTCAGCTGTCTCTTGATTCCATTTTCTCTGCAAAATTCCTTGAACTCAGTGGAATTGTACTCCCCTCCTCTATCTGTTCTCAAACACTTGATGACATTCCCAGACTGATTTTCCACCATTGCTTTGAACAGCTTGAACTGTTGGAAAGCTTCTGACTTTTCTGCTACAAAATGAATCCATGACTTTTCTGCTACAAAAAGATACCTCTTCTGACTGTTTGATGCTCACGTGATTGGTCCACAGAGGTCAGAGTGAATGAGCTGCAGTTTCTCAGTTGCTCTCCACTTGCTTCGCTTAGGAAATGGAACACGGTGATGTTTGCCTATGACACATGCCTCGCAAGTGTCATTCACTTGTTCCATCTCAGGTAAGCCCGTGACCATTCCTTTCTTCTGCAGTATGGCAAGACCTTTGGATGAGAGATGTCCGTACCGGTGATGCCACAGTTCTGCCTTGTTGGTAGTGTCAACCTGAAAGCATTTCTCTTCCTCCCCTTTTCCATTGGTTTCTCCAAGTAGGATGAACATCCGACTAGCACTCATCACCGACTCAGCTATCTTTCCTTTTGTTGGATGAAAGATACTGCAGATTTTACGATATCCTCCTTTGAACAACACATCTAGGCCCTTTTCCTGTAGTTGACCGACACTCAACAGATTGTTTCTCAGATCAGGCACACAGTAGTTGTCACTCACCACGTAGCTTACTCCATTGAGCACGATCTGAACCACTCCCTTGCCGCTAACCATCAACTTGTGGTTATTCCCGAGTTTAACATTGTGAGAGAATGTCGAGTCGAAACTGGTGATCATGCTGCGATCTCCACACATGTGGTTTGAACACCCCGAGTCCATAAACCAAACATCTCCTCTTTTTGTCTCATGAGACTCTAATAACGCCATTAGTAACACTTCCTCTTTCTCACCAATTTCTGCGTAGTGTGCTCCATTTCCACCATTTGGACATTCATACTGGAAATGTCCAAGATTGTGGCATCGGTAACACTCGATCAATGCCTTATTGAACTTGCGTCCTCTGCCCCTTCCTCGTCCTCTGTAAGAGCCTCTGCCCCTGCCTCTGACATTGAGAGCCTGCTCCTCCTCCTCGTAACTGTTTCTTCTGAACTTTTTCTCATGCACAGACAAAGAACTCTGCAACTCATTAACTGTCATGTTGTTGGTATCTTTGGATTCTTCGATGGACACCACGACATATGTGAACTTTTCTGTCAAAGTTCGCAAGATATTCTCAACAATCTTAGAGTCTGGCATGGCTTCTCCATTGCTCCTCATCTTGTTTGAAACCGCCATCACTCTTCCAAAGTACACGTCAATGCTTTCATTTGCTTTCATTGCTAGTACTTTGAATTTTCTCCTCAAGGTCTGAAGCAGCGATCTTCTCACTCTTTCATTTCCACCAAATTTGCTCTTTAGTGAATCCCAGATGATCTTGGAGGTTCTGCGATCCAAGATCTGCTCAAAACCCACTCGATCAATCGCCTGAAACAAGTAATGTTTCACTTGATGATCCTTTGTTCTCAGGTCATCGAGTTTCTTCTGCTGCACTGCAGTCATATCGGTTCCCTCTGTAACCTCAGAGTAGCCTTCCGCCACCAAGCTCCATAGTCCCTTAGCACGTAGGAGATTCTCCATCAATTCACTCCAATGATCGTAAAAGCAGGGAATCTTAGTTAACGTTTTGTCGTCACTCATTTTCTCTTTTGATCACTTTAGAATTGTATTTCGCTCTGATACCAAATGTAGTTTTGTCTCAGCGAAATACACAAACTAGCACTGAATGATCTAATATTATTCATCTCATGTCAATAAGTTTTATAGTGAGTACAACTGAAGCAAATAACTGAAACACGAAAACAAAGGACACGAGCTCAACAAGCTGAACTAAGTCCTATTAACTCACTAACAGGACTGACTTATTCAACTAATGAGAACGTGTCTCTTATTCTAACAGAAAACAACAGCAAATACTTAAAACGACACAACAGAAATCCCTGTAACACCCCCTACTTTTGCTTAAAAAGGATTTTCATACTTAAATATTATTCATACTATCTTTTTATAAACGAGTAACATGTTTTATGATTGTAATCGACAGATATGCCAGGAAATCAAACCGGCATTTCCAGACTAAGCATTCGTGGTAGTTTCAACCTTTCACAGCTATAATACATAACAAATACAAAGATATGACATAGATATGACATGGGTCCATTTTGCACAGATTGTGTATTTTTATGTTATGTTCAAAATCAAATTATCTAAATTCAAAAATCAAATAAAATTATTTCAATTTTAACCATTTTTTTTCTTCAAATGGGTTTGTGAGCTTATATTTATTTTTAAGTTTTTAATTTGAAATTTTCCTACGTATGAATGATAGAAAGAGAAAAATAGATTTTTGAGAAAATAAATTTAAAATAGACACGTGACACCATTTCATAGCACAGTTAGAAGATATTATTCTTAATTATATAAGAATAATTATAGATTAAACAATATAAGAAATTTTAAAATATTTTGTTTGTCCACATATGCATTTCTATACAAATTAAACTGTTATTTATGAATTAGAATCTACACCAATTAAATTGATATGAATTAAAAGTAATATATTGCCTCAAAAGTTAAAATAAATAAAAATTTAAAAAATCTAAGAGTATTGAATAGACAAAAAAAACAAAATACAAAATATACAGTATATTTGAAATTTAGAAATTAACATAAATTTTAACTCATTAAGTTAAAAATTTAAAATAAAATGAAAACTTTTTATGTATGAAATTTTGGAGGACACATAATGTAAAAGAAAGCACTAAATATTTGTATACAGTAAATTTAAATTTTAAAATTAATATAAATTTTAATTAATTAAGTGTAAAATTAAAAATAAAGAGAAAAAATAAAATTATTAAATTAAAGAGGACCTTAAAAGCAAACAAAAGTGTTAAATATTGGAAGGACACATGTCACTTCCTCAGAGCTTCCCTAACGAGAACCTTACTTTATTATATAAGAAGTAATGTATTGCATATAAAGTTAAAAGAAATAATTTTTTAGAAAATCTAAGAGTAACTAATAGACATAAAAAAATAAAAACCAAAATATACAGTAAATTTTAAATTTAAAAATTAACATATAATTTAACTCATTAAGTTAAAAAATAAAAATAAAATGAAAACTTTTTTAAATATGAAATTTTGGAGGACACATAATGTAAAACAAAGTACTAAATATTTATAAATAGTAAATTTTATATTTTGAAATTAATAGAAATTTTAAATCACTAAATTTAAAATTGAAAATAAAAAGAGAAATTAAAAAACTATTAAATTGTGGAGGACTAAAAAAACCAAATAAAAAGTGTTAAGTATTGGAAGGATATACGTCACTTTCTTAGAGTTTCGCTATAGAGAACGTTACTTTATTATATAAGATATTAATGATCGGTGGGAATTTTAATATACTTAGATGCTCGGAGAAAACGCCGAGGAAAAAGGCTATCAAAAGGTGCAAATACATACACATCTAGCTGAAAGATGCGGGGGAAATAATATCATATGCTGCTAATCCTCTGTCAGGGAAAACTAAAATAGAAAACCAAACTCCAATTAAGAGCTGTGATTAAAGAATAAATCTACCGCCAACATCATCACAAGCAATACTATCTCGCCCTTCCGTAAATGACTCATCATGTAAGAGAAGTCAATTTGATGCAAATTCACTTAATCATTTTTAAGATAAAACTTAAATTCAAGCAAACAATAATACATCCGATTACATCGCTTGGCAGATATACAGAAAAAAGCAAGAGTGAGGGAGGCGGAACATTATAGAAGGCAAAAGGAAACTGGGCGACACACCAGGTATCACAATAATTAGACATCGGTATAAAACTTAACAGACATAAAATCAAGCATTTACATGAATTTTGAAGTCTAATGCTAAATAGGTTAGGGACCAAAAAGTTTACGGAAACAGACAATCTATGTTCTTTACATTTAGTGCCCCAGAAATCATTTAGCATTCTCAGAAAGGCTGATGTCAAGAATGAGATAATAAAACTAATAAACAGAACATTCTATCAGTACTATATAGGATATGTTAATATAAAACTTAAGAGAAGACTTGCGTTACGGAGAGCATCAGAGAGTTTAGGCTTCGTCGAAGACGGTACTATTTTTGTTGACTTACGAACGCACTATCGACGGCATGATGAAGAGGATCATACTGTCGCAAAAATCAAGAAATTTCATCAACTAAAGAGATAAGAATATCGAGATTTGGGAAAAGATGTAAAGAGTTGTGGTTATTAAAGTAGGACCGATGCAGAGGGATGCAGGTAACATTTTTAGTCGGAGGCTGTTGATCACAGTGGAGGAGGAAAACACCGATGACAACACCAATTCATAAGAGGTACGTCCATTAATACGAAATTCCGGAGACAGTGAAAGAGGAAAGAGGGTAAAGGAATGGAAAATCCCCGTCCGTATCGCAGCTCCGACAAGCTTCATCGATTAATCGGGTATGGATTCCTTTTCTTTCCGAAAATATTCTGACACCGCCTCAATTACGTTCTAAGGATCCGACCATCTCCAAACTCGGGCGCAGCAAATGGGATTAACGTCACAGGAGCCACTTCTTGGCGAAAGAATGTCACAGGAGCCACCGTTATAATTCTGAATTTAGTTATGAATTATTTTTAATTCTAATTTGAAGGAAATGGCTAAAAAGCCAATCAATTAAACGATAATTACGAACCCAACCAAGGAGATCCGCTAACCAGATCTGAATCCGTAAACCCGAGAGGATCCAAGTATTTAAAAAAAAACAGAAACCAAAACGAAAAGGAACACAATCCCCCTCTCTCTCTCTTGAGCCCTCTCTCTCCCTAGTTAGTTAAACGAAGGCGACGAAGATAACCCGAATCGATATCACCTCTCTCCCCGCATACAGTTCTGTGTGAGCCACCAAATTCATCTTTTATAGTAAGTTAGTTTTTTTCTGTTTCGATTTGGTTTTGTTTTAATTTTGGGTGGTGATGATTTCGATTTGGTGGATTGAAAGTTAATGTAGGTTTTCGGTTGTATCTTTCAGAAATGGGTGGTGAGAAAGATGGTACCGAGAAGGAACAGGAAAGCGTAATGAAGAAGAAGAAGAAGAAGTAAGCGAAGGACCTGTCGTGAACCAAGAGGAAGATTCGTTTGAAGATGAAGATGATGAAGAGGATGAGGAAGAGGGAGAAGAAGAAGCAGCAGAAGAGGAAGGTGATGAAGAGGAGGACGAGGAAGATGAGTAAGAAGAAGCATAAGAAGGATCAGATGCTGAACATGAGGAAGCGGATACAGAAGAGGAAATAGATGAAGAAATTGACTAGGTAAATTGTTCTACCTTAAGTGAGAATGATGGGGGGTAAAGTAGGAATTATGAATGTGGAACAAGTAGGACAACTTATGCAACTTATATAATTTGTGGATTTGGTACAACTGCGCATAAGTGGAACAACTAAGTGAAGTATTATCGAACAACTAATTGAAGTTAAGCATATGAATTGGCGGGATATTGATGATGAAAATGACGGTGGTCCCGAACTACTGAAGCCAGAGGCAATGTTCTTTCCTCCACCTGAATACACGAAGAGCTGTAAAATAGGAACTAGATGTGTTGTGGGTGAGACAGTGGAAAAAATTGAAAATTATCCAGAAGAACTTGAATGGTTCAGAAACCATTCACAATTGAAGCATATATTTCACATCCATCAGAAACCACATGAATCAAGGCTTTTGGATGCTTCTACCTCGGACTGCAAAAACGCAGATGCAAAGAGAGTGTTGGTTTGGGGTGAATGGAGTGCCTATTAGGTATTCGATGAGAGAGCATGCATTTTTAAGTGGTTTATCGTGCCACAACTACCCCAGCAACTGGAGAGAATTGGGGGATTTGAAGTTTGTAGAAAAGGTGTTTGGAAAGAGAAAAGGAATTAATATAAAAGAGGTAGAAGAGAAGCTGGCAAAGATGAAGAGCAAGAGCTCTACGGTGAGGAAGAAGTTGGTTATCTTATATTTCTTATACAAGGTAGTGAAAGCGAAGAGTAAGGGTGATGGAAAGATAGATCCGTTTCTTCTAAGAGTTGTCAGTGATTTGGATGCTTGTGAAAACTTTCCATGGGGTCATTATACATTCGAGGATTGTATGGAAGGGATCCCGAAAGTGGTGAAGAAAATGAATGGCTTTGTGAAACCACTGGTGCAAACTGCCTTTCCTGGATTCATTGTTCCTCTAGAGGTAATGTTATGTCAATTGATATGATTTTATATATTTTAAAAGTAGTAATATGAATTAGGCATTGATAAGTTGTAACTCGATGTGTAGATTCTGGCATTCGAGAGTATTCCAGAGCTTGGACAAAAATTTCGAGTAGATGTACTTGCAAATAATGATTGTCTTAGGATGTGCAAGAACAAATTTGCGTCTGAGTGTATGAAAGGGTTTCCATTGGATGCGCTAAATGAAGCGTTTGGAAGTACAAAGGTACAAAAATGTTAAAAGATAAGATCAACTGTGAAATTAGTTGAGTTAGGTATTTATGGTGAGTTGATTAATATTACAGGATACTAATAGCATATTGGAACGAAAATCGGAGGAGAAAGCTCTTTTGGCGCGCATCATAGAGGTTGGCGTAGATGATGGGATAGGGTATATTGATCCAGTGGTTGATAGTTGGAGAAAGCGTCTGCTCGAAGAGAGGAAGAAGATTTGGTGGAAAGATATGTACGAAAAGGATGTTGATTCTCGGAAGAACCTTACTCCTCTTATCACTGACCATGAGAATGTTGAGAAAGTGTTGCAAGACGATAATGCTTCGACAGTCGCATTGAAAGATGAACTAAATGAAGTAATGGAGAAAGGGTTTGAAGAAATGGGGGCAATTTTTCGTCAAATAAATTTGAAAGTGGTGGAATTAGATTTTAAAGTAAAACATATTCAGCAGGCTTTGAATGGTGAGATAACAATGCCCAATGTTTTTTATGCACCCATGGGTTCTCCAGGCGGATACACCCGTGGACAAGAAGTAATGGAAACTTGGCGAAGAAGGTATGGAATCAGAGCGTGGAGAAGAAGGAATGGGGACTGAGAAAGAAGCTGTGAAAGAAGGGGAAACATATGGTTAGAACGAGAAGGAGATGGCGAAAGAAGCGGAGAAGGACAAGGAGAAGGAGAAGGAAGGTGAGAAGGACAAGGAGAAAGAAGCTGAGAAGGACAAGGAGAAGGAGAATGAAGCTGAGAAGGAGAAGGAGAAAGAAGGTGAGAAGGAGATGGATAAAGATGCTGAGAAAGAAGGAGAAGAGGACGCCGGTGAGAAGGAAAAAAAAAAGGGAAAGTGAAGAAAACGAAAGATAAGATGATGGACAATAGCTTAATAATATCAACTGGGGTGAAGCGTCCAAAGAATCCAACGAGTAAGTATACACCCAAGGTTATGACTAAGAAACTTAGAAAGAAGTAGCAATATTTGTGTTGTGTTGTATTTTGGTACATTGGTAGTGGTTTGTTTTTGGTACGTTGGTAGTGGTTTGTTTTTGGTACAACTGGTTTATGTAGTTACAACTATGTAACAACTCTGTTGGTAATATCGGAAAAATGTTTTTAACAGGGACAACTAAGGAGTACAACTGCGTATATTTGTTAGGACAAATGGGACAACTGTTTGATAGTTGTTCCTACAACTTGGACAACTAAGGAGTACAACTGCGTATGTAACCCATGACAAATGGGACAACTGTTTTATAATTATTCATACAACTGGGACAACTAAGGAGTACAATTGCTTAGATTCGTTAGGACAAATGGGACAACTGTTTATTAGTTATTCCTACAACGGAGACAATTAAAGAGTACAACTGGGACAACTGGGACAACTAGGACAACTAGGACAACTGCGTAGATTCTTTAGTACAAATGGGACAACTGGTTTGTAGTTACACTTACAACTGGCACAACTATGTAGTACAACTGATATAAAACTGAATTTGAAACTTAAAATTGTCTTACAAACAGAAACAGAAATACGAGATGAAGATCATTCCAAAATAGAGTACAATAGATCTCCAATTAGCGGCCGCCGAGAATTTAAAAAAAAAAAAATTTATTACAGATCTCTAAATTCCATAGAGATGCTACCACTTCGCAAGCAAATTCCTGAGGGAACGAATCTCGCTTTCTTGGTTGGTTACACGGTGCTTAAGGCTGTTAATTTCCGCAGGCATGAGACGCATTGTCTCGCGAAGTGACTCTTCACCAGGATTAACAGTGGCACCAAACTGGAGCTCCCTCTTCAAGGTTGCTTCCTGGTCTTTAAGATGCATGTTGATACGGGTAAGCTCCTCTTCTACTGCATGATCCCACCATTTAAATTTGTGGTCCCTTCCATCTCCACCACCCTCCTACATCATTATAAAGGTGTTGTATTAATGATAGTAGGGGAATTAAATTAACAAGCACACCACTAGTAAAATGAATGAATTAGAGTTTCTAGGCACTTGTAGTATCTTCTTCCTCGATTAGCCTATGTGGTACACTCCACAACTTCCATATACTTTCCACACCAACACTTTTTCGGGACACCAAAATCAGCATCTGCTCTTGCACATCCACTGTTGAAGCTTGGTCTGGAGGAAGAAGAACCTGAGCTGTAGCTCACCATTTTGCTTACAGCCGCCAGAGAGAGAAAAACAATTGTTTGGTGTATTAGGGTTTGGCAAAAAAGTGAAACGAATGTTATTTATATATAGAAAAAATATATTGAATAATAATATCCAGTCAAAGGGGAAGTCAATGTTATTTATGCGCACATGATTCATTAAAAGGACGTGTATGTATATAAATGACACATAGTTATCCCTGGATAAACAGTTGGACAGTCATCTAAACAGTTGTAACTTTTAAGTATTTTTGTTTTAGTAATTGGACGTTCATAACAATAGGTATATTGTAGTTGGACAACTGGTGTCGGACTTTTAATGTTTGGTCCAGAGAGTTTCATATAATTGTTTTCCACATAACATTGTTTTCGTATCACCTTCGTAATAACCATACTGTCTCCTACAATGTCGTCCTTATAATCTAGGGAATAGTTTTTGAAACATCGCAAATTGAATACATACATTTTCTGATTTTTTAGTTCTTTGATGTTAGTCTCGAATTTAAAACTAATTTTATACAGAAATCTCAATACTTTAGTTGAAGAAAGTTGTACCAAAATGCAAGTTCCTAATTGCATTTCAATTGTTATTCATAATTGTCCCTAGTTGAAGAAAGTTGTACCAAAATGAATTCCCAAATGCATTTCACTTGTTATTCATAGTTGTACCTAGTTGAAGAAGGTTTTAACAAATGCAAATACATAATACAAATACAAATGCATAATACATAATACGAATACATAATTCTTCATGACTGAGGAATTTCGGACTGTAACCACTTCTCCAAATTTATGTCAGGTACAAACTTATTTCTCCTTTTGCGACGCCGTTCTCCAGTTGATGGAAACCTTACTTCTTGTGGTCTTCCGATTTTTTCAGTATACGCTGGTGGTAAGGCGTACATTTCCGTAACATGCGCTGGAATTCTCCAATGAGAATCGTGAGGCACCGGAAAGATTGTCCTATAGTATGCCAATGCCCAGGTCTCAATCAAATAATATTTCGAACATAGATCATAAATTCCAATGCTTATTGTCCTTCATTCCTTCCTCATAAAAGCCCTAGCCACTGCTATTGCATAGACACACAAATAATTATCTAGATCAAAAAATCTGCACGCACAAATTTTCATATTCAAGTCTGCCACATAAGTCTTTACATCATCTTCTCTTATGTTGTACTCATTGTGGAAGCTGTTGATCCCAGTCACCGTTAAACGCACAGCCTTAGGACAGCATTCATGCAAGATGTTCTCCACGGAAGACACCACTTTCTTTGTTTCTGATGCCGAACCAGCTTCTTTCCTATGTTTGTTCCACCACTCGGACATTTTTTCAATAACCGCATCAATCATGGGCAACAGAGGGTACTTCCTCGATTTTTTGAAGACATTATACATGGATTCTGCAGAATTGCTAGTGTCCAAGTTGTACTTGTCTCCTTCAAAGTAGGCCCTTGTCCATTTATCCAACTCTATACTTTTATCCAGATACGCACCAGCTTTAAAAAACCTACTCCTAAATTCAGCATACTCTTTGTCAAACTCAGTCTTCGTATAAACATACGCACATTCCCTAAATTTCTTTGCAACTTCATCCTTATCATATTTCACTTTTCCTCTCACATTTTGAGACAGATGCCAAATACAATGTGCATGCTTTGACCTCGGGTACACCTCTATGACTGCCTTGATGATGCTTGCATGTCTGTCATTTATAAAAACTAATTCAGGAACATCGGGAATAACATTTTACATTCTCGAAAAAGCATCTCCAACTTGCATCTTTCTCACCATCAATTACACCAAACACAATGGGGTAATGATGTCGATTACCATCTTGAGCTGTTGCAAAAACTAACATCCCACCATATATAGTCTTCAAAAAAGTTGCATCCACAATTATGACTTTCCTCATTGCTATAAACCCTTCAATGCTAGCGCCCAATGCAAGAAATAAGTATTTGAACCTATGCTTTTCATCCAACTCCACACTTGTTTCTGTCCCAGGATTTACCTTCTCTAACATGTACAAATATGAATACAACATCTTGTTGCTTTTTTCAGGACTCCCCCTCACATCACTCACATGTAGTTTTTTCGCTCTCAAAGCAGTAAAGTAGGACATCTCCAAACCAAGTCTTCCTTAAAAAACACTCATCATGGTTTTAGGATTTGGTGTGTCAAAATTACCTGGATAGTCTTCATGCAGCATTGATGCTACTATTCGTTGTGTGCATCTCTGTCTATTATTAATGCTTGTACTTGCAACAGCACGTGAGCATGTATGCATTTTAATGTGTACTCTGATAGTCCAAAAGGATGATGCCTTGGTTCTCGCAGCTCTAATATACCATTTACAATCTGCTGAAGCTTGTTGACATCGTACCATAAGTCGTGTCGTATCCAATTTACAAACTTTAACTCTATAACAGTTCTTGTTTGCTTCTCGACGAACCAAATCTTCCACTGCCTCTTTTGAACTACATTCTTGATTTAGTTCAAGACCTGGAATCTCAACATGTTCATCCATCCCATCAAAAACGTCTTCCACTACATTATCCATTGGGCTATCACAAGCTCCCAATTCAATACATCTTACATTCTCACTTTCATTAGCCTCAGCCTCATTCTCTAACTCTTCTATAATTGGGGGTATTGGGGGGATCATCTTTACGGCTCTTTCCACAATACTAAGAATGCCACAATTATCTACAACTTCAGCTATGTCCCCATAATTCACACCATATGAACTTCATCCTTCCACTCTTGATAGTTGCTCCACCTTTACTTCCACACACATGATAGGTTTCAGTCCCTCTGTATCCAAAGAGGTTAGATAAACATACACATCCTCGTTATCCACAATATATGACTTCCTTCGAGCTTTAGAAAGACTGTAACTCAATTTCAGGTTCCCTGTGGTTTCTTCTATACCAATCTTCCTGCAGATCTTAGCAACTAACTATGAATAATTTAACTCCTCAACGGATGCAGTCTTAAAACTTATAACATATACAGAGTTTCCTGAAATCCACTCATGCTCTTCTGAATAATTCCCTCCGTAGTCAAAATGAACGTTTGTGTGGCTCTTCTTCATTGCTTCTTGTAATTACAACAAAACATATCACACATACAAACTACACCATTATTCACAGTTATACATTTTGTACCAGTTGTCCTTTTATACCTCACTTTTACCATTTGTACCAGTTGTACATGTATCTCTCAGTTTTACAATTTGTACCAGTTGTACTTGTATCTCTCAGATTTATCACTTATACCAGTTCTCTTAATATCTACCATTGTTCATATTTGTACCAGTTGTCCTACTGGTCTTCAATTTGCATTTGTATCAGTTGTTCTATTGCTATACCCGATCCTAATCTAGATCCATTCTATTGAGATTCAACATCTACATTCCATAGGTTTTCAATCCACACACCTAATCATCCCATCTAAAGTGCTTAACAACCAATTTTAAATACCTAAACCCCATTTTTTCATTCCTGAAATTTCTAAATCTATGAGAAAGAAACATACCTTCTTTCAGAATGAGAGACATCAGCCACAGGAAGACGGACCACCGGCGATATGGGACGACGATGATTCACAATCTGAACAGGAAGAAAAGAGAGGAGGACGAGTGGAGACGGACGAGAGGAGCTGGACGAGAGAGATCCACTTTTTTTTCTTTTTGTTTCTTTGGTCAGAGCTCGCGACGAGCTCAGCTGCTATCAATTTTTATTTTTCAAAAAAATAATTAATCATTTTCATTAAGGTCTTTTCGGTTTTTCATATATGAAGTGACATTCTGATCATATAGTGATATGGTTGATTATTTTTTTGTTAATTAGTGGCATTTATGCAGCGTGCTCCAGCAAATGCGATGTGGAATTGATCGTCACTTCTATAATTGTTGGCTTGGGTCCCACTTTTAGGTCCAGAAAATATTGAGACATGTTCTGTCATGTACAACGAGTTCTTACTAATCAATTTGGGCCTGAAATATGTTTTTATTTCAATCCATTAATTAACCAAACTAACAAGTTCAGGCTTCCGAGAAATCCAGTTCCCTTCCGGTTTGTAAGAGTTCCTTTTTCCAACGTTCCTCTATTTTTGTAAGAAGCCCAAAACAGGAAAACTGTACAATCCCATAGTGAACATATGGTATGTATTGATTAAATTGATAATAGAAATTAAAATTACTAAGAACATGAAGATTTCGTAAAAGAAACTACATATAGTTGTATTAACTTACAAAATTTTATAATATAGATTAATTAACAAGTAAAGTCAACGAGAACACTGAAAATAGAGCATGAGAAGAAGAAAATATAAGATATCACCGTATCTCCAATAATAACATCATTTTATTAAAAAAATAGTTAAATTTTATGTACAAAATTAACATATTATGCTATATTTTATATATGCCCAAAATTAACATATATATATATATATATATGAATTATGTTATATTATAATTTAAAATCCATTAAAATTTATGCTTCCATTTACATTTCAAATAAAAAATAATGAAAAAGGCAAAAAACCATGGACATACACGGAGTAAGCAGCTCTTCTAATATTATCAATTTTCGAGAAAATAATTGTTAGAGAGAAAATAGGAATCGGTATATATTAACAAATAATGCATTGACTTATGTTAACCCTTTAATATTTTTAATTACTAACTTTTATATCATGTTTTTCTATTTGCAAGATGGATGGTACAATTATAATATTAAAAGGAATTTAATAATAATTTTTTTATGAATAGTGTAGCCAATGGTAACCATTATATTTGTAAGATAAATAACAGATTATTGATACCAACAATTCAATTATTATATTATTTAACTCAAAAGCAGACTGTGGAAGAAGATCTTACATAAAACTAGCTGTGATTATAGAAAGTATTTACAAAAGGACAATTTTGGCGGCTGGAGGCATATTTTCTGCCAAATGTAATTGATTTTCGGACTAACTTCTCCTTTGTCTTATTTGTCTTATTGATATATAATGAAATAACTAAATAATAGTTACGTCTAAACCATTGAAGAATGTAAATTGTAAAGCTGTGATTAGTTTTTGGATGGTGGACCGCAATTAGTTAAGGAAAAACAACTAACAAAAAATTTAGTTAATATATTTGTCATCACGTTTAGTCGTTTAGAGAAAACACTTCAAAACAAATTTAGTTAAAAAATGGTGCTCACGTTTTATTTCTGGTCTTTGTTTGAGAACGGTTCTATTTTTCTCTCATGCATATATGCACACGTTTTATTTCTAAATATTCTTTTTTTTATATATTTGGTGTATTTTTTTTTGTTTTGTTGGTACAAATGTTAAATTTATACAATTTTGTGAAGGATACAAAGTGACAATGTTGATATTAATCAACTTATTACAAAGAAAGAAAGAAACAGCAACAACAACTAAACAGCATTTAAGAAACTGCAAAGAAAGTGAAGTACACCTCCAACAGAGACGGAGACGAGTCACTTACCGCAGGGAAGGAAAGCACGCGATCCCGCATGAACCGGTCCACCGAAGCTCGCAACATCAATGCCAGAGTGGAGGAGGAGAGGAAGATCCTATGGTTATTGTTAAACCTAAAGAAGACTTCACCTCTTCTAAAAGTTCTCTTCAGTCCGTACAAACTCAGTCCGTACAAACTTGGAACGCAAGGCAAGAAGAAACTTGGAATCCAAGGCACTGAAGACTGATGATAAGCTCACCTTTAAGTCGGGCTGGTTCCTTCTGGATATGCTTAAGGCAATTTTTTAGCACCTTCTTCTTCTAGCCGTTTTTTGGATAAGATTGCACACAAAAGTGCTTTTTCTTTTATGCTTTTACCTTTTATTTTTCTCTTTTTAGGTGTCATAGGAATATCCTTTGGAGATGCTCTCTCCTTTATATATTTGTAATCTCTGTATATTGTAATCAAGTAATGAATGACAATTCATTCTTCTTATTCTCTCTAAACTCGTTCTCACTCTTCAAAGTCACTCAATCTATTCTTTACACTAAATCCGCTGTTTTAAATCTCTGAATCTCTTTATTCTTTCATGGTATCAGAGCTTTAGGTCTCTAAAACTAGTGCCAAATCTCTTTGATTCTTTAAATCTCCTGTTCTTGGTCAGAAATCTCAGTTCTTGGCTTGAAACTCCATTAAACGTCCACCAAACCTTCATCCGGACTCTTTCACTCAAAATCTATTTTTTTCACTAAAGGTTCAACCTTTCTGGATCCTTTAGTCTTCCTAAGCTTGTTTAAACACTTTGTGGTTGTTTAAACGTTCACTATTGTGAGTTTGGTTCATGTGTTCTTGCTGGTTGCTGTTCATCCGGTTGAAAGTGATCCACTTTGCTCGAGATGGAAGGAAGCAAGACTGTATCTTTGCATGTGGTTCTCAAAGGAGCTGATAACTATCTGCTCTGG
>KE153958.1:0-11461 GCA_000411075.1 Sisymbrium irio
GTCACGCTCCATTCGCTTCTCAATGGATACTGCCACTGTAATAAGATCTCTGAGGCGGTAGCGTTGGTTGACCAAATGGTGGAAATGGGATATCAACCTAACACAGTGACTTTCAATACTCTAATGCATGGACTTTTTCTCAACGACAAAGCTTCTGAAGCGGTGGGTTTAGTTGAATGGATGGTTGTGAAGGGATGTCAACCGAGTTTAGTTACTTATGGTGTACTAGTAAATGGATTGAGTAAGAGAGGTAATATTGATTTGGCTTTAGTTCTGCTTAAGAATATTGACAAGGCGAAGATAGAGGCGAATGTTGTAATCTACAGCACAGTCATTGATGGTCTCTGTAAATACAAACATGTGGATGATGCACTCGACCTGTTCAATGAAATGGAGAGCAAAGGAATTAGACCGGATGTTTATACATACAACTCCCTCATAAGTTGCCTTTGTATCTACGGAAGATGGAGTGATGCCTCTCGATTACTTAGTGATATGATTCAGAGGAGAATCAACCCCAATGTCGTTACTTTCAATGCATTAATAGATGCGTTTGCAAAAGAAGGGAAACTTTGGGAGGCCGAGCAATTGTACGAGGAGATGATCACAAGGTCCATAGATCCTGATACTATCACTTACAGTTCATTGATCAATGGCTTTTGTATGGAAGCTCGCTTAGAGGAGGCCAAGCAGATGTTTGAGTTAATGATTAGCAAAGGTTGTTTCCCAAATGTAGTGACTTATACTACTCTCATTAATGGATTTTGTAAGTCTAAGAGAGTAGAAGATGGTTTGGAAATCTTCCGCGAGATGTCTCAAAGAGGATTGGTTGGCAACACAGTCACTTACAACGCTCTCATCCAAGGATTTTTCCAAGCTGGAGATTGTGATAATGCGCAACAAGTATTCAAACTTATGGTTTCTAGTGGTGTGCGTCCTGATATTTGGACATACAATATTTTGTTGGATGGGTTTTGTGATAACAGGAAGCTAGAGAGAGCATTGGTGGTTTTCGAGAATATGCAAGACAGTGGAATGGATCTTGATATTACAACATATAGCATTGTGATTAAAGGGATGTGCAAGGCGGGTAAAGTGGAGGATGCGTGGGATTTGTTTTGTCGCCTAAACCTTAAAGGAGTGAAGCCTAATGCTGTAACTTACAATACAATGATTGCCGGATTTTGTGGAAAAGGCATGAAACAGGAAGCAGATGCCTTGTTCAGGAAAATGAAACAAGATGGTCCTCTCCCAGATGACTGTACGTATAATAAGCTAATCAGGGCACATCTCAGAGATGGCGACAAAACCACATCAGCAGAATTCATCAAAGAAATGAGGAGTTGCGGGTTTGAGGGAGATGCATCAACCTTTGCCTTAGTGACTAATATGTTACATGATGGGAGATTGGAGAAAAGCTTCCTCGATATGCTTTCTTAAAACAGGTTCATCATCCTCGAGAGAAAAGCTGTGACATGAATCCACGGTTTTGCTCCTATTCTAATGACAACCTATTCACTTTGTTAATGTCTGATCTTTCAAAAATGTGGACTGATTCTATTTGCTAACACCTTTTCTCTTGTTGAGACGAGAATAGTCCTGACAAAAGTAAAATGTATACATCTCTCCACAACACAAACAAAGGTTGGAAAAATAAGTTAGCGGGAAGTTACCATAATCTCTAGTTAATGAATCAACAAGTATCACTCCAATGGTAATTTGAGTTTGTCTTCAGTATCTGTTACAAAATTGCAGATTTACCATTTTCTACACAGGAAAAAAAAATACAAAACTCAGTATTCCATTACACAAGTATAAAATCAGACAATCTTAAATAATTCTACTAAGAAATGTCTGCACGATCAAGCATATCAATCAAAGTCATTTTCCTTGGGAACCTAGGAGGAAGCCTCAAGATCATAGCATCTTCAATCTCAATAGGAAGATGAGTGGCAACGATCACAATCCCTCCTTCTCTCCTATGTTCTGCAATGATATACTCGAGCAAACTAACTCCTTCATCATCCAAAGCAACAGATGGTTCATCCAAAAGCCAAATGAATCTCTCTTTGATGGCGTCTTTCAAAGAGATCCAGTTGAGTTGGAGTTTGTACTGTTGGAAAATTCCTGATTTCGTGATGTCATGACCGTTCCAAAGGATTTCTCCTGCAGATGGTTTAGAGAATCCAGCTAACATTCTCAAGAATGTGGATTTGCCTGATCCATTGGTTCCGGTTAAGACAAGTGCACCACTGTCGTGGAGAGATACGTTCACGTGTCTGAGAATCTGCTGCGCGTTTCTCATGCAAGAGACGTTTTGAAGAAGAAGCCTAGGTATTTGAGGTTTCCCTAGAGACATTCAAAAGAAGCACAGCAAAGGCATTAAGAGAATGAGTAACTTGCAAATCCATGAACTAAAGAAAGGTCTTTATGAATTGTTACGATCAAAGAAATTATAGAATGTTCCACTACCCTAGTTCATTTGTTCTCCTATTAAGCTTAGTATCCCACAACTATACTTAAAAAAAAACAAAACCTAATTAGTTAAAATTCGAAAGTTCTCAAGTCTATCAACAGACAACAGTTTAGAGAAACTTTTGTTGACAAGTAAAATCCAAATAATCATATATTTGTAAATGATCGAAACAGGGCAAAGTTGGTAACTTTATAACCTCGGCTAAGATCTTTGATACTTAAGCTTCTGAAATGAACTTATGGACGCTTCATGAGACAAATAATCAGTAAGAGGAAACCCATAATCAGAAAGAACAGAAGAAAAACAGAAGCTTTAGGATCACGGTTTATGGTTTTATGGGCTCTTGTAGGCCTTATGGTTTTTAGTATGTGATTGGGCTTCATTGGGCCTCATTTCCTTAACCTATTAACGGGAGGCATTAACGGGAGGCCATGTGTTCCCGACCAACTCAAGTGAATAACTAATTATTCAACGGCAGCGACAGTTGATCCGACCGAACTTCTTACATCTTCTTTCCCGAGTTTATTTGTTCTGTCTTTTTATTATATTTTTGTTTTAAATAAAAACTTGCGGAGTTTCTCCATCGATCGACAAAGCCCTCTCTCTTCTTCATCCTTTTGAAATTTGGAACAAAAGATACCTCTTTTTAAAGGTTTGTTTCGATTATTTTCTTTCTCCGAATCTTTCAGTCAAGTTAGGGTTTGTTGCTATTGTTTTCGAGCTATCGACCTTGTCTGTTTTGTACTGATCCAGTTTAAGGGTTAAAGTTTTGTAATAAATAAATAAAAAAAGACCAAGCTTTACGTTTCCTGTGACCCGCTTACCTCATCTTGAATCATTTGAGTTATGATTGGATTCTTCCTTTAACTCATTTAGGCAAAATCATTTGCTTTTTTCGTTTGTGATGACCTTCTTGTGCGTTTATGGTTTCTATGCTTTCTTTCTAATAATGAGTTTTGGACTTTCTCATTAGTTTCCAGAAAATCACTGGTTTTGTTGTATCTGCTGCTGTGGAACTCATGTTTGTGTCCTATAGCTCTTTCCATTCATTGCCCATTTCGCTTGATGAGTAACTGTTAGCATTTTGTTTTATGTTTAAGCATGTTTGTTTCAGAACTTTCCATTTTATGTTCTTGTTCCTTTTTTAGATGTTGTTGTCTGCTTTACAGAATTTACAACAAAGAACAAGTCATGAATGATCACGTAACTCTTTAAGGTCTCATGCATTCAGGTCTTAGTTTCATAAAGGTCTGATGCGGTAAGGTGTTAGATTCTTTACGTTTGCTGTATAATGGTTTGTGTATTGTCTAATGGTTTGCTGTAGGGGATTGTCTAATTGTTTGCTGTTTCATGTTTGTGTTTTTAACGTAATGACATGTCCTTGAAAAGTTCACCACTGACCAAGTGACCATAGATAGTTCTTCCTTAAGTTAAGACCAACAATTCTTTGTTCCTTCTCAAAGATTTATTGCTAAATGTTCTTTGATCAGTCCTGTTTCTGAACTTAAAGTCTTAATCTAAGCCTTTTGCTTAAAAAATTAGATTTGCTCATTAGTCGGAATCAAGAAAGATGGTGGTGTCGCCGAAAATCGCTCCGTCCATGCTGTCTTCAGACTTCGCAAATCTAGCAGCAGAGGCCAAGCGGATGGTTGATTTGGGCGCCAACTGGCTTCACATGGACATTATGGTAACGACCTTACTTCTCTAAAATCTGAGTTTTATTTCACTCAATAACTGCTTAGTGATATGAAGGCTTACTCTTTGCTCTGGAATCTATGAGTCGAGTTAGCCGTCCAGTTAAAACCTTGTTTCTTTGGGGTTTACTAGACAGTTTGTGAATAAAAGACTCCTGAATTTGTTTAAATGTTATCTGCGTGGAGTAAAGATTTCTTATAACAAAAATGTAAAGAAGTTGCTTCTCGATCAACTTGTCCGCAGTCTCGAGTCTTTTGAGTTAATTATCCTGATATGTTATTAGAAATACACGAAACATGGTTGGTTCAACTTCATCTGGTGCTGAGTGTGGCAAACCTTGTGAAAATTATAATCTGAATCATCTTAGTATGAAACAAGAAGCTGATTTTATGTTGTTATGGACTTAGATGCTACATAACCTTGCTTGTTTTTCATACTTATTACCTATTCTGTTATTTCATTTGCAGGACGGGTAAATATTACTGCTTTGGCTTTGGTTTACCCATGGATTATTACTTTATTAGCATCAGGAAAATAGCCGGTTTATAATCATTTGTTACTCGGACAGGCATTTTGTTCCGAATCTAACGATTGGTGCTCCTGTCATCGAGAGTTTGAGAAAGCACACAAAGTAACACACTCATTCCCTTAAATTATAATCTCTGACGCATGTTCTCAAGTGAAAACGTTAACCTTCCCTTGATGATCACAGTGCATATCTTGATTGCCACTTAATGGTGACAAACCCCATGGATTACGTTGAACAGATGGGTAAAGCTGGGGCGTCTGGTTTCACATTCCACGTTGAGGTGGCCAAAGGTATAGTAGCTAGCTCTTAATCAGCATCACGTTTCAACTTGTCTCATCGTAATGATCTTTGAGTACTTGTATTTTCTGCTTATTTCAGAGAATTGGCAAGAACTTGTGAGTAAGATTAAGTCTGCTGGGATGAGGCCAGGTGTGGCCCTAAAGCCTGGAACACCTGTTGAAGAAGTCTATCCTCTGGTAATGAATTTCAATCTTTTGTTTCCTATTACTAGAGTGTGGAACGATCGGGTTAGTCATGCTTGACATACTTATGACAGGTTGAAGGGACAACTCCAGTTGAAATGGTTCTTGTGATGACAGTGGAGCCTGGATTTGGAGGCCAGAAGTTCATGCCCAGCATGATGGACAAGGTTGGGTCCTCTTTTAACTCTTTACAAATAATGTTTCTAATGCCATTTGCTTAATGAAATCCCATCTCGTTACCTCGCTTTAATGATATATATTTGGGATAGGTCCGGACATTGAGGCAGAAGTACCCAACACTTGATATTGAGGTGGACGGAGGGTTAGGCCCTTCGACGATAGACGCAGCGGCTGAAGCCGGGGCCAACTGTATCGTGGCCGGAAGTTCAGTGTTTGGAGCTCCGGAGCCAGGGGAGGTCATATCCCTTTTGCGGGCCAGTGTAGAGAAAGTCCAACACACCACTTGAGTGCAGTGCCCGCTTTAAAATAAATAATTCCTTCTATGCACCCAACAATGCAATAATTCTAAGAAATTTTCATATTATTTATCACCAAACATTACTTCTTGCAATATATGCTCGCTGGTTTATGTAATAAGGAGGAACTAAAAAAAGATAGTGGCATTGTTAGAGGATCTGCAACAGAGTGTTCGTTTGCTTTTTTTGCTTGTTGGATTTTGGAGAAGAATGTAATCATATCAATACAGAGTTTTAGACCTTTGGCTGCTGCAGCATCCGGCAAAATAATTAAATTACTCACTTAAGCAAAATCACTTAAGTACAGCTACTGCATCTTGATAAAGTGTTTCTGCAGTTGCTCTAAGCTCTCTTTTGCTTTGTCTACGTTTGGCAAGATGATGAAACTCGGTTTTCAGCCTGAAGTTGTCACCTTTAGCACGCTGTTCCACGGCTTATGTCTAGAAGATAGGAATTCTAAAGCCGTAGCTTTGTTTAATCAAATGGTTGAAACAGGATGTACTCCCGATGTCGTAACGTTTACAACATTGATGAAATGGTCTTTGCCTTGAGGGTTGAGTTCTCGAAGCTGTAACTCTGCTTGATCAGATGGTAGAGAATGGTCATAAACCTAACGAGATTACTTACGGAACACTTGTAGATGGCATGTGTAAGAGGGGCGACAACGTGTCTGCATTGAATCTACTGAGGAAGATGGAGAAGAGCAACATCGAAGCCAATGTTGTAATCTATAGTGCCATCATCGATCGTCTTTGCAAAGAATGACAGCATAGCGATGCTCAAAAAATTTTCAGTGAAATGCAAGATAAATGTATTTTTCCCAATGTAATCACCTACAGCTGTATGATAGATGGCCTGTGTAGCTCAGGTAGATGGAGTGATGCCGAGGGGCTGTTGCGCGAGATGGTAGAAAGGAAAATCAGTCCTGATATATTCACATTCAATGCATTGATCAGTGCATTAGTCAAAAGTGGAAAGTTCTATGGGATGAGATGCTTCAATGGGGTATATTATCTCCTACTACGATTACCTATTCTTCATTGATCGATGGATATTGCAAACATGATCGTCTAGATGATGCGAGGCGCATGTTTGGATTTGATGGTTAGCAAGGACTGCTCTCCTGACGTTGTCACTTTCAATACTCTCATAGATGGATGCTGTAGGGCTAAGAGGGTAGATGATGGAGTGGAACTCCTGCATGAGATGTCTAGAACACGATCAGTTCCGAATACAATTACTTACAACACTCTTATCCATGGGTTTTGTCGGGTGGGAGATCTTAATTCTGCTCAAGACCTTTTACAGGAGATGATTTCTCATTGTGTGTGCCCTGATATTGTAACTTGTAACACTTTGCTAGATGGTCTCTGGAATAATGAGAAACCAGAAAAGGCATTGGAAATGTTTAGGGGGTGTTATTGGTTTATGTGTTTTAACTGATTTAGAAATCTGTTGGAATTTATAAATCTAAACAGAATATACTGATTTCCAAATTTAATATGTAAGTATTTACAAATCCGAGGGTTTTTCTTCGGATTTTACTCTTTGTATTTTTAATAAAGAAATCCATCCAAATCCACTCAAATCTATGGTGAAATCAAATCCATTAATAAATCCATATGATTGAATAACACATGATTTAGTTAGGATTTAGAAATCATAAAACCAATAACACATGATTTTAACATAGATTTGAAAATTACGTAACCAATAAAATATATAAACCAATAACCCCCACTTAAGGTTATGCAGAAGAGTAAGATGGATCTTGACGCTAGTCATCCTTCAATGGTGTGGAACCTGATGTTCAAACTTACAATATATTGATCAGCGAATTGATAAAAGAAGGGAAGTGTTTAGGGGATGAGGAATTATACGAGGAGATGCTCCACCTCCACAGAGGTATAGTCCCCAATACTGTCACATATAACTTAATGATGAATGGACTCTGCAAGCAAAACATCGGTTTGGTGTGTTTGCTTTGCAGCTCAATTGGAGGATGAAGCGAAGAATTGAAGATATTCTGTCGTTGGCGGCAGAGCTTCAATGCCGTTTTCTGATAAACTGGATTGGTTCTACTAAGAGCATCATTAAAGGCAAAGGCAGTTTCTTAGATTGTTTCTTCATAATTAAAATTTTAAAAGTAATTTTAGATGAGAGAAATAAAAAATAGCTCTATAAATAGATATACAAGAGTCTCATTATAGGCAGATACTCTAAGGGGTGTATTGAATGTATGATTTGAGGTGATTTGTGTTGATTTGTTTTAAAATGATAAATCTACTGTTATTTAATCATGAATTCTAAAAAAAAATTTAGAATCCAGTGTTATTGGACTTTTAATTTTAAAATCTAATTTAAAATCCACTGTTATTGGAAATATTTTATCTAATAGATTTTAAGATATTTGAGGTGATTTTAGAGTTATTTGGTGGGATTTCTTAGTTAAAAATATAAAAATCTAAATCTCATGGTTTTAAATGAAATTCTAAGATGATTTCATTAAAATCACCACAATTTTCCTAATTCATCCAAAATTTTCCAAAAACTCACTAAAAATCAAATCATCCCAATTACCCTCAAATATTATATTCATTACACTCTCATAAGAAAAATCTTAAAACATTAGTTTATTGACTGAAAGAAGAGAGAGAGAGACAAGATGACCCATACATTTTTTTTATGGTCGCTAATATTCAGAAGACACAGTTTTTCAAACTCCTAAATAAGATACAACTTTTTCTCATTTTTTCTATTATTTAATGTTCAAATGATATTAAGATACCTCTAAAATACTGCCGATAATGATGGCTTAAGAACCTTTTTTTATAAAAAAAAGTCTTTGTAATTCCATGTGTTTTGATTTAAGTGGTTTACATTTTTTACTTTTATTAAATAATTAATTTGTAGTAAAATAATACCTAAGAAATCTATTTAGACATATGACCAATAATGATGGTCTAATGTTTGATCAAATTACAAACTATTAAAAGTTTGTTACGCTTGGTAACTTTTTTTTTCACGCTTTTTATATATTTTTTAATTAGTAATTGTTGAAATGGGATTATGTTATGCGATTGGGGCCCTTCAACAAAAAGTTTTTGCATATCCTTTCCTATTTTACTTGGGAGATACAGTTTGGTCTGATACATTGATGTCGTTATTGAAGATTTACTTCAATTGCCATTTCTATTTTACTTGTTACTAATGGTCAGCAAAGTTCCAAATATAAAGTTTTTACAATTAATGGAATTGCAGATTAAATTGTAACCAAATTGCTATCTGATATTGGTAGACTGGGAAAGTGCCTTCTGTATTTGATATGTTTCTCTGAGTGTAGAGCCGTTAAACAACATGTGCACTCACTATGATGGCTAAGATATGATTTAAAAACTAGTGAATCATTGGTGCATATGCTTTGTTTCTTGTGATTAAGTCTTGCTGATTAGTAGTATAGAAGTTTTATTTGTTCCACTGTTTTATGTTGTACTCATTTACATGGCTTTCTTAATGTTTTACGTTATCCATTGTTATATGTAAACATTTTAAAGGATTCTAGCACTTCAGGAGTAGACCCGAGAAAAGACTGCAAAGTATAAAAGTTTAAGATACAAACTGAATAATAAACTATGAATAATAAATCTGATTTAAATCAAAAAGAAAAAGTTATAACTTAAAAAAAAAAAGCAAATTTTTTAGTTATTGTAAAAAGCAACACAAATAAAAGGGTTTGAAAAAGATTTTCAGTTATTGTAAGGTTAAAATACATATGGTGAAAGATAACTTCTAAAACTTTGGATTTCCTATGACATCAAACTGAACCTAGGAAAAAATTGTTTACTAAAATTTAATATGTATGATAATAAGATTTTTTTTAACTTTTTTTTATAAATTTAATATATAACACTTTTTATATAAATTTATCGTAAATTTTTTTTTGAACATTTTTTGTGCAGTTACCATAAAAGACTTTGTAAGTTTTAAAACTGCTGATGACTTTTCTAGTTGTCGTACAATAATATAGCTTACATATAATCTAAAAGTGTTTGGAGCGTAGAAAGAGGATAGAATAAGGAGAAAAAGAGTTAAAAAGAGCTTTTCTTACTTCATTAAATTTTACAATTTTACCATGACCAAAATATATATTTATAAGACATGAAAACTACACAAAAATTATAAAATAATAGAGAGCATGTTGAGTCGGTTAACGGTATGATAATCATTATCTTTTCTCATACAATTTATTTTTGTGGCTGGGGAAGAGACGGATGATTACAAATTTGAGACCAAAAATTGATATCTAAAGCAATAGTGATACTATACTAGATAACTAATGACAAACAATAAAGAAACATATTACTATTAAATTATCTTTAAATTGAACTCAAGAAGAGAATTGCAAATGGGTTGTTTGTTAAAGCAATTTGGCCCTTAACACTAGTATTTTTTAATGATGTTTATTGCTTTTAGATTATGGTAATATATGTACAAGTCTAAGACTATTTACGTATGTACTACAAGATTAGAGGGTAAGTTATTCAGTGTCAGTTTCTTAGAAAAATTTCTGCTCGAATAATTAGTCATTTGCAAGTTTGCAAGATACTAAAAAGTTATGGAATGCCAAAAACTAAACCAATTATTATGCGGGAAAAATGTTTGTGAAAATACCTAGCTTAACACACTCTCGCATGCTATAACCTACACAGTTTTTTTTTCTCTTTTTTTATAGATTTTTGGTCCAGTTTTTTTTTTATTATTAATTTTTGGTCTAGGGAAGGGTTTGGCGGTTGACATTACATCAAATGTATAATATTCGTTGATACCTATGTTGGAGCCAGTAAAAGCCATCTGATCTAAATCATAAGATATTTTGGAATTTTAAAATAAGATTCGACTTTTAAATGTTTTGATTTAAATCTTTATATATAATTCTTTTGTTCGTCAAAGAGAAACTTCATTGATTATATGTTAGAGTAACAAGGCAGTTCAGTACACATCATACATTCCATATTACCTTATAATTACAAGTACTTAGCCTGGAAGTTTTGCTAGCGCATCTGCATTCTGCATTGGAGTTCAAAGCCCTTGAGATCTTTTTGAACTTAAAGGGTTGAGTTCCATTCCGATAAACCATGCTAATGAAATTTTTGAGAGAGACTGAGATTGGAGATCGTTCCCATTTAGCAGAGATCTTATCCTTCATATAGCTTTCCATGCTATGATATACTGGATCCGCATCACCACAAAATAAAATTGAGCCAAAGCCTAACTTGGTTACTTCTGTTACAGCCATACACAATGCTTCAGCTTCTGCTTCGGCAAGAGTAGGCAATGGGTCAATGGCAACACTTCTTTGAACATTGGTATGCTTATGACGATCCAATAAAACCCAGCCAATACATGCACATTCTGTTGGTGAAATTCATGAGCCATCTACTAAACAGGTGTAACCATTTGAATCAGCAATAATGCTCTCAATGCTCTCGACTTATTGATTTGGCAATGGCCACTTAAAATGGATGTCCTATTCACATCTTGATCATTTTTAACAACCACATCAAGCCAAACTTTATGATCAGAGATTGCTCGATTAATGATATTCTGGATTGGCCATCTTTTATTTTTGAAAATCAAATCATTTTTGGACTTTCAAATTTGCCATCCCAAAAAGGCAAAGAGGCTTCCGCTCGGGTCTGTGTTTGGATTCTTTTCCATAAGCTCCACAGTGTTTTGATCTAAGGAGTTTTGAATAAGGGATTCTATAACGCCCCGACCGCCCCTACCAGTGAGCCCACATGTC
>KE153958.1:23857-39277 GCA_000411075.1 Sisymbrium irio
TTCCTTAGTCTTTATATCTGATAATTGAGTCTCATCCCATATTTTTCTTTCTGTTTCCGCAATATTGAGAATCTTATCCGGCTTTTTATCTTTATTTTGGAACATTTTTTCATTTTTACTTTTCCATAAATATCAGAGTATCCATGGGAAAGGAAAAATTTGAGGATTGGAAAGGATACTTGAAAGGACCCAAAGAACCGCCGGAAGATATTAAAAAAGGACACGTTTTTTTCTTTCACACGAGGATTCTTGGAAATATAATAATTACCAAAAGATGGTCAAGTAAATATACAATTAATGGAGATTTACTTAAAACCATATTATATAAACATCATCAAACAGATAGAGAGAGCGACCGTTTTGAATCCTACAAACCCTAAGAAAAACACCTTTTCGATATTCCAGCACACTCTCTTCATCTTCTTCTTCGCGCTCGCTCGTCTCCCCGCCAATTCAACAATGGCCGAAATTGACTCGCCGGAGATGAACTGCGTGTATGTGGAGACCAGCTTAGACACTAATCTCGCTGTTCTCGTTCATAACCATGTAACCATCTCCGATTTCAAAGGTGAGAATCCACTAATTTGAAATCTCCTCCCTCAATCTCTACACACTCCATTTGAATCTGATTATTATTATTTACATGTAGAGAAACTACGCAAGGATCATCGGAAATGTTTTCCGAAAACTGGAGAAATCGATATATCTGCGGTTAAGGTTAAACGTGTGAATCCATTGGGACTCGTTATAGATTATCACTTGCCAGATTGTATGCGTTTGAGTAAGGCTTTCGTCGGTGTTAGTAATGATTCATGGTTTGTCTTTGTCGATGCCGACGCCGTGAGAGTAGTTGGTAACCGTGAGCTTGTTGATGTTGATGGTGACGAAAACCGTTTGAATCATGAGTTGGTTGTTGCAACTGGTTCTCTGCTTTTGGATGGATACACCAAGAATCCTGAACAAGAGTTTGAGAATGGAGTGGTTGAGAAGAAGAGGAAACTGAAAAGTTCGGATGGTGAAAAAAGACGGAAGAAACGTTCGGTTGATCCTCATCAGTTTGATGCTGATGCGACTGCTTCGAGATTTGATGTTGGTGAGAGTCATGAGTTGCGTGGAAATGTTCAGGTTGAAGTTGTTGCTGCTGAAACTCTTACGGAAGCAACAGGAAAAGGTAATTTTGAGTTCTTTAATGCATCTAGTTATCCTCGACGTTTAGCTCATAGGGATTTTGTTATATATTATGAAGTCATAATGTTGTTTCTGATTCTGTGTAGAAATGGAGATGGGAAGAGATGGAATTGAAACTGACAAGCTGGTGAGCCGCACGGAAAATCATTTGGAGACTAACAGTGGGTTGACAACCAGAACAGATACAGAGAAGAAAATAAAGCGAAAGAAGAGATCTAAAGATGGTATCGAGCAATCTTCAGCTGCTGCTATTACAGATTCAAGAGACATCGTGAATGAGAATGAGGTTGATGGAGTTTCTGCAACTGTAGATCCTGTTGATGTTACTCTTGTATCTCTTCCAGTCGCAAGAGGAGAAGATCTTGATAATCCTGTTGCAGAAGCAAGTCAGAGAGGTAAGTTCATTTCGTTAGGGAATCTAGTTATCCTTTACGTTCAGTTCAACTCATTACGTTATTGTTGACTTTGTGTAGAAATTGAGATGGGTGAGAAATCTATCGAAGATGTTGGAACAGATAATATTGAAACTGGCATTTTGGTGAGCCCTGCTGAAGATCTTTTGGACACTAATAGTGGGTTGACCACCAGAGCAGATACAGAGAAGAAAGAAAGGCGAAANCTTACGGAAGCAACAGGAAAAGGTAATTTTGAGTTCTTTAATGCATCTAGTTATCCTCGACGTTTAGCTCATAGGGATTTTGTTATATATTATGAAGTCATAATGTTGTTTCTGATTCTGTGTAGAAATGGAGATGGGAAGAGATGGAATTGAAACTGACAAGCTGGTGAGCCGCACGGAAAATCATTTGGAGACTAACAGTGGGTTGACAACCAGAACAGATACAGAGAAGAAAATAAAGCGAAAGAAGAGATCTAAAGATGGTATCGAGCAATCTTCAGCTGCTGCTATTACAGATTCAAGAGACATCGTGAATGAGAATGAGGTTGATGGAGTTTCTGCAACTGTAGATCCTGTTGATGTTACTCTTGTATCTCTTCCAGTCGCAAGAGGAGAAGATCTTGATAATCCTGTTGCAGAAGCAAGTCAGAGAGGTAAGTTCATTTCGTTAGGGAATCTAGTTATCCTTTACGTTCAGTTCAACTCATTACGTTATTGTTGACTTTGTGTAGAAATTGAGATGGGTGAGAAATCTATCGAAGATGTTGGAACAGATAATATTGAAACTGGCATTTTGGTGAGCCCTGCTGAAGATCTTTTGGACACTAATAGTGGGTTGACCACCAGAGCAGATACAGAGAAGAAAGAAAGGCGAAAGAAGAGATCAAAAGATGATACGGAGCAACCTTCTGTTAAGCGAAAGAAGAGATCAAAAGATGACACTGAGCTATCTTCTGTTAAGCGAAAGAAGAGATCAAAAGATGACATCAGTCAATCTTCCGCTGCTGCTATTACAACATCAAGAGACATCGTGAATGAGAATGAGAGTAATGGAGTTCCTGAAAATGTAGATCCTGTTGATGCTACTCCTGTATCTCTTCCAGTCGCAAGAGGAGAAAATCTTGACAATGCTGTTGCAGAAGCAAGTCAGAAAGGTAAGTTCAGTTCGTTACTGAATCTAGTTATCCTTTATGTTCAGTTCTCGGGTAGTTTATCGACTCATTGCGTTTTTGTTGATTTTGTGTAGAAATTGAGATGGGTGAGAAATCTGTCGAAGATGTGGAAAGAGATAGTATTAAAACTGACAATTTGGTGAGCCATACTGAAGATCTTTTGGACACTAACAGTGGGTTGACCACCAGAGCAGATACAGAGAAGAAAGAAAGGCGAAANACAGAGAAGAAAGAAAGGCGAAAAAAGAGATCAAAAGATGACATTGAGCAATCTGCTGCTAGGCGAAAGAAGAGCTCAAAAGGTGACATCAATCAATCTTTTGCTGCCACTACAGCTTCAGGAGATATCGTGAATGAGATAAACGGAGTTCCTGCACATGATCTTCCTGCTGATGCTACTCCTGAATCTGTTCCAATCGTTGTAGAAGCAAGACAAAAAGGTAATTTCAATTATTTGATAAATTTTGCTTTCAGCTACGATCAAATCTGTAGGAGTTTATATCATCAACATTGGGAATGTTTCAATTGAACTATCTGATATCATTACTCGTGTAGAAGCTGAGACGGGTGAGAAGATTGATGACGCTGTTGGAGGTGCAAAAGCTATAACAAGTGCTGCAGATACTATCCAGCCCAGTATTGAAATAGATGCTGGTGAGGCTAAATCTGTGAAGCTTGCTAAGATGATAAAGTCCAAAAAAACCAAGATCCCAGCTAAAGAAGAGATTCTGGTAGCTTCTGGTGCACAGAATATTGAACCTTTGGAAGTTGTAGATGGAGAAGGGACTGCTGCTAAGAAGATAAAGTCCAAAGAAACCAAGACCCCAGCTAAAAAAGACACCCTGGTAGCTTCTGGTGCACAGAATGTTGAACCTGTGGAAGTTGTAGATGGAGAAGGAACTGATAAGGTTATAAGAAATGTATTAGATTCTTTGCAGGAAAATAATGAAACTGAGGAAGATCTGGAGAAAACCGGGAAGAAATCAAGCAAGAAATTGAAGAAGCACTCCTTGAAGGTTGCAGAGTCCCTAGTATCGTCAGTTGAGGTAAACAATGCTCCTCTGGAGGAGACTCCTCCCATCGACATCCGAAATGACACCGATGCCTTCTTCACCCCAGCGATGAAAGACACCGAGAGCGATGCTTCAGTTTTGAAAAAGATTTCTGAGGTCTCTGATAATGCTGATCTTCATCCAAGCAGTTCCATTGATGGTTCCTTTAGCTCAATGAAACCGAAAGCGAAAAAAAGTAGAGTTCAACAACCATCTAGTTCAGGTACTAGTCTTTTGCAGTCAGTGGTTAAGAATGATCGCAGTAGATCCATGAAAGCCGCTGTCAACAGCAAGAAACAAGATGAGAAACAAGATGTGAAGACAAGCGCTAAACCGGTCACAGTGGAGAAGAGGAAGACGAATTTCTTCGAGGGTGCTGAGATTTATTCGTCAGAGGATGAACATAATAAGACGTCTGATGTCTCTACCAAAACACCATCGGATTATTCATCAGACGATGACAGTGATGTGACTTCTATGTCTAGGAAGCAAGGTAACTAACTATATGGATTCCTACATAACTTGATCACGTGGCTCTTTCTCTCTCTACCAGATATTATGCTAATTTTTGGATTGTTGATGTGGGCAGGAAACAATCTGGATGGAGGAACAAATAAGTAAGTGGCCTGTGTTTGTGGTATATTTTGAAACTTAGCTACACAAAGTAATATATGCTCATAAAACTTCAATGCCGCTTCCCATGAACAGGCTTTTAGGGAGCTTTCAAGATATCCTGCGAAGATCAAGCAGTTACAAGAAGGCTTTAATTAGAGCTCAGTCACAGCCCGATATATTGGACGATGTAGATTGGGTCCCAGATAGCCAAGCCGCCTAAGTTTTGTACTTTTTACCGATTATCCTTTTTTGGTTCAGTGTTGACTAAACAACCTGAAATGATGCTTTAATCTTCAAACGTCATGTTTTTGCTTCTTTTTCGTACATTTTATGTTGGTCAGAAGAATGCTTCGTAAGAGTTTCTCACTGTTGCAACAACGAAATGATATCAAGTCTTATCTCCTATTCATCAGGCTTCTATAAAACGGGTGTTCTGTCAATTGTTTTTGTTATTTGTTCTTTGTAGGTTGTTCATTCTATTGTTTCTGTTACTGGTTCTTTGTAGGTTGTTCATTCGATTGTTGTACGAACTTGGTTTGTTGCGGAAAAAGTGTTGAACTATAAGAAAACTTAGGCGATCTCATCAACGAGGAGAAGAAAGGGTAACGAACCATATAAAATAGTAAAGATAAGATAAACCTCCAAATATTGAAAACCGGGTTTCTTGCGGGTCAAACTATTATTGACCCGGTTCATCGGTTTTTATGATAAACCAGACCGAACAGACAAAGTTCGACCGGTCGAATTAGGTTTTGTTCTCATAATCTCTGTCGTTTTTTCCTGTCGTCGTCTCCGTCGAGAGAGTTAAGAGGTTAGTAGAGACAGGTTCTGGGTTTATGCAATTTACGAATTAACCACCATAATTGACTCCTTTTCTCTACATTGGAACCTAAAGTTTGGGTTTTTTTTTCTTTCCTGAAGACTTTTGATTGTTGCAGAAACCAATCAAGAATGAGTAGTGCGTCGACATTTAGTTCAATTTGCTTCGAACAAGGATGGTGGTTCAAGGTTTTGTTCTAAAATTCATAACATTTCTGTTTAAACTTCCATGTTGATTATACAAATGTGTATTTTTTACTTTTTATACTTTCTCTGTTTCGAAAAGGGGGAAAGGAAGATTCGAATAGCAGATAAGCGAGTCAAGAGGCCATCTTCATTGAGAGTCTCAGCCAATAGCTCTGAAAAGGATGTTCGTATTGGTCTTCTTGGTGCAAGTGGCTACACTGGTGCTGAGGTGATATCTTTGACTGTCTAACGAATCTTAGCTTAAGTAGTGGTATGCATACTCGTTACAACTTACAAGTTTGTGGCTTTATGGGTATTGGCCTCTTTGTTTAGCCTAAGCAGTTTACAAGCAAACCTGTGACTTTTGGCGCTATTATAGTCTACGGTTTCTAGAAAAGTATGCCTGAAAGACTGAAAAGTTTCATGTGTTAGGTATCCTAATTGATTCAAGTACATGAGTAAGCAAAAGTTTTGATTTAACAAACGATTTCGAATCCGTTTTTATTATTGAATGGCAGATCGTTCGGCTTCTTGCAAACCATCCGCATTTCGGTGTCACTCTGATGACTGCAGATAGAAAAGCTGGGCAGTCAATGGAAAGCGTTTTCCCGCACCTCAGAGCTCAAGTATGAGTGATTTCTACCTGTTCAATGATACTTTGTGGTGGCGTATAGTGGTCAATGATGATTGAAACATTTTCTTTTCTGTTCTCAGAAACTACCTAGATTGGTCTCTGTGAAGGATGCAGATTTTTCTACTGTGGATGCTGTATTCTGCTGTTTGCCTCATGGAACAACCCAGGTCCATTTTATTCTTTGTTTCTTCCATTGCTAGTTGGTTTCTAAGCTTTTCGTTTGCTCAACGGAAATGATTCTGTTTTCTTTCACAGGAAATCATTAAGGGACTGCCCTCCGCATTGAAAATCGTTGATCTTTCAGCGGTAATGCTCTAACTCTGAAGAAATGTTTCTTTTTTTTTGTCTCCCTTCTTTCTTCTGGTGATATGCTTATTTAGAATACGCTTTTCAGGACTTCCGTTTGCGTGATATCTCTGAATATGAAGAATGGTATGGTCAGCCACACAAGGCAGTGGAGTTACAGGTACTTTTCTCTTCCAAGCTATTGCTTTGATCGTTGGTCTCTTGTGTAGATAATGCTTACACTTACTGTCTTTCTTGGTTCAGAAAGAAGCTGTGTATGGTCTAACAGAGTTACTTAGGGATGACATCAAAAAGGCTCGACTTGTTGCTAATCCAGGCTGTTACCCGACTTCGATTCAACTTCCTCTTGCTCCTCTGCTCAAGGTTTTCTTTTGTCTTTTCTTCTCTGGAATTCAACTTGTATCAGACTCTCTTGTCTTCATTTCAACTCTAGGTAATGTGTTGATTTTGGTGCAGGCAAATCTCATCAAGCATGAAAACATTATCATAGACGCGAAATCTGGTGTTAGTGGAGCAGGTCTGAGCTAACTTTGCAGAATTTATCTATGAACAATGATGCATATGCAATAGAATGTTTTTAGTTTATCCACTGATTTGAAAATTTGCATCAGGACGTGCTGCTAAGGAGGCAAATCTTTACTCTGAGATAGCTGAAGGAATTTCTTCTTATGGTGTCACACGGCATCGCCATGGTATATTCACAAATTGATTATCAGAATTGAGTAAACAATGCGGTTCAATGGTCTAAACTTTTAATGTTTGTTGACTATTTTTTTCAGTTCCTGAAATTGAACAAGGTTTATCTGATGTTACACAATCAAAAGTAACTGTCAGTTTTACGCCACATCTGATGCCAATGGTACAAACAGTCTTGAGCCCCTCTTCTCAATAGTTTTCACCTTAAATCATCATATTGAAACTTTGTTGTTTGGATAGATCCGCGGAATGCAATCAACTATATATGTGGAAATGGCTCCCGGAGTTAGAACCGAAGACTTATACCAGCAATTAAGATCGTCTTATGAGGTGATGTTTACTCTTATTTGTGTTACATAAGCCAAACCAATTACTAGTTTTGTTTACTTATCATGTTTTAAAAACGTTTTGTAGGATGAAGAATTTGTCAAAGTGTTGGATGAAGGAGTTGTTCCTCGTACACACAATGTTAGAGGATCTAACTATTGTTGTATGAATGTATTTCCTGATCGAATCTCTGGAAGAGCTATCATAATCTCAGTGGTAATTAAGCCATTACTATCCTCTGTATAAAAATTTTCCCGCACAGCCATTTTGAATATGAATAAAAATTTTGTATGTGTGTTGCAGATTGATAATCTCGTGAAAGGAGCTTCAGGGCAAGCATTGCAGAATCTGAACATTATGTTAGGATTTCCAGAAACAACCGGACTCCTACACCAACCGCTTTTTCCTTAAGAAGTGATAAGAAAGTTAAAGTTGGTGATGGCCATCTATATACTTACAAGAGATAAGACAATCATCTTCTTCCCATTTTGTTGTTGAGATAAATAATGGATTCGATTGGACCTTGTGTGTGAAAGACTCATTGCTCTACTTTTGAATATAACGTTCATTATGTGGCTGCTAAATAGAAGTGCTTAATCGTTATACCCCTGACCTAGTAGTAAGCATGGAGAAACGTAACCGTAATATTCTAGAATGTACTGATTGATGATTCTATAGAAGCAAAGTCATATTGGAAAGTTAACAAAATAGCCTAAACTTATAAAGTCAAATTCAACATTATTGTAGTTGAATTCGCTACCGTTGACGGATATGACCATTGTCAGATAATAATAATATTTAATATATTTCTGTTTACCAAATAATATTATTGATTTTTCAAAATCCTGTTTTGATAATGTATTGGGCAATTTAATATATTAATAGATTCCTTCTTTACCAAATAAAGAAAACAAGCCCCAAGTGGTACTTGGCGGCTATAAGGAAACAGACTATTTATGGGTCATCGACGAGTTGGCGGAAACAACAAGCCAGTAGTTTCCACTACAGTGCCATTCACATTCCTATGAAGTTTCCTCTTCTCTTTACGAGTTTTGCTTCTATATACGAACAACGGACTCGTTTCTTCAACCAGTAAACATACTTTCTTCAAACTCTCTTTTCCTCTATCTCTCTCATGGCGGCTTCTTGTTTTCCTTCATCTTCCCAGTGTCACGCTAAGATACACCAGGTCTTCCCTAGCTTTCACGGGCCAGATGTTCGTAGAGGATTCCTCAGTCATTTACACAGTATCTTTGCAAGGAAAGAAATCCCCATGTTCAAGGATCAGGAGATAAAGAGAGGCAACACGATCGGATCTGAACTCGTACAAGGCATCAGAGAAGCGAGAGCGTCTCTCGTCGTGCTATCCAAGAACTACGCTTCTTCCACATGGTGTTTAGATGAATTGCTTGAAATCTTGGAGTGCAAGAAAGCTTCGGGGCAGATTGTGTTGCCCATTTTTTACGACGTTGATCCGTCGGATGTTCGGAAACAGAAGGGAGACTTTGGGATCGCATTCTTGAAAACCTGTGAAGGTGAAACAGAGGAAAAGAAGCAAAGATGGATCGAAGCTTTCGCATATGTAGCAACCATAGCTGGAGAACACTCTCGTAACTGGTTTGTTACTTGTCTCTTTTGACTCGATGCATGGTGAAGTTTTTGTAATTTAATGAGATTTTTTTTTTCCTTTATTTGTCAGGACTGATGAAGCTGCCATGCTCGAAAAGATTTCCACAGATGTGTTGAACAAACTGATAGAGGACGAGGTAAAAAGACAGTTTATGTCTATCGATGTAGACCATAATGGTTACATAACTGCACCAAAGTTTCGATGTTGGCTGACAAAAGAATCGAAAAAAGTAATAACCGATGAGCTTCTTTCTACCATCATCCGAGCATATGATGTTGATGGCGATGGTCGGATCAACTATGATGAATTCTTCAAAATGATGACTAAGTGAGGGATTTTTGTAACTCTTCTTACAGTGAAATTTCATCATATGATTTAGCACGCTTGCTTTCTTTCTTAACCGATCAGTCAATAGTAGAGTTTCTATATTTTGATATGATTTTTGTTTTTTTTCTTTTGTTAGAGATATTAATGAAGAAGCTGCGATGGTCAAAAACCTTGCCACAGATGTTACACTGTCAAGCCGGGAAAAGAAAGAAATGATGGAACTCTTTATGTCTTTCGATGTAGCCAAGAGTGGTTTCATAACTGCAGCAGAGTTAAAATATGTGATGACAAAGCGTGGTGTAAAAGTAACCGAGGAGGAAGTTCATGATACCATCCGAGCAGCTGATGTTAATGGCGATGGTCGGATCAGCTTTGATGAATTCGTCAAAGTGATGATGGCTGAGTGAGTGATTCTTAACCCTTTTTTAATTAACTTGAAGAAAAAAAAAAGAAAAAAGAATTATGATTTAGAACTTTAGAACGCTTTTGTCTTTTCCTAAACGATCAGTCAATAGTAGAGTTTATATATTTTAATATGATTTTGTTTTTTTTCTTATGTTAGAAACATTGATGAAGAAGCTGTGATGTTCAAAAAACTTGCCACAGATGTTACACTGTCAAGCGAGGAAAATGAAGAAATGATGGAAGCCTTTATGGTTTTCGATGTAGCCAAGAGTGGTTTCATAACTGCAGCAGAGTTACAATATGTGATGACAAAGTTAATGGGTGTAAAAAAAACCGAGGAGGAAGTTCGTGATATGATAAAAACGGCTGATCTTGATGGTGATGGTCGGATCAGCTATGATGAATTCGTCAAAATGATGACTAAGTGAGTGATTCTTAACTACTCTTAATAATGGAAGTTTCTATAACTTTAGATTTTTAACTCTTCTTCATAACTCTGCTGCAGTTCTAAACAAGAAGCTGCGAATCTCAAAAAGTTTTCCACAGATGTTAAACTATCAAGGGAGGAAGAGGAAGAAATGATGCAAATGTTTATGATTCTAGATGTAGACAAGAATGGTTTCATAACTGCAGCAGAGTATCAACTTGCGACGACAAACGTAACCGATGAGGGGGCTTGTAATTTCATCCGAGCATTTGATCTTGATGGCGATGGTCAGGTCAGCTATGATGAATTCGTCAAACTGATGACTAAGTGAGTGATTCTTAACCCTTCTAAAAAAAAAGGATTTATGATTTATAACGCTTTTGCCTTTTTTATTGTTTTCCTTTTATTAGGAAGACGGGGCTCGAAAAGTTTGGCACTAAATTGTTAGGAAGACGGGGCACGAAAAATGTGAAAAGATTCGCCAAATTCATGGCAAAAGCCTTAACCTGAAAAAAAAAAAGAAGGATTTATGATGTCTTACAGTGAATTTTCATCATGACTTGATTCTAGTTGTCTTCTTTAGGACATGGTTTTACTTTTTCCCCTTTTATTTGGTTGCTTTGTTAAGCTTTTAGTGTTATGCCAAGTATGAACTCATGTTTTGTTCATCACGTGACAATTGATTTTCTCTCTTTCTTGTATTTAGTTCTAACTTCTCTTGTTTCTTTTAAAAGTATGTTATACAAATTGGCCGCCAAGACGTCTAGGTGGATGAATATAATCAGACATCAGATGTCTAGCAGTAAACAAATTTATATGGTCTGAGAAAAAATTCAACTCTCGGTTAGCTAATCTCAAATCTTTTACAACATCTTCGCTAGATAAGCAATATATAAAGTTCTTCCGATCTTGGGGTATCCTTAGACAGCCTTATTAATAAAGAACACTAGGCAAATATGCCCACATAGAAGTTTTGCTATCATCTTGAAAGAACTGTGAACCATGTTTTAGAAACCTGTAAGCCCTTAAAGTTCGTTGGGGTTTATAAAGTTAAGCGCCTTTGACATGGCAATAAAAACCTCATCAGTCACGCGATCAGGTACTCCCTGGAAAGAATACATAGCCAGCGATTAGAAAACGAACACTCACAATTCGTTTTTTACTCATGAGCAACAAAGAACCAGATGAACTTGAAAAAGTCAGTAATCGGAGTAAACATTTGTGTAAAGAATCCTTTGGTAGTGCTTTCCACTAATCCAAGAACGTAATCTTCCAAAAATCCGAGATAAACAAAACTTCTAAGTACGAAGAAAAATATATATATGAAAGAATAATTAGAGAATACTTAAAAAACTTTTAGAGAAATTAAGAATTTACCATGAACATTCTTACAATAATCTTTAATTTATTTCTCTTATTCAAACTTGTTGTACATACTACAAATGAGAAAGTGATAAGATATTTATAGTCTCCCAAACCAACTTACAAAAGTTCTAGATTATTCCAACAATCTTTTTATTTTCTAAATATTTTATTAATTTCTAGAATTTTCTAATACAGTATATATATTTTTTATCATACAATATCTAGATTTTTCTATATAAATATCTTACATAATTATCTTGTAGAATTCTTTAGAGTAAGTGATGAACTGTAATGATATTTTTAGAGAAATTCTAAAAGTTGGATTTAATTTTGGGTTTAATCGAATAATGGATAATCGGATTATGAATCCATAACCAAGTTTAACCAAAATCAAGTTTAATTTCGGTAATCTGATCATAGGAAAGCATGTGTAAATAAATTCACAAGATACTTGAACTTAATTCAAATAGCGTACTTACCTGCTATCTTATCTCACAATACAAACAGTCTTAAGCCTCTTCTCAATAGTTTCTACCATAAATCATCATATTAAAACCTTGTTGTTTGATAGAAATGCAATCAAATTATTATGTGGAAATGGCTCCCGGAGTTATATTCGAAGACTTATACCCGTAATCAAGATCGTCTAGTGAGGTGATGGTTACTCTTTGTGTTATGGATTGTTGATGAAGTGATTGCTCTATGTGTGATTTCTCTATTGTTGTTGTTGTTGTTTGAACAGGTTGCATTGAAAACGTTGATTGTGATTTACCGGTTACTAAGGGAAGGAGATCCTACATTTATATGCCCAGAGAAGTCGGATTCAAAAACGTTTCAAAAACGTTTTGTAGGATGAAGAATTTGTCAAAGTGGTTGGATGAGGGAGTTGTTGAATCTAATTATTGCCGTATGAATGTATTTCCTGATCGAATCTCTATAAGAGCTATCATAATCTCAGTGGTAATCAAGCAATTCCTATCCTCTTGTTATAAACATATCCTGCACCGCAATTTTGAATTTGACTAGCACTTTGTGTGTTGCAGATTGATAATCTTGAAAGGAGCTTTGGAGTAAGCGTTGCAGAATCTTAACATTATGTTAGGATTTCCAGAAACAACGGGACTCCTACACCAGCCGCTTTTCCCTTAAGAAATGATAAGAAAATTAAAGTCGGTGATGGCCATCTATCTACTTACAAGAGATAAGACAGTCATCTTCCCTTTTTGTTGTTGAGATAAAAAATGGATTGGATTGAACCTTGTGTGTGAAAGACTCATTGCTCTGCTTTTGAATATCACACATTAAACAGAAGTGCTTAATCGTTATAGCCCTGATGACCTATTAGTAAGAAGCATGGAGAAAACGCAACCGTATATTCTATAATGTACTGATTGATGATTCTATAGAGCAAAGTCATATTGGAAAGTTAACAAAGTAGGGTAAACTTAGAAAGTCAAATTCAACATCACTGTAGTTTAGAAAAACTGATAAAGACTCGCTACCGTTGACGGATATGACCATTGTCAGATAATAACAATATTAATAGATTTCTGCTTACCAAATAATATTTTTTTAAATCCTATTTGGATACTGTATTCAGTGTATGTTTGATATATTAATAGATTCCTTCTTTACCAAAAAAAAAACAAGCCACAACTGGTACTCGGCGGCTACAAGGAAACAGACTATTTATGGGTGGAATTGGCGGAAACAACAAGCCAGTAGTTTCCACTACACTGCTATTCACATTCCTATGAAGTTTCCTCTTCTCTTTACGAGTTTTGCTTCTATATACGAACAACGGACTCGTTTCTTCAACCACTGAACATACACTTTCTTCAAACTCTCTTTTCCTCTATTTCTTTCATGGCTGCCTCTTATTCTTCTTCTTATAAGATACACCATGTCTTCCCGAGCTTTCACGGGCCAGATGTTCGTAGAGGACTCCTCAGTCATTTACACAGTATCTTTGCAAGGAAAGAAATCCCCATGTTCAAGGATCAGGAGATCGAGAGAGGCAACACTATTGGATCTGAACTCGTACAAGCCATCAGAGAAGCAAGAGCGTCCATCGTTGTGCTCTCGAAGAACTACCCTTCTTCCACATGGTGTTTAGATGAATTGCTTGAAATCTTGGAGTGCAAGAAAGCTTCGGGGCAGATTGTGTTGCCGGTTTTTTATGACGTTGATCCGTCGGATGTACGGAAACAGAAGGGAGACTTCGGGATCGCATTCAAGAAAACATGTGAAGGTGAAACAGACGAAAAGAAGCAGAGATGGATCGAAGCTTTCGCATATGTAGCAACCGTAGCTGGAGAACACTCTCGTAACTGGTTTGTTACTTGTCTCCTTTGTCTCAATGAACCATAATCATTTTATCTTTATTAATCCTTTATTTAATGATTCTTTCCCCTTTTTTCCTGTCAGGACTGATGAAGCTGCCATGCTGGAAAAGATTTCCACAGATGTGTCCAACAAACTGATAGAGCAAGAGCTGAAAAAAGATTTTATGTCTATCGATGTAGACCAGAATGGTTTCATAACTGCACCAGAGCTTCGATATGCGATGACAAAAAATGGGGGCCTAGTAACCGATGAGGAAATTTCTAATCTCATCCTAGCGGCTGATGTTGATGGCGATGGCCGGGTCAGCTATGATGAATTCGCCAGAGTGATGATGGAAAAGTGAGGGATTTATAATGTCTTACAGTGAAATTGCATCATGAGGGATTTATACTTTAATATTTTTTTTTTTCCTTATTGTCAGGACTGATGATGAAGAAGCTGCGTTTGCCAAAAAATTTGCCACAAATGTTAAACTATCAAGGGAGGAAGAGGAAGAAATGATGGAAATCTTTATGGTTTTCGATTTAGACCAGAATGGTTTCATAACTACAGCAGAGTATCAACTTGTGTTGAAAAATAGTGGGAGAAAAGGAACTGATAAGGAAGTTTCTGATTTCATCCGAGCAGCTGATGTTGATGGCGACGGTCGGGTCAGTTATGATGAATTCGTCAAAATGATGACTAAGTGAGTGATTTTTAACCCTTCTTAGAAAGAAAAAGGATTTATGATTTTTATCTTTCTTAGTTAATGATTCACTAGTGGGGTTTCAATATTTTAATAAGCTTTTGTTTGTTTTTTTTCGTTTGTTAGTCAGACTGGAGCTGCGAGGGTTGAAAAGTTTGCCACAGATGTGTCGAACAAAGTGAATAAATTCGTCAAATTCATTGCGAAGGCCTTAACCTGAAGCAAAAAAAAAAAAAGAAAGAAAGAAGGATTTGTCTTATAGTGACTTTTCATCATGATTAGATTCTAGTTGCTTTCTTTAGGACATGCTTTTACTTATTTCCCCTTTTATTTGGTTTCTTTGTGAAGCTCTTTAGTGTTATGTCAAGTATGAACTCATGTTTTGCTCATCATGTGACAATTGATTTTCTCTCTTTCTTGTATTTGTTTTTATAATTCTCTTGTTTCTTTTCAAAGAATGTTCTACAAATTGGCCAGATGTCAGATGTTTAAGTTGGGATAATGAAAGAGAGAGAGACAGCAATCGGAGTAGACATCTGATCATAAGAAAGCATGCAAGTAAATTCTACAAATTCTCACAGGCTACTTGAACTTAATTCAAATAGCGTACTTACTTGCTTTCTCATCTCATGGTACAGTCTTAATTAAGCCTCTTCTCAATAGTTTCTACCATAAATCAAAGTGTTGGATGAAGGAGTTGTTCCTCGGACACACAATGTTAGAGGATCTAATTATTGTTATATGAATGTATTTCCTGATCGAATGCCTATAAGAGCTATCATAATCTCAGTGGTAACTAAACCATTATTATCCTCTTGTTATAAATTCCCACACCCCCCC
>KE153958.1:63741-80430 GCA_000411075.1 Sisymbrium irio
TTCGATGAGGGACAAAGATTCGAGACGATGTGCGATGATTCAGCGATGGCGACGACGAGAGGTTCACGGCAACGACGAGATGTTATGTTTATTCACGGCGACGACGGCGAGAGATTAGGTTTAGGAATCGAAAACGTGAAAGTGTAAAAAAAAGGATAAAATGGGAATTAGATCAGAGTTTTAAAATATTTTTGTCATTTACTCATTCCAGAAAAATTTCCGGAAACTCAACTCAATTCATTAACATTTTTGAGAATTGCCCTTATATAAATTAACCACTTACGTAAATAAAATTATTAAAGACAAAAAGTGAATAATAAAATAATATCGTGTAGCAACAAAAAACCATATAAATAATAACTAAAAAGATAACTTAATAGTAATAACCAAAAAATATGTCGTCAATTAATGGTTAAATAATAAAATCATCAAAAAATATTAAAATTTTCTTAAAAAACAGAAAATATCCATAAAATAAATAAAAAACAAAAACAAAAATACTTTACATATACGAAAAATGATTCTGTTCTTAGAAGATGTCTATGTCAGCACTCAAATGTCCATGTTTAACATTGTTCCATTAAATCCAATAATCCATGATATTCTTATTTGGGCTGTACAAAAAAAAATTATGTGTTCTTCAACCTTTTTACTTTAATTCATATTTGGGCTGTACAAAAACATAATTGTAAGCGATTCCTCAGATCCCAAATTCTTAAATCTCTCTCCATTGCCAATTATTATTTCTGGCTTTCGCCATGCTTACCCACCGCTTATAAATATGCATAAATGTCGAGCCTACAAACACAATCTCCAAGAACTTTTGAATGCACATAGGAAAACAAAGTTTTCTAAAAATTTTGGCCTCAAAAATAAAACAGTAGGGAGTTAGAATGGTTGGGCCAACAAATTTAAAAATTAAAACATAGAAATGGAATTATTTACAAAAATGTAAACGAATTTTAAAAGAACTAAGAATAACATCTAAGTATCTTATATTACAGTATCCTAAATTAGAAATGGATAAACACAAAAAAATATAATAAAAACAGATAACATGATCAGTATAATATAAAGAGAAAAAATAAAAAACTTAAAGAATAAAGTATTCACTATAGGAGGAAAAATAGGAAATATTTTTACAAATTAGATTAATAAAGACAAACATACACCCACAAAAGAATGCATGAATAAATAGAATGAATAACTATGTATGCAAACAATACACAGAAAAAATACAAATACATATGCACATAATTTTGGAGAACAATCCAAAATTTGCAAATTTATGAGTTTTTACAGAAAATCAAACTAAAAAGATTAAAAAATTAAAATATTGCTGACTAATAAACAATCAAAGTTTTTTATACTGCTGACTAATAAACAATCAAAATATTACCGACATACTAATAAACAATCAAGATTCATCCAATATTTTTTTAAACAGATATTAAAAATTAAAATATAATATTAATAAATTTATAAATAAAATAAAATAAACCTAATTATGTCAAGAAAAAAAAAGCAAGCATATCCAAACATGCGCAGGGTGTAAAGTTCTTATATAGATGTTGTAGAAGCAAAAAACAAAATTATATTCGGTCTACAATTAAACAGGTACATGAAAATAACTTTCTTAATCATTTCTAAAAAAAAAATTACTCAACCATACTATATTGACAGAAAAGTATTGGTAAAGTATTTATATGTATGAACAAGCATCTACTTTCAGGCAATTATTAAGCATAAAAGATAGGAAAAAAGACATGGTACTTGTGACAAGTATCAATCCTAAAACATATAAATATAAAATTAAAAACTACATTTCATAATACTAAACCATAACAAGTTAATACTATTTTATTATTATAACATAGGGAAATTGTTATTGGCGTCTATACAAATTACAAAATTCTACTTTGACAAATCCATAAATGCAATCAAAAGCTTCAAAAAAGAAGATATGAACAACCATTTAGAGTGAAAGAAGCACAAGACATGAGAAGACAAACAACAACTTAAAAATGGGAGAATGAATAATGCATCATATGTAATAAAAAAATAGCTTCTTAATAAAAGTTATCACACATGCTTCTCATAATTTACATTTCTAACCATGAGGGAAAAAATGCTTACACAAATAAATAAAAATCGACTTTTTTGGAAAGGGGTTTGAAAAGGTCTGAAAATAACCATAATTTTTTTTTAAAAAAAATACAACAATCCAAAAACAAACAATGCACATCCCAACTAATGATTGAAAGTCGATCAGAAAACTGCGTACTTAAGATTACAAATTTGAAATAAGTTATATTACAACAATTTAATAAAAAAAAAAAATAACTTATACCATAGTGCGGAGAAGCTCCTAGTCAATATATAGAATTCTTCCGATCTTCGCCTCTTGGGATATCCTTAAACAAGCCTTATTAAATAACACTAGGCTAATACATACTCGCGGGGCTTGGTTTATTTTACGTATACAAACTTTTATACCTTCGAACTTTAAAATTGACTAATCAACATACATGAACAAATAAACAATATGATGCATTTGCTTATGTTTTTCTTGGTATATATTCTCTTCTCGTTTTGGCATTTATATATTTATCTGTATATATATCGGCAAAGATTAAACATATAAGAGGCTTGAGTTGAGTATTGAGTATTAAGCTTATAGTTCACGTGGATCGGAAATTTTAGTTTTTGAGCTTTATCATGGTAACTAACAAGCCATATTGAATGCTTCTACTTAGATTTAACCTCTACGAATGCTTCTATCATTCTCATCTTTAATCTTTTAGCTGCAAAGTTCAGTAAGCTCATCAGATTCTTCTACTTGAACATTCATGAATTTGATCGGTAGGCCACCACATTGATTCAAATACTGAGACAACTCAAAGTCGGACTATAATATATGAAGTTTGTAGTGTTACGTCCTAACTAATGATAATCGCTGTATCAGCATCACACATGCGGAAGTTCATACGCAGATCATATCCTTATCTCGTGACCCATCATATGAGGCTTTTCTCTGTTTCTTCTTCTTTCTTATCTTCTATCAGAACCAGTGGTTATCATTCTTCGTTGGTCTCTTGGCCTTCTTCTCTAACTGTTTTCCCCTATGATTGACGTTGCCTCTTGGACTGCAAGTTGGGACTACATTTATTGATGTCTATCCAAATTTAGCGACTAAATACCAATTTCCATTTTATATTTGTATTTTGCATATTGTTTCGATCAATTATATTAAGATACACATTAATAATAAATTTTATAAATTTATAAATCTTTCAATTTAAGTGGCATTATTTAAGAGATTCTACAATATACATTCAACGATAATTAAAGTTACAAGAAAAACACTCAAACACTTGGAAATAACAACAGCAACAAAAAGTAGAAGAAACCGAGGATGATTTAACCAAACCAATACTAGATAGAAGGTCTTACGTGATAGACTTTCCAATTTGCCCGAAGGGCTGGATCTGGCTCCCACCATTGCTCAAGGCTATGGGCTTTCTTTAAACCATCCAACCATTTCTCAAGGCCATGGGCTATCTTTAAACCATCCGTTTCGTTCGTGTTTACCGTCATATCTACTGATGAAAGAAGGCGAATAGGTTCCGCAGGCAAATCTGACAGTAATGATGATGTTCCTTCTCCGAAAATTTGACTCATAGAATAGATTCTAGCACTTGCACTCTCAATTTCGCTTTCTCCTATCGTAGCCATGAATTTTTTGTGTTTGAAATCACCAATGTATTCTGAACTGTATGGATCTGCTGGGTTCACATATAAGTAAGGTGTCCACGCTGCTGCTCTTGGATCATCTTCTTGAACCTGTAATAGTTAATATATATATATATATGAGTAAATTCTCAAGAAAAGATCCAGTTTAGCTGTTTTAAAGCATCATTATAGGGAAGAGTTTTTAATAAATTCTTAACTATTTTAAAAATCCATAAAAGAGTTAGAGAGAGAAGGTTAAATTTCCAATGTTTTTTTTTCCAAACATAAAACTATTCTGTTTTGACACGTGTAAGAAGACTTGGTTCTTATAAGTTTTATTTAAGACTTGATTGTAATTTTGAATAATTCATTTTATTTTTATTAAATCAGTTATTTACCTAAGATCTATGGTAAGATCTACAGTTAGGTTATGGTTATGGGGTTAAAAAAAAAAAATTTAACTTAATAATTTATTGGCCTTAAAAACAAAGTGCATTTTCAACAGCTAGATCACCGTGCATGGTTATCTGAACCACCAAGATTATTTACCTTTTTTTTTTTGAACTGTAAGATTATTTACCTTGAGATCAAGGAGCGAGGCTACGGTGGCTTTAAAGATGCTCTTGGCGAATCGAACCCCGCCTTTAAACGTCTCGCTATCAAATAGTTGCTCTAGAGGAAGAGACGAGTGGAGCGGGTTGAATGCGTAAGTCTCGATGAGGAAACCAGATCTTGACATGGCTTTCCCGGCCGACAGCGCTATGCCGGCTCCCAGAGAGTGTCCAGCGAGCCAGACAGATGTACTTGTCCCGCTGTTGTGTTTGGCCAGCACAGTTTTGATTGCTTGTATGGCATGTCTTGACCTTTTTCCGTTATCAAGGTTGTTCAAGAGGCATCGAACGTTTTGTTTCAGATCAGAAAACAAAGTTTCTGGACTTAGGTTCGTGCCGCGAAAGGCAATCACGTAACGCGGAGGCGTCCCCTTCGAATGAGGGGTATTCTGGTAACTGTCGTACTTGTTGTACTTAAAAACGGCGCCGTATATGGAGCCATCTGCTTCGTTGATCAAGGGTTCGTCGACTAAAGAGAAACCGAAGGATTCCCACCAGGGTTTGGCTAGTGGTGGGTCCCGTTTCTCTGCCTTATCCCGTTGCATTGCGGAGACTCCCTTTACCAAACTTGATGCCACTGCGGTTCGATGGTACGAATTGTCCCTATTAAAAATTAACAGAGCAAATATATTTAGATTATGACTTAGATAATGTTGGCTGTTGAGTGATTTTACTATGAAACTACCGATGAAGAGCACATGAAGTCGTATAGTAAAAAACTCCCTATTTACATATGAAAACAAAAAAGTTCCATGCATCGTCTATCAGTCATAATTTTTTTTTTTATATAACGCTTTACGTTCTGGAGTGTATATATATAATTTGTTTCCTTCATCATTACAAAAAAATCATTAGATAAATTAAAAAACGATATCTTTATGTACGCATTTCTTGAGCAAATTCTTCAACCCGTTGCTTACGGTTATTCGAAAAAAACTGACAATATATGTTTTCGATGGAAGTATACGAAATAAAAACAAAATTTTACCAATCAATAGATTTAAGGTGGTTGGGGCCAGAAATGCTGAAATCATTGCTACCTTCGTTCCCTCCTCCTCCCATTTTTCTTCTTATTATTCTTCTTCTTCCTATATGTTTTTTTCTTGAACTGTTTCTTCTTTCTATATGTTACACTGCCAATTACAAACCAAACAAGTTTTAACTTAAAACTTAGGTCTATATATACTACAAATTAGGTCTATACAATATATGTACATCATCTTCACATATATCCTCTTAGTAAATCAAATATTAAGTAGGAACTCTTTCGTGCTTTTTTCATGATTATCAGTCACTCATTAGATACAATGCAGAGAAGTTTTTAAAAAGGAAGGAAGATATCACGATAAAATATAAACAAATAGTTAGAGAGCAGAAGACACTCAGACAGACACTCCTTTTCCGTTCTCTTCTTACATTCAACGAATCATTCGAAGAGGTCTTAACAATAAAAAATTTCTGACAGAGACCAAAAATTAAATTAAAAAAAAAACTTGGTTCGTACCTCGGATTCAAATTTCGTGAAGCGATGAATCAACTGAGTCGGAAGAAAACCGAAACTTATACGCTAAAGCCTACTCGCCAAGTATCCGAGAATCGGGAAACTTCTCCAATATCTTATACGGGGAAATTGGAGGGTCCGCCTTCGCAGAAAGAGAGATGCAATTATACAAACGGTGACAAGTCTTCTTTCACCACCAGACATTTACCGTAGACCTCGTTGACTTTTCACGCGAGCCTTATTGCCATCTCCAAGTCACATTGCATAGTACCATTCAAAGAAGTCTTTCTGGATATGGTCGTCTCATCTCTCTAGTCACTCTCAAGTATCAAGTCACTCTCTACCATAATTGAAGGTAGGCCTGGGAAGCTACATACAACCCGAATGGAGTTTAGAGATAGGTATTTCGGATTTTGGGTAATTATTTTTGTATAAATATTCAGAAAAATTCGAAATTAATAATTTTTATCTAATTTTGTATAATTTGATTACTTTCAAGTATTTTGAAAAGTTCAATTTTAAGATTTATTTTTATTGGTATGTTTAAGAGAGTTCGCACAATATAAAAATATTTTATCTTGTTTAATAAGATTTTGTTTGTTATATTATTTAATTTTACGTGTGTTTTAGTAAAAAAAAATATTTTAACAGGTGAAGATGAAGGAAGATGAGAGAGAGAGAGAGAGAGAGAGAGAGAGAGAGAAGACACAGTAAAAAAAATAGAGGGAAAGACCCGAGAAGAGGAAAGAAGAAAAAATAAAAGGTGAGTTTTATGTATAGGGGGTTTAATAGATTTTTCTAACCTGAATAGTTACCCAAACGTCTAGTATTCTATCAATTATTTTTTTTACTTCTGATAATATTAGATAATATAATTTCTCTATAAAAAATGTGCCCTATAGTTGAATCTTCTTTGACAAATAGCTCAATACGCATTTTAAAAGTATGATTATTGGGGTCTTTTATCCAAGTTTTAAGAAAAAAAAAATAAGAGAGAATAGAAAATAGATTCCTAAAAGAGAATTTTTAAAACCTCTCTTTATATGAGTCTTTACATATATCATCATGTAATTGGTTAAACTAATGTACATAAATAAATTTTAATATTTTTAAGTAAGATGTATTAAAATAGTAAGAACTCTTTTTTAAGAGTTTCACCAATCATCATGGTATATGTTTTCTTTTTCTTCTTGACGATACGTATATGTCACTGTTGACATATAATGACATTTGGTCCGATACGATTGATTATTGTTGAAATATACAATATTAGCGAATGGCCAATACTGAAACACGCTTCACAGAAGCAACATTGGTGTACCACACTGTAGTTTGACAGTGTAGTACAACATTGATTAGTCTTATGTTCTTCCTGTAATTTTCTTGTATTTTATAATTGTCGATATAATGGACGTATGATTTTCTATGACTATTCATCCTTGAGCTTGGATGCATTTTAGTTTAGAAAATTGACCAAGACTCGTTTACCGTTGACGCATATGGCCATTCTGTGTCCAAGCTCCAGCTTAGCGAAAGCTCTTACAAGTTGTCGAAAATTAAGTTTGAAATGCATTTAAATGCGCATTAGTATTATACAGTATATGACTCAATAAGTGACAAAGTGGGACAACATTTAAGTGCACATTAATTTTGTATCGTACGACTGAATAATGGCCTGAATAATTGACAAAGTGGGACAACATAAAGCATAATTTTAACAAACTATTTACCATATAAAAACAAGCCAGCCTGTGGTCGCCGACGACTTGGTGGAAACAAGACAGTAGTTTACAGTAGAGTCTCAGACTCTCACTCAAATTCCTTTGAAATATCCTTACTTTTATGTAAAAACAAGCCAGTGGACAAAAAGTAGCCGAAGATTTGGTGGAAACAAGCCAGTAGTTTCCAGTACAGTCTCAGTCAAATTTCTTTGAAGTTTTCTCCTCTCTTTCTCTCTTTCTTCTGTATATATAAGAACAACAGACTTCACATTCCTTGTAAATGTGTTCATATTCCCAAATAAAAAAAATTAGCGATTTACCTCGTTCATCACTTCACATTACTGTATTTTTTTCATTTACTAACGAAAGAAATTAAAATGTTGATTTAGTTGTCAAACAAAATTTACAATTGGAAAATGCGGTTTAGAACCATGATTTGAAGCTTTCTAGGTTAAACTTTTCAAACCAAATTTACAGTCGGTGAGGTTTAGAAACCCTAATTTGAATCTTTCTAGTTTGTCTTCTTCTTCTATATTTTTTTTCCCTCCGGTCAGATTCTGATATTTGAAAATAAAAACAAGCCAGCCAGTGTGGTCCTGGGCGTCTATAAGAAAACAAACTATTATGAGTCGCCGACGACTTGGTGGAAACAAGTTAGTAGTTTACAGTAGAGTCTCAGACTCTCACTCAAATTCTTTTGAAATATCCTCATGTTTTGCTTCTATATAAGAACAAAGGACTTGTGTCCTCAACCACTAAACATACTTTCTCCAAACTCTCTTTTGCTCTATATCTCTCATGGATTTTTCTTCTTTTTTTGCTTCTACTTCTTTTTTTTCTTCTTCTTCATCTTCCCTGTCTCAAGCTCAGAGACACCAAGTCTTCCCGAGCTTCCATGGGCCAGATGTTCGTAAAGGATTCCTCAGTCATTTACACAGTATCTTTGCAAGAAAAGAAATCCCCATGTTCAAGGATCAGGAGATGGAGAGAGGCAACACTATCGGATCTGAACTCGTACAAGCCATTACAGAAGCGAGAGCGTCGATCGTTGTGCTCTCCAAGAATTATGCTTCTTCGGTATGGTGTTTAGATGAATTGCTTGAAATCTTGAAGTGCAAGGAAGCTTCGGGGCAGATTGTGATTCCAATCTTTTACGACGTCGAGCCGTCGGATGTACGGAGACAGAAGGGAGACTTCGGGATCGCATTCAAGAAAAGCTGTGAAGGTGAAACAGAGGAAAAGAAGCGGAGATGGATCGAAGCTTTCACATACGTAGCAACCATAGCTGGAGAACACTCTCGTAACTGGTTTGTTACTTGTCTCTTTTGTCTCGATGGACCAGAATCCATTTATCTTTCTTAATCCGTGACTTTGTTTCTATAATTTAATGAGATTTTTTGTTTTTCTTTTTTTTTTTTGTTAGGACTGATGAATCTGCCATGGTCGAAAAGATTTCCACAGTCGTGTTGAACAAACTGAACGTGGAAGAGCTGACAAAAAAGTTTAATGCTTTCGATATGGACAAGGATGGTTATATAACTGCTCCAGAGTTTCGATATGTGATGACAAAAAATGGTGATAAAGTAACCGATGAGGAAGTTGATGAATACATTCGAGTAGCTGATGTTGATGGCGATGGCAAGATCAGCTATGATGAATTCGTCAAAATGATAAAAGATAAGTAAGGAATTCTTAACTTTTCTTAATCGATGATAATTTCATTATGATTCAGTATTGGAGTTTCTATAATTTAATAAGATTTTTTTTCCTTATTGTCAGGAATGATGTTGAAGAACTTGCGATGGTCAAAGAGTATCCCACAAGTGTTAGACTGTCAAGCCAGGAAAGGAAAGAAATGATGAAACTCTTTATGGCTCTCGATCTTGACAAGAATGGTTACATAACTGCAGAAGAGTATCGATATATGATGAAAAATAGTGGGCAAAAAATAACCAATGAGGAAGCTTATGAATTCATCCGAGACTGTGATGTTGATGGCGATGGTCGAGTCAGCTTTGATGAATTCGTCAAACAAAAGAAAATTGAGTAAGAGATTCTTAACCCTTCTTAAAATTCTTTAACCAGAAAAACAAAATATAAAAAGAAAAAGAATTTATATTGTTTTACAATGAATTTTTATTATGATTTAGAACATGATTTATCACGCTTTTGTCTTTCTTAATCAATGATACAGTAGTGGAGTTTCAATATTTAATAAAAATTTGTTTTTATTTTTATTTTATTAGGAAATCAGTTGAGAAGGTAGGAAAGTTTTTCACAGATGTGTTTGACAACGTGGAGGGATTCTTTAGCTTCATATCAGAAGAATTTGATGATTTATGATGTGTTACGGTGAACTTTCATCATGGATTGATTCTAGTTTACTTCTTTAGGACATCTTTTTACTTCTTTCCCCTTTTATTTGGTTGCTTTGTTAATAATTTTCTCTCTTTGTTGTATTGGTTTCTATATTTCTCTTGTTTCTTTTAAAAGAATCTTTTGAATATTGCTGCTTCTGAAGTACTTTTTTTATAAAATATCCAGTTGTCAGATGTTTAACCGGTTAACAAACTGGTCAGAGAAAAAAAGTCAACGCTCGATTAGTTAATCTTAAATCTATCACAACATCTTTGCTCGATAAGCAATATATAGTGTTCTTCCGATCTTGGGATAACCTTCAACAAGCCTTATTAATTAACACTAAGCTAATACCAGTGCATACTCGTCGGTCTAACTTATTGTATGATGGGATATTATAGTTATTTCATAGGAAAATTTCAACTTCTAGAGAGGAAGTGACCAATTTTCTGAACTATTTCCATTACTAGATTCATACGACTAAACTATCTATTTAGCTAGTTTTCTATTTTTACTTTTCTTTTCTTTTTGCAAAAACTCTGTTCTCTACATAATGAGACCATGAGAAGATCGACCATTATAAAAGTTTTCTTTTGTTCTTTAGTTTTTGGGACCTATTATCCTACGTACACATTCATTGATTTTTCTGCCAACTTTTCATTGGTTTTTCTGCCAACTTTTAAGCGAGTATTTCTCTTTTAACATATACTAATAAACATTCATGAACTTTTTTAGGTACTTCTCTTTTAACTTTTTTTAGTATGTATTATCTTCTCGTTTTGGCATATATATGTTTTATGTGTATATAAAATAGGCAAAAGATAAGACTTATAAGAGGTATAAATTGTATTGAATATTAAGCTAATAGCTCACGTGGCCTGGAGAATTTAATAGTTCAGTTTCATCTTGGTAGCTAACAAGCAATATTGAACTCATCTTTAGATTTTACCTCTATAAATGCTTCTTTCCACCATCCTCATCTTTAGTATTTTAGCTGCAAAGTTCAGTAAACTCAACAAATTCATCTTCCACTTGAACATGAGTTTGATCGGTAGGTCTCCACATTGATTTCAAGACTGCAGACAACTACTGAAAGTTGATTTATAATATACAGTATAAAGTTTTGTAGTGCTACGTCCTAATTGATGATAACGGCAGCATTATAGTTTTTAAAAAAATCTAAAAGCTCTAAAAACTGTAATCGTACTTAAAGTAGAAAAATTTATTAAAACATAATAAACATTAATTTTCCTAATATAAGCTTGCATCAGTTCTTTACCGTACAACGTCTTATAAAATCAATATTATTTCTTCTCCTTTAACATCGTTGCTATCAAATCTTCGTCATGAATCCGAGAAACTCCAAGGCTCTAAAACCTTTGATACAAATAGATCATAGTTTCTTCAAATTGAGAATGAAAACGTAATATTATGCTCCTCAAACACCGATTACAAACTCATCCGGAAAATACCAGAGAAAGGGGAAGAGAAAATATAGCAAATTTTTTTGATAGATTCGAAATTGAAAATTTATTTTAACTTGTCAACGGTATTTAATCACTATTGTGATTCGCTAACAGCTGACGTGTGTGCTGCTGACGTAGCTCTTATTTCATCTTCATATATTTGTATAAAAAATGTGCCGTATAGTTGAATCCTCTCTGACGTAGACAGACAGATAGCTCAAGATGCATTTTAAGTAAATGTCTTTTTTTGTTGCTAAACAATCTGAAGTATATGTCATGGTCGATATATAATGGCATTTGGTCCGATATGATTGACTATTGCTGACATAAACAGATCAGTTAATCCAGGTTGATTAATTAGCCAATGGCCAATATTGAAACACGCTTCAAAGAAGCAACATTGGTTTACCACACTGTAGTTTGACAGCACAGTACAACGTTCCCAAAAAGAGAAAAAAGTTCGGCTAATTACCTTGTTCAGCACTTCACATTACTGGACTTTTTCTTCATTTTCTAACGAATAAAATGGGGTTTTAGAATCATAATTTGAATCTTTCTAGGTTAAAATTTACAGTCAGTGAGGTATAGAACCCTAATTTGAATCTTTCTAGTTCGTCTTCTTCTTCTATTTTTTTCCCCTCCGGTCAGATTCTGACATTTCAGCTCTAAGCTCATTTCAGGTGGCTTCTTCACCGTAAAGTGTGGAGTTTTTTACAAATGCAAATTCGGATTTACCAAATAAAAACAAGCCGGTGCTCAATAACTGACAAAGTGGGACAACGTAAATCTTTGGTTAAAGATATGGATTGTATACTTGTAAATGTTTTCATATCCTCAACAAAAAATACTGCCATTTACCTTGTTATCACTTCACATGACTGTACGTATTTTTTCTTCATTTCCTAACGAATGCAATTGAAATTGTCGGCTTAGTTGTCTAGAACCATAATTTGAATCTTTCTAGGTTAAAGTTTTCAATCCAAATTTACAGCGGTGAAGTTTATAGAAACCCTAATTTGAGTCTTTCTAGTTTGTCTTCTTCTTCTATTTTTTTTTTCCCTCCGGTCCGTCAGATTCTGATATTTGGAAAATAAAAACAAGCCAGCCAGTGGTCCTGGGCGTCTATAAGAAAACAAATTTTATGAGTCGCCGACGACTTGGTGGAAATAAGCTAGTAGTTTACACTAGAGTCTCAGACTCTCACTCAAATTTCTTTGAAATATCCTCATGCTTTGCTTCAATATAAGAACCACGGACTTGTGTCCGCAACCACTAAACATACTTTCTTCAAACTTCTCCCCCATGGCGGCTTCTTTATCTTCTTCTTCTTCTTCTTTTTCTTCTTCTTTTTGAAACACGATCACTTTCAGTTATAACTTATAACCAGCATGTAGTATGGTCCCAAAAACTTAATGAACCCTGCCTGAGACCACATAAAAGGAGAAACAAATTTCAAAAAATCGGTGAGACCAAACTGTGAAAGCAAAACCATATACTCTCCTGTAAATGTATCTTCATACAAAAACACATACCAATTACGTTTCAGCCCGCACTTGGCCTTGATTCCTTCATGTATCCGTTTGAACAATTTGTAACATTCTTTTTGTGCAGAGGAATCCTTGTTGACATTAAGCTCAGACGCATCCAGCCGGTCCATCTTTAGTACTCTATACACTCCACTTCCATTCCAACCAATCATATAGAAATTCGGAAAAGGAAAAACAAAAGAGAATCATCATGTTAGTGCTAGACAATGAACCTCGCTACCATGATCTATAAGGGCACCAGTAACACAAATAATCCTAGCAATCATATGTGCTAGTGTTTAAACTCATGCATACAGCCTAAAAGGGCAAATGATCCAGAGGAAGCCGAGCCTCCATTCTCCATTGATAGAGATGGTGATGAGGTCATACCCCAGATATCTTGTAAGTAAGTGATTTTTTAGAACTTACAGATCGGCACAAGGGACCTATCGCTGAGTGAACAAAAGTGAGTGACCCAACTTTCATGCATCATACAATGTGTCTCTAGAACATCACCTGTCAAACAATGCCATCCTTCGACTCAACATCCGATTGCCCTCATGTTGTCAATGTTTTTTACTTGCCGCATATACAATCCACAAAATCTAACTAACTCCTATGCACAATCTCGCCCAAAAGCCCAGGGCTAATAACAACGAATTTTTAGAAATGAAAACTTTGATCTAATTTACACTTCCCCTATGCATTCTTCTGCAACTGCTTACCAAAACGATGAAGCGGAAGTTTCTGTGGCGAAATCACATTTTGCGTGGTGACTTCCATCGCTGATGGCTGCGAAGATCTAACTGGAGATTACGGCGGATGTTTAACTTAGCGGCCTATCGATGTTGCTCCTCCTTATCTGATGACGACGGCTGAGGCTGCGAAGGAAAGACGACTTCGAATCGAGACAGAAGTCACAGAAATGCATTTAAGATTACAAATTCTGGGAAACGAAAATCATGAAGAAACGGTGGAGGAGGAGAGACAGAGTGAAAGAAGAAGGAAGTGATAACGTTTTTTCAGCGTGTTTTCACGAGGAACATTTTTCTAAATAAAAAATATTGCTAGACATGTGTCATTTTCTCAGTTGCTGACGTGTTGCTCAGCGGGAGAGAGTTGAGTAACTATTAGTGGATAGATGTCTTAAAAAGTGATTTTTTCATCCTGGTTACCTTTTTAGAGCATGTTTTTACTTCTTTCCTCATTTATTTGGTTGCTATGTTAAGCTTTTTAGTTTTATGTCAAGTATGAACACATGTTTTTCTTCATCCTATGACAATTCACTATAAAAAAAAACTGGTTATAGCTACGGATCAGCTACAAAATTTTCAGTGGCTATGTTATATAGCCACAAACTAACCACCATTTGAAAAAACTAAATTTTGTGGCTATTATGCGGCTTTGATTTCCTCTCTTTGTTGTATTTGTTTCTATATTTCTCTTGCTTTTTTTCTATATTTGAACAAATTGGCCGCCAAGGCGTCTAGCGGTAAACAAATTGGTCAGAGAAAAATGTCAACGCTCGATTAGCTAATCTTAAATCTGTCACAACATCTTTCTTCGATAAGAAATATATAGAGTTCTTCCAATCTTGGGATATCCATAGACAAGCCTTATTAAAGAACACCAGGCTACTACCCATGCAGACTCGCCAGTTTAACTTGTCGTACGTATACATTGTTTATTTTTAAGTGAATACTTATCTCTTAACGTTGACTACTCAACATAGATTTTTTTTTTGTCAACGACTACTCAACATAGATAAACATACAAACAATATGATGCGCGTAGTTTATGTCTTTTTTGAAAGTATGTATTATGTTCTCGTTTTCTTTTCTTTTTTTTTGGTTTTAATGTTAAGATTATATTCTCGTTTTGGCATCTATATATTTTATGTGTATATAAATCTACAAAGATAAGACTCATATATAAGTGGCTTGAGTTGAGTATTGAGTAGCTAGTAAGCTAATACTTCACGTGGACCCAAGAATTTAATATTTGAGCTTCATCCTGGTAATTAACAAGCGATATTGAAAGGTCTCCTGAGATTTGACCTCTGAAATGCTTCTTTCCATCATTCTCATTTTCTCATCTTTAATCTCTTAGCTGCAAGTGTAGGAACATAATTTCTACGATACGATATGGCAAAACTGAATATTTAATTGATAAATGATAAATACAGAATAAAAATTACAAAAATGATACCAAATACCAGATGAATAAAAGATGTTTTCTGTGGAGTCGAGACACTCTTTCCTTAATTCTTTAATTGCTCATAATTTGACGGTGTTTACGCAATCAGAATCCCAGGATAAAACCACACTCGATTATTCTGCAGCACTCAGAATAGAAGCTGACGAAACTAGAATCTATGTTGTACTCTCAGACACAAAACTAAAAAAAAGAATTCATGTGAGGAATTTTGTTGTTTTAGATTATATATGTATGTGTGTGTAAAATGAGATGAGAATTTTTTGCTTTTATAGCCAAAACTCAATAGTTTTTTTTTTCCATAAAGTGAAATAAATTTTTGTGTTAATGAGAATTCATTCTCTACTTAATGCCATAATTATGTTTATGTTACACAAAACCATTTATGCACTTTTAAGTCACAAAAATTACCTAATAGAGAAAGATATTTGTTGACTTGTTCAACAATAGATTTACAAATAACTTTTGATAAAAAAGATAAGTCTTTTACACCACAAGCCCATTTATCAAATCCCGACGCCCGAAATTCGAGTCCGGTCCACATATCTATTTTTCCATTTTATATTATAATGTGAAACATTTTAAAAAATGTTACACTCCATTTCTCATTCACAACCACTCCGATTTTGACATGTGATTACACTTCTTAACAGTGTTCACGATCATCCGGTCATTCTGACAAACGTCTTCGCCCGGAAACCTACCGGAAAATGGTCTAAAACCATTTTGTCAAAAATGAGTTCCAACAATCCCCCACATGAATAGAAATGACTCTAGACACATGACAACTCTATATACTTGACAAACTTGACTTCCTAGACAAGACTCGACAAGACTCAGAAGGACTTTTGAGAGTACAAGCGAAAAATCCACTGCATGATGAGTTGGTAGCATATTTTAGCCTTGAACCAGTCATTGTTAATAGCTATCGGATTTACTCGAACAGGTGGTGAACATGATGTCTTGAACCCCCCGGACTTTGACGTAAACCGAGACAATAGCTATAACACATCTTCATTTTCTCACAAAACTAGGTTCTCTATTGGGTTCATTTTGGCCGTGAACATCCTTGGTTAATCATGAGTGAACTTGGAGAATATAGCCTTTCATTTATTCTCCTAGAAACGGTCCCATTTCACACTCACAAGGTGATTTTCCATTAGCTTTATTTAAAAGAGTATCATGTACTACTCCATTTTTTATCTCAAACTATGGACACAAATCATTAAAAGCAATTGCTTATCCTCTTGACCTTACAGGAAGAACTGGTAATCATCCTAGAAACTGGGCAGAGACCAAAGTCTCTCAGTGCTCTTATTAGATTCCACTTGAATTTGTTTTCCCGTTGAACCTAGATCTTGGGATCTCCAGTCACATAGGTAGGGTTACTATCAAGTATCCTCTCAGTTCATAAGCTTTAAACCCATTCCTCTTGATGATTTTACAATCTGATCTCATGACACACCTTTATTAATTGGATCCTAGGTTGTTAACCCATTGAATATAATCTATTAAGATTACTCCATTTAAGATCAATTGTTTAAAATAGCTCATAACTTT
>KE153958.1:123134-134663 GCA_000411075.1 Sisymbrium irio
TGGGGTTTAGAGATTTATTTTTATTTCTTTTAAAGTATCATTTTTAATTTTAACATAATTTGCAAGTCATTTAATTAGTGACAAAAAATAGAGAGATAAAAGATAGAAAATGTAAAGACTTTTGAAAGCACATGACAACCTCTTAATGATTATCTTTAATGAATTTATATTTTCCTATGAATTAAACTTTGAATTGATCTTATATTTAAAATGCTGAATTGATATGAAATAAAAATAATATATTGCATCTGAAGTTAGAATAAGTAAATTTTAGAAATTTCAACATGCTCTTTTGTGGGTTTGACAAACTCGGTAGTGATCCTCAAAGACATTTTATTGATTATTATGATAGTGATCCTCGAGAAAGAATGTTTCTAAAGACATTGGAACATAAAAGTGATACAAAGTCATTAAATTAGTGACAATAAAATAGATATATAAAAGATAGAATTTATAAAGTTTTTTGAAGGCAAATGATAACCTCTTAATAATGATCTTTACTGAATTTATATATTTCCCATGAATTAAACTTTGAATTTATCCTATATTTAAAATGCTGAATTGATATGAACTAAAAATAATATATTGCATCTGAAGTTAGAATAAATAAATTTTTGAAAAATCAAAGAGTATTAAATAGACATATAAAATAAAAGACAAAATCTACAATCTGTTTTAAATTTAGAAATTAACATAAATTTAACTCATTAAGTTAAAAATTAAAAATAAGAAGAACATTTTAAAAGTATTAAATTTGGAGGCACATAAGATAAAAAAGTGTTAAATATTTGTATAATAAATTTTAAATTTGAGATTAATAAATATTTAAATTATTAAGTGTAAAACTGAAAATAAAGAGATAAATTAAAAAGAACTAAATTGTGGAGGATCTAAAAAGTAAAAATTAAATATTGTGAGGACACGTGTCATCTTCTCAGAGTTTCCTTTAAGAAAACCTTACTTTATTATATAAGATTTTGCATTTAACACCCATTGTTAGTTTAATCGTATAATAAATTAATTTGTTTAATATACATAATGTTATCGTTTTTTCCTCATGAAAATCTTGGGGAAGCATTTAGAATTAGATCTTTTAGGAGAAAAACATGGTTTGATGATCTATCTAATACCATGCAGTAAGATCTATTAAAAAATTAAAACATCCTTTCGAGAGGGAATTTTGATGTGCTTTGACTTATTCTTCTGCGAAGCTACCAGTGATTCCTTCTTTTTACTTGATTAAGAGTCTGTCAGAGCAATAGAATCCAAGAAAACGAGAAGTTGTTTGTGAATGAGTTTCCAAGCAACCGTAAAGTGATTTGAAGAGAGTTTCCAAGAAATGATAATCCAGCTTTCTCTATGTACACTAAAATGGTTGATGATAAGATCAGGAGTGTAGAAGATGTGGTAGCTCAGCTCTAGCAGAGGATTATATGACCGAGTTCTATGTATCAGTTTTTTAATCGTAGAATTAAACTCTTAAAAATATTTGCGTTGTTTTTCTTTTGTGTACTAGAGAATGGCAAGAAATAGAAAGTAAGCTTGTTTGAAACTTATATGGAATAGTGTAATTTCAAAGACAGTCTTTGATTGATTTGGTTGCAAACTTATTTAATTCAAAAAATTAGTTTTTGGTCGATAAAGTCAGTATTATCTGGTTGATCAAGGATAACACGCAAGTAGGACCATAGATGTATAAAAATATTCTCAAGTTGTGACCCTTGCAAAAAAGAAAAAATATGTGAAAACATAAACTCTGTAGTGATTGTCTGGTTAGTTGTTACTAACTACTCAACTTACTTTGTCACTCAGCTTACTTTATTACTCAGCTTAGTTTACTACTCATCTTTTTTTTTTTAATCTTTTTTATAGTTTTATGTTTTTGGATATAATGAATGTGAATTTTGAACCGTTTAAAGCTTTTGATTACTACAAAAATGATTTTTATTTTTTGTTCTTTGAATCAATAGCTTTTATAGGCTAAATGGTTATTCTATTTCAAGTGCAATCATAATGCGTTTGGTTTCAAACTGAATAAGGTCGATGAAGGCTATGGGATTATGGATAAAAAGATCTGAAAGTTGTCCTATGGATTATAAAGAATCAAGTGCATAAGCTGCCAAAACTACAAAAATATCTGAAATTGTGGTGGTGTGAATAGTCGTAGTGAAAGGTAAATTGGATTTATTACCTCAGAGCTAAAGTTATTAATATGTTATCGTCGTACACGATATTTTGATAAAAATACTAATTTTTTTGAAGATAAAAATAGCACATCCAAAAAAATGTCAAAATGAATTTCAGTTTTGAAACTACCCACTTTTTATGCTTTATCTCTTTTGCTCCTTTCATGGATATGCTTCAAGTATGCGAGATGGTCGAGTTGCCTTTTACCGGAAATGAATTTACTTGGGGTGGAATGCAGGACACTCTATGGATACATAGCAGACTAGATCGGTGTTTTGGAAATAAAAAATGGTTCCAGCTCTTTCCAGCATCTAACCAGGAATTCTTGGACAACCGTGGTTCGGATCATAGACCAATTTTGGTTAGAATCATATCATCCAGTGATAATTATCAAAGGAGTTTTAGGTTTGATCAAAGGTTTTTGAACCAAATTGGTGTTAAAGAGGAGATCAAGAAAGCATGGTTAACCAATCACTCTCACCATGACTTATCAGTCTCGGAAAAACTGAAAGGTTGCCACAAAACTTTGAGTAAATGGAAGAGGGATAAGCAATTTCATTCGAGGGACAAGATAAGGCAAATTCAAATCAATCTTGAACGTGAAGAGTCTTCTACATTCCCGAGCAGAATCAGAGTGAAATACCTCAAAAAGGAGTTAGTCAAAGCTTACAAAGAAGAGGAAGTTTATTGGAGCCAAAGGAACAAGGATAAATGGGCTAAATGTGGAGATCGCAATACTAAATTTTTCCATGCTTCAGTCAAAGCTAATAGAGAGAGAAAAAGAATTGTAAAATTGCTTAATGATCAAGGGCAACCTCAATTCTCTGAAGCTGCGAAAGGTGATGTTGCATCCAAATATTTCACTGATCTTTTCAAGTCTTCGAATCCAGACTTCTTTGCAGCGTTGTTTTCCAATTTCTCCCCCAAGGTTTCACCTGCTATCAATGATCAACTATTGAGGACTGTTTCGAAAGAGGAGGTGAAGGGGGCAGTCTTTGCTATCAAAGGATCGAGTGCTCCGGGGGCTGATGGGATGACTGGATTGTTTTTCCAGCATTATTAGGAAACAGTTAGGGAACAGGTCACCGAGGAGGTTATGAAGTTCTTTACATTGGGTGTTTTTCCTGTCGAGTGGAACTATACTCAAATCTGTTTATTGCCTAAGGTGACCAACCCTGACAGATTTGAGGCCTATTAGTCTTTGTTTGGTACTTTACAAAACCATTTCTAAGATTCTGGTATGGAGATTAAAGCCTTTGTTAGGGGATATAGTTTCAGATACGCAGACTGCTTTGTGGAGGATAGATTGATCTCGGATAATATATTGATAGCGCATGAAATGGTTAATAGCTCAAGAACAATGGATTCTATTTCTCAGGATTTCATGGCTATAAAATCGGATATGTCCAAAGCATATGATAGAGTAGAGTGGCCTTATCTGCAAACGTTGATGGAAGCAATGGGTTTTCAGAAGGAATGGATTGACAAAGTGATGTTCTGTGTTAAGACTGTCACATTTTCGGTTCTCATCAACAATCAATCTTTCGGCAGGATTGAGCCAGAAAGAGGATTGAGACAGGGAGACCCTCTGTCTCCTTTCCTGTTCGTGATGTGCACTGACGGGCTGATCCACTTACTCAGTGAAGCAGAAAGAAATGGAACTATCAAAGGAATCCGCTTTTCGGATGAAGGGCCAATGATCCACCACTTATTTTTTGCAGATGATAGCTTGTTCAGAACTTCCTAAATACTTTCCAACGCCACCTTCACTTTGAATGCCAGTTATCTCTTTCATCCACATTTTCACATCATTTGAGATCTTAGCCCCAAAAGTACTTGAAGACTTCATTAGATTCACCACTTGACCCGTAGCCTTGCCATAGATATCAAGAATTTCCTTAAGAGCGAGGACCTGGCCATGCTCGTTTACTGTCTATCGGTGGAAAGGAAGTTCTAATCAAAGCAGTTGTGATGGCCATGCCCGTATATGCAATGTCATGTTTCGAACTGACTAAACAATCTTGCGAGAATCTAACTAAAGCAATGGCTGACTTTTGGTGGAACTCGCTTAAACATAAGAGGAAAATCCATTGGATCAGTTGGTCTAAGCTTTGTCTAGCTAAGGAACAGGGTGGTCTAGCTTTTAAGGATATCCAATGTTTTAATCAAGCCCTTTTGGCTAAACAAGCTTGGAGGATAGTGGACCAACCAGATTCCTTATTTGCTCAGGTTTTTAAGAGTCGGTACTTCCCCCAGTCAGAGTTTTTGAAGGCAAAAATGGGTCCTAGACCATCTTATGGATGGAGAAGCATTCAGTTTGGTAAGGAACTCTTAGTGCAAGGTTTAGCTAAACGTATTGGCAATGGTAAGTCCATCTACGTCTGGAGTGATGCTTGGATTAGTGAGGACAGTCAAAGAAGACCATTGATGAAGAATATAATGGTTGATCTTTTACTCACAGTGAATGATCTGATTGATGTTCCTAATCGATGTTGGAATAGGGAGGTACTTGAGGAGTTGGCTTTTCAAGAAGATATCAATAGAATAATGGCGATCAAACCTCTTGTGAATGAAGAAGATTATTGTGTCTGGCTCCATAATCAGAGTGGCTGTTATTCTGTCAGGTCGGGTTACTGGATGATTAACCGAGTGAAGAATGAGGCTCTGATTCAAGAAGCAGAGATGTTACCATCGATCAATGGTTTGAAAGAGTCGGTCTGGAAAATCCCAACTGCTCCAATAATTAAAGGTTTTATGTGGAGATCTCTTTCGAATGCCATTCCGGTTGGAGAGTTGTTGTGCAAACGAGGTATGAAGTTGGATCCATGTTAGTCTTAAACACACATAAGCACTCCCCTCGTGTTTCATGTATCATTTTCTCTTCTTAGCAGGTGGCTGGTGAACATCTTCAGATCCTGTAAAATAAAGGTGTCTATCACGAAATACTTTTACAAAAACATCCTTTTCTTGCTGGTTCTCAGACTAATTTGTAGAACATGGAAAGAAAAATTTGAAGAGTTTAGCAATGATCATCAAGACTTATGTACTTTACTCAACTTCAAGAGTTAGAATATACCTTACTAATATCAGAGAAGAGAATACTCTGTTGCCTAGAGATCTCATCGTAATTTGAGGCTTCTCGGGGCATGAGCATTACAGCTGCGGCACTCATTTGAGTTATAGGTTAGAATGAATCTGAAGTCCCGTTCTCTCTTTCACTGTGGAAATGGAAATGAACAAATAAGAATGAAGGATAAAAAACTTCGACAATCAAAAGATAAGAGAAGATCCAAGCAATTTCAGATAATGGAAACAAATAAGGTAAGAGAAGAGTTTAGCAATGATCAGCTATAAATATAAGAGACTTAATATTCTAAGAGTACAATAAGGTAGTGAGATTGTATCTGAGACAGGAAAGCAATTTATAGAAAGTGAGAGAATTTCTCATAGAAAGCATCTTGAAAGTACTTGTTACCATCATGGACAAAACAACGAGAGAAAGAATCTTCAAGAGTAATAAAAAGATGAGAAAGAAAGAACGTGAAAAAAGTTATAGAAAGTTTTTGTTTTTTTTGACAAAATATCTCAAAAGATATGGAAATATTTAGTAACTATATTTTTAAAATTTTAAAATATTTTCACATAATATATATTCTAATCCGTAGACAAAAGTAAAATAATGGAAGATATATTCTACGAATGGTGGATATATGTATTGCCAGTAGAAAATATATTCTGAAAAACGATAGAATATCAAACAAACATTAGAACGTGTAATCTACAAATTCAGTAAAATCGCAGAAGATAGAATAATGAGTAGAAATTATAGTCTACGAGTACATAGATTTATCAGAATATGTAGAACTTGCATTCTAAATAATGTATACTTAGACCAATTTATAGATTATATATTCTAAAGTCTCGTGGACGGTGGAATTTAAATTCTGATAAGGTAGAATAAAAAATTATTTTCACCTATACACATATTTTTCAACTCAAAAAAATATACATTTATTCTTTACATTAATTTTACCATTGTTCTTATTTTTTCTTATCTTTAAAACTGTTAAAACTATTTATAATAATTATTAGATATGTAAAAGGGTAAATTAGATAGAAAAAAAGAAATGAGTAGTATGATAAAATCAAATCAAATGTGACTCTATGCCTACTCCACTTCCTCTGCAAGTGGATAAAGCTGCTCATCAAGATAAACTCTTCACTGAACCCACCTATTTTTGAAGCTTGGCAGGGAATCTTCAATACCTTACACTCACACGCCCAGATATTCAATTTGCTATAAAATTTGTGTCTTAAAAGATGCATCAACCCACTCTAGCTGACTTTCAACTGCTTAAGAGGATCTTACGATATTTGAAAGGGACTGTGTCAATGGGATTGAACTTCTCTGCGAATATTGATTATATTCTTTGAGCTTACTGTGATAATCATTGGGCTGGCTGCACGGATACTAGAAGATCCACTGATGGTTTCTGCACTTATCTGGGAACTAATATTATCTCATGGGCAGCAAATCGGCAACCTTCAGTCTCACGCTCCTCCACTGAAGCCGAATGCAAAACTCTCTCCGACACGGCTGCAGAGTTGTCATGGTTAGCTGTCGTCCTAAAAGAAGTGGGAATTCAATCATTCATCATGACAAGCCAGCTGAGGGCATTGGGCCTGTCGACACAACTCAAGCCCAAAGAGAAGCAAGTTTACTCAGGGAACATTATCATTGAAAGAGTTGACTAGACAGAAAGTGTATGACAAAAGGGAGACATGTACGACTTCTGCTGCAGAGAACAATAAGTTGGGAAACAGGTTCAGATTGCTTCAAGAGATGGTGTAGAGAGTACACAATCCATCCATAAAAAATATTATGTTGGATATTCCATTATGCTAAGCTCTTTCAAGTGAACTTTATATATTGTGTAATCGGCAACTTCAGTTGTTAACCTTGAATGATAAGTTAAAGTCTTTATTTTTTTCAAAGATATATATTGTGTACTCGGTAACTTCAGTTGTTAACCTTGAATGATAAGTTAAATTCTTTATCTTCTTCAAAATTCCTTCTTTGCTTTCAATATTGACATATGGCCTAATTGATTAAAGATTGTGCTTTATCATTCTTGTTTGTTTCTTCGTTTTTCCACTTTTGATGATCATTAGAGTTTTAAAAGATGCCTCCTAGACATAGTATTGGAAAAGATACACAAGAATCAGACATGCCACCAGCAAAGCTTCGCGATGATCTCTCTGATGGATGCCTATACAATTTTACTTGGAGAAAACTCAAAACTAAAAAGATTATTTTATTGGCGACTGCTCATCAAGGTTCTCGAGGTAATTCTTCTATCACGTGTATGACTATCTTCATATACGTTAAACCAATTTTGTTAATGTATAAGATACTGTTGGACGATCGTTTTCAACAGACTTGTAGCAGCGTATCTATTTAATCACCAAAGAGTCGAAAATTATATTATTGTTGAGAAGTCGGGGTTCGATTCCAGCCCACATAAAAGTAACTTCACGTTACAAGAGAATCCAACTGGTACCTAAATTAATAGGATGAATGTCACTCATCTTTACAATGGACAAAAGTTTTCTAGCAAACACACCTTTGGGAGGATTAAATAAAAATTTGCGAACAGATTTTATAGGATCTGAAAGATGTTTCTAAAAGATGCTGATGATTTTAGAAAAAGACAGCAAATACAATACGGGAAAATAAGCAATGACCACAGACACGTGTGACAAAGTTAAAGTTTAGTATATGTAGATTTTTGTTGTTTTATATTATATAAATATTTTGTTAGAAAGATTAGAAAGTTGTTATATGTCTCTTTCTAAACTTATGTTTTAACAATATAATTCACTTTAACTAAATAATTAGCATGTATTAATATATTCTGAACATATAAATTAGTAGTAATTTAGATATGTAATATAAAGTCTTCTTAAAAGAAGTTCTTAGAGGTTGTCATATGTGTTTCAAAATTTGTACATTTTTGTTTTTACTTTTTTCTCTTTATTTAATTATTTTTAATTGTATAACCTATAATTGGTATTAATGTCAAAAAAATTTACATCACCATCTATCTATAACTTTTTGTTGAGCTGTTCGAAGAAGTTTTCAATGTTTAAGGATGAATTGTATTGTGTTAAAGTCAAGTCATAAAAGAGTATTAACTATGATAATTGTAACTTTAAATTTATTGTAATACAATAAAATAATTTTATATTTATAACTTTAAATTTGTATATGTCATTTTTATTAGTAAATTTATTTAAATTTCTTAGACTAACATTAGTTTCCAAAAATATTTAAAATATATTATAGACTAAAAACATTTTCCTATAAATGAATAAATATTAATTTATTTATCAATTGAAAACTCTATAAGTTGATAAAATTTTAAAATATTTATATTATAAATGATTTACTGTACGTGGCTAGAGGTAATGTCTTATATAACTTATTATCTTTGGTGTTAATTTTATTATTTACTAAATTTGTTTCTTTGACGTTTGCAGCTACTCGACCAAGTATATGATGTGTAAGGATAAAATGTAGTTACTGAAGGCTGTTGATCAAGGAGGTGTAGTGGAGATTACAAATATGATCATTTAGATTTATATGAAATTTAAAATAGTGAAATTTCTAAATTATAACAAATTAATTTATATCTACATCCGCCTAATATTCTGAAGTACACAAGTTCGTTTAGAGTATAAATCCATTCTATTTCACTTGAAGTTTTGGATCAATCTCTCTATCGCTCTCTCCTTCGTCCAAAGTTCTCTCTTAGGTGAGTAACACAATAGATATGGAAGATGATGGTGATTATTCAGCCAAAAGAAAAAAAAGATGGAAGATGTTGATGTTTCGTATGGTACTGAAGACAACCAGACTAAGATATAAAAAAAGATGCACTCAAAACTCTAAAACTGCTCTGAAGAAAGAGGTTGTGGTAAGATATCAATTCATAAAATATTGATCAAGGAAACGTAAACACCAACTTATATACAAGTTTGGTTATATATCCATTGGTTATACAGATGGGAGGCTCTTAATAAAGGTAGTGGTTGTACCTCTTAGAAGGAAGAAAAAACAAACAGCAAAATCCGAATAAGTTTCGAAGTTGACTAGAATTTTCTAAACAATTAAGACCATCTTCGATTTCTACATTAATGTTTTTAGACCGATTTTTAATTTATTTTTGGTTAGTTCAAACACGAAAACTGAGTAATCTTCACTTTTTTTTTTTTGGATTTGTAGGATTTGAGCAAAGCAATGAAAAAATCGACTTAAATTGGTTGACCAAAAGGCCTGGTGGATCAAGGAAATCGACGTGAGTAAACTATTGGTTTTGTTTGGTTTTAGTATAATTAGAAGAATTATCAAAGCAATTCAAATCATAGTTAGCTTTTGTTTAATATACAGTTTTTGGAGATCAATTTTTACTTTGGAATAAGAGCAAAGCCGGATTTTTTCTTTCAAAAATATTGATGTTCTGTTTTTGAAACCGTATACGTTGTGTTTTGGTTTAGATCAAATCAGACTCCACATAATTATATAACCTAAACAATTGACTTGAAATTACTAAATAAATCATGAAAGTAAATAAAAACTTGTAGCAACATCTACAAAGGTTTCTAATAGCTAGGCATGAAATATTTGAAATCATGTCCATTCATTTTAACTGTCTAATCCAATACATAGAATCATTTAGTTATGATATCTTTTAAATATATTCATATGATTTAAAGTTTTGAATGCCCAAAAAATGCTCTTCATACATTTGATTTAATATCATTATAACAATAATCTAAAGGTTTACTTATTTTGCGCGTTACAGTAGAAAACAAACACGTATAACTTTGTATTTTGTCCAATGAAATTACAGAATATTTGGTAAATCTCATCAATGAAACAAAAAATGTAACGAAAAACCATTATAGTACGTTTATTATTGACTAACTCTTGTATAGCTACTCTAATAATTTTTAAAAAAGTTTGTAATGTGTATTGATAGATCCTAAGAAACTTAAATAACCAAAATTTGGTTGTCAAGTTAATATATGTTATAATTTCACAAAAAAATATTGGGGATATTTTCGTAATAACATTAGTTTCATTTTGTTTTCTGTGCGGGCCATGTAGCAATTAATCATACTATTAATTGCGAAATATTAATTGCAAAATAATTTTTTCGAATGGAGGCCGCTCATTAAAAGTTGAGATGGCTAATATCTATACTGCCCCTATTTAAATATCTTATTTTTAGATTTTAATGTGTTAGATTAATATGTTAATATAATAATTAGTTTTTTAATATTATTAAACCCGATTGTGGGCCCCACAATTACAAAAACGAATCTTAAAAAAAATTAAAAAAGAAAAACGTGAATATCATAAATAAAAAAGTAATGTGCAATAAAATGTATATCCATAGTTCAGATAAAATAAAATAAAAAATATAATAATATTACTATTCGATTACTAAAATTTAATTCAATTATAACTTTGAGTTTTTACTAAAATTCTTTCAAACCCACTAAATTATACTCCCTCCGTATTAGAATAAGTGTCGTTTTAGAATAAAATTCCTTCAAACCCACTAAATTATACTCCCTCCGTATTAGAATAAGTGTCATTATTATCAATATCTATAAAAACAATTTTTTCTTTTTATATTATTAAAACCAAAGTAATATTTGGGAATACTGCCACCAGATTAAAATTTGAAGTGTTTAAAATCTATTTTACCCTTAACGAAAAATTAGTTTTGGTACAATAATAAAGTTTTAAAAAAAAATCAAATTGGTTGTGGGCCCCACAATATAAAAGTACGAATATTTTTGAAAATTAGAAAAAAACGTGGGTATAATAATAAAAATAAAAATGACAAAAATATAATGTATATCTATAGTTTAGAAAAAAGAAAAAAGAAAATAATATCACCTAAATTTTACCCGATAAAGCTTTTTACCTAAATGCTTTTGTTACCAAATAAAATATCACCAAAACGTATTATAAATTTGAAAAAGTTAAATATAACCAATTTAAATCATAAAAATTATAGACTGTAAAATACCTAGATTTATTTCGAGAAGAAATTCGTTGAAAATATAGTTTTAATATGTATATTATTAGTTTTTTCAAAATATATATATATGATTTCTGAATTTGTGGTTTTGGAAAAAACGGAGAAATTTTCTGGGTTTGAAAATTTTAAGATCATAAAAACAAACAGATTTTGGAAATTATGTAAAAAAAAATTGAGAGATATAGCTCTAATTGGTGACCATGTTTTAGGAAAATAAATAGGGGGA
>KE153960.1:0-15485 GCA_000411075.1 Sisymbrium irio
GAAAATTAAATTAAATCTGGAATAATGGCATTTTTTTATTATATAGAAAGCATAAGGGCTAGTTGGGTAGAATATGACATTTGTTGGAGAGAGAAAATGAGGAGTTTAGAATTCTATTTGATTCCAAATAAGGGATCATAGGTGAAAGTAACCCTAATAAATTTATAAAACTCCATAAATTTATATTTGGTCAATTGTATAATGTCACATTTTTAAAAGATCATATAACAACTCACATATAGAACATATAAAAATATTTAAAAATTATTTACATATATTTAGGAAAGGCTTCCTAAAATAGTTTTGAAAAACAATTTGGGGAAAACAATTTGAAACAAAAAAAAAAATTTGAAAAAAAAATATTGAAAAAAAATTCCGAATTTTTAACTATTAATTTTTAGTTAAAAAAAAATAAAAATGTTTTTATCTATTTAATCAATATGTGGAAATGAGAGGTATTATTTAATGAAACATTTTGGTCAATTTTTTCCTTCCCAAAATATTTTTGTCATAAACATCCTAAAACAGTTTATTTTTATTGTTATTTCTATTATTTACTATATTTATTTTTATATTTAACAATAAATATATATTTTATCAATCAAGTTCAGTTCGATCCGATCAGACTATGCAGTTTGGTTTCGGTTCAATTTTAAAAACTTTGGTTAATCCTATTAGTCACAGCTGACAGCTCACAAGGTAATGAGCAAAATCTGAGGTTTCAGAATCGTAGCATGTTCTTTATTTGAGTTCCATTCTCGATCTGTAATTCCATGGCTCTAAAAACGTTTCATCTTCTTGATTTAATTTAAGAAAGCACACTCAACAAAGATAGATATAGAAACACGTTATCTTAATAAAAGACCAAAAAAGAAAAAAGAGAAGTGTAGTGGCATGCTTAAAGAATAAAACAACATGTTCAGCGCAAAAGGAACGACTCATATCATCCACCGAGAGTCATTAAACCGTAGCCCTTACTGTCTTAAAGGATTCGTATGCTTCACATGGAAATGTAAGCTCATCCACACACTCAACATTACCCCAAACATTACCTCCATTGCATCTTGTTTCTAAAGAAATCTTGGCATACCGAATTTTGTTTTTCTGTTTAATATCAGATGTATTCCACATAACAACAAGTTTCCCACCATAGTTATCTATTACAAACCTCTCCCATTTTTCAAACCATTATATGGTCCTCACGCAATGTTCTCAAACCCTTGATCTTTCTCCATTCTCCACCCTTAGTATCAATGTAATACCACCACATTAAGTTCCCATCAAAATTGCAACAGTATTCTACTTTCTGTGTATCACACCAAGCCTCTATGGGGTTGAATAGGAAACTCGATCGCTCTCTTACAAGTTTCCATGTACCATCTTTCGGGTCGTAAGTGTACTCCTTTTCAAATCCCGCTATGTGAATCTTTCCATCGAATGTACCAACTATAAAAAAAAAGTATTATCTTGTCCTAAAAGATTGTGTCACTCTTCATTGTCAGCGCCAGGACACAGCAAGCCTGTCCACGACTGACTCGTCATGTCAAACACCTCAAGCCAATTGTCAGAGTGCTCGTCAATATTGCAACCTCCCATCACGTATATTTTCTCATATAGGAAAGCCGAAGACGGATCCTCCCGAGCCACGTTCATTCTAGGGCGTCACGCCACATGTGACACCGAAAATCACGGATCCGAACAGAAGAAGACGGCTCCTCGGAGAATCCACCAATTATGTAGATTTCCGAACTAACCGTTAAAGTGGACTCGTATGTTATCCAAGGAGGAAGGGAAGAAGTGAAAGGTATCGGAACAACGGAATTGCCACTTGGATCCTTCTTAAACCTAATCTCCCCTATCTGTTTGGTTAGGGTTTGATTAGGTTTCGTCCAAAGAGTAATCCAACTCGGATATGGTTGATTTTGCAACCGTAAGCAGACATAGAAGCAAGGTTCTTCGACTCCGATTGAGACCGCGTCATATAAATTTCCATAGAAGATAAGAGACAGTGGAATTTCTTGGAGACGAGAGAAAGCAAGGGATACTGACATCTCGAGACACGTGCAAGAATGTTTTCCATGATTTCCGTCTGGAAGTGAAGAAAACGACGGTGGTGGCTGAGAAATCGTTGTCTGCATTGGTTCAGCTTCTTCGAAAGTCATGGTCGGCTAAAATTGCCGTGGAGAGCTAGGAAAGATGATAAAATTTTAATGTAATTTAGGGTTAACTGTATGACGATTAGTTCAATAGAAAGTTAACGCCTTAAGATTGTTCGGTATCTCGCTGAACATATATCGTTAATTATTGGAATTGCACAAAAAGAAGGAAAAGCTTAAAAGGAAAGTTTGTTTTTGATCAAAATAATGTCAATTACTTGTTTTTAGTACATATCTCCAATGGTCATCAACTTGGTATGTTCTGCTAAATCCTTTCGTCGTACGCTATGTGTTTGGTATTGCATGCTTTTCCACCAAACACAAGTTCAGGGAGATGAAAATATGAATACACTATCGGGTGTGAACCAAAAAGAGTACTGAAGAAAAAGGAGACAATGGATCATTGCTTATTTTGTGGGACAACCAAGGACAAGCTCACGTGGTGAGACTGTCCAAGACCCACACGTCAGCTTCATCTTAAAAAAAGAGATGCATGTATAGTTTGTTAGCTCAAGATCAAAGGCGCAAAGATATTAGAGAAATTATACATAAAGGCTGCACGAGAAAATATTATCATCAAATGAAGGAAATTCAGATGGCCGTGTGGCTAATTAAATGGCTAAAATGAATCTGATTAAGTGTAATTTTTTTCTTTCATTTTGGATAAATTGAGGAGCACGGAAATTAAACAGCATTTTATATCACTCATTTACTTCGCTTGCATCTTTACTCTAGTTTGCAATTATCTTAAACTTAACTGGCTATTTTGCACCAGTTAACAGTATATAAAACTTCTAGGGATATTAAAAACAGTAAACGACCGAAATCGATCGCCCAAAAAGTAACATATATTTTCTAAATATAATATTGTCCTTCAAAGACGTAACATCGCGCAACAACGCATACATGTGTGCATAGATTCAAGGGCATTTGAGGCGGCCACCGCGAGTGGTAATTGAGGCGTAGCAAGGACATAGGTGGTGGTTTCCGTGTGTGCCAGGTGGCACACAGTTACATCTAGAACAACAGTTGTTGCATGCTCTCAGGCAGAGATTCGTCCTCGATGATTTGCTGCATCTCCCTTTGCATCTTCCATTGCAATCTACACTTGCACACACATACATAGGTCAAGACTATAAATCACAGTGATCAGTTGCCAAAACAGACAAACGAACCACATTAACTACTTCTGAACGCTATCGTTGGTCGCTATTAATGATAGTTGATGCGAGCAAGACTATATATACACATAAAAATGCTTTACATTTTAGGGTCACATACCGATTTTAACTGCACCTTCACCGCCCTCTGCGCCTTCAGCAGCGTGAACGTGAAGCTGAAGAGAATGATCATTTATCATCAGCATACATGTACATATAAGTACTAATATGATTTCATTATATTAAAATGATTCTTGGAAAATAAAATACTTATAATTATGAACCTCAAATGTGATGAGACAGAATATGATTAGCAACAGAAGTAGTGTCGTCCTGAAGATGGCCATATCCGAAAACAATGCAATTTAACGGAAGCAGATAGTGTCGTGAAACTATTTTCTAATTCTCTTTTATTGGATTTCGGCTATAGGTGTATTATCTACCCTCCTCGGTATATTTATATAGTGGGTATCCAAATATGATAGTTTCTTATTATTTTTTGTTTTGTTTTATTATCACTAAAAAACAGATATAATTAATAATCCATAGATAACAAGCTGGATGACTGTAAAGTCTTTAAAATGATTTGATCTAAAATGAACTTCATTTAGATTAAGTAACTTTTTGACTAATGTAACTAAAATTTATTACACTTAAATTCGTTGTTCACGTAAGATATAAACATATATGTTAAACCCGTATAATATAAAGTATCTACGATTAACTAAAATGAACAGAAAAGGTCTACGATTAACTAAAATCAACTTATTTGCGTATATAATTTGGTTAGATATAAAATTAGAACATGTTAATCGAAATACCAATATCAACATTAATTTTGTTTGCATGAAGACATGTGTTTGGAGATGTGAGTGTACTGGTAAGTGCGTGCACAGGAACGATGTGGAAGGACGTGAAGATGCCAGCAAGGTAGAATCCACATGGCACATAGTGAGAATGACCATCTTGTTAAAATGGAGTAAAGTCCAATTTAATAAGATGAATTGGTGGCAGCTGAAGAGCAAATCTTTAAAGTTTATAACACGAATCATACTATTATGCGTTTCCTATTTACACGCGTATTATATACAAAAATTCATATCGAGGCAAGTTTTTTTATCGAGGCAAGCGACTTAAACATAAGAATATATAATATAATTCACTAGGGGGCATTCGGATACAGGATCGAGTTGAGGTCGGGTATTTCAGATTTCGGATATTTTGATTATGACAAAACTAGTACCGAACGGATAATATATAACTTTCGGTTTGGATTCGGTTCGGTATCCTCAAGTTCGGATAATATCGGGTATATCTAAAATTGGATTGGATAATTTCATATCCGGATCGGTTCTCCTAATCTTATAATCAATTTTACCCGAATATAGTCTAATTAAACCGAATTTATCTAGCAAACCCGAAAACCAAACTGAACTAAACTTAAAACTATACAAATAAAGAGAAATTCGAGTACCTAACTACAAGTCTATAATCATAAAAGAACAAATGCAAACTTCAGGAGAGAAGAGATGAAATTGTTCTTACTTCTTAATATGTTACTACATCAAATTCAAAAGCATAAGAAAATAAATGAAAGAGAGAAAAGAAACATCAAAAGTTCAAAAGATATAAGAAAGCCGATTTCAAATTCAATCCAAATAAGCATTTCATTTCCAGAAAAAAAAGATAATCCAATATTCCAAATAAGAAAGAAACCAACTAAAATTTAAAATCTCAAAAGGAACAAGAAGAATAATCCAAGAAAAATAAAACTTAAAAGCAATAAGTAAAAAATCCAGCATTTCTTCCACTCATATTTCTCCTTCTTCATGTCTTTCTAAACCATTCCTAATTTGAAATGAAACCAATTATCTATTACCAAACCATAAACAAGAAAGCAAATGCGGGACTTTAGTTAAGAGAAATCAAAATACCTTATATCGAGTGTTCTAGTGTTGTAGTCTTCTTTAGTCTAAGTTGAGTCGAATTCCAAACTCTGAAAACATATGTAAATTAAAAATTATGTTAACGAAATGAACTGAACTGAACTCTAGAAGTAAAACTACAATTAAAGTTTAAGAAATTACCTTTTTCCAACTTGTCATGAAGTTCATAATCTGCAACCATTTGTGCATTTGTCACAACACTTCTCTCACTTAGCTTAATGTCTGCTTTCATCCATTGCTCAGTGCACATTAAAACCTCAATCAAATAGTGTGTCCTATAAGGATCAACACTTGTGTTGAAAGCACTTTCAGAAGCAACAGAGAAAACTTGCATTGCAAGAACATCCCTAGCCATTTCAGCTAGAACCGGGTACTTAGGACTATTAAGTCTCCACCAAGAAAAAATATCATACTCGGTTCCAATCATAGTTTTGAGATTTTCTACCTTTTCCTTCAGATAGATATCCAACTCGTCTCTTGTATCATCAACTCCACTCTCAGAAACCAACTCATTATAAGCAAAATCCATCCTCTCATACCTCCAAGATCATCATCCAACAAGTCCATTCCATCAGTGTTGTCACCAGAGCCATTTTCTTGGCTAGTAGAAGCAGATGATGATGCTTGAGTAGACTGTGATGAATGCCCATTTGCTACTTGACCATAACGACAGCTATACTCTTTAAACATAGCAGTTAGCACGTTATACACTGATGAATACATCTCCTTAGCATCAGCCGTGTCCTTATTGTACAGTTTCTCAAAACACATCTTAGCAAATTGCAACTTCTTACTCGGATCAAACACAGTAGCAACAATCAACATTCTATTAATGTTCCTCATCCATCCCAATACTTTTCAAACTTAGTTATCATGTCATCAGCATTTGACTTCAACTCATTCTCTAAACTATTGCTCAACCTAATGAGATTCTTCTCTATAATGACTATCTCACCATAACACTTGTGAGCACAAACCGTTTTAGACCCAGAGACAACCAACATTGAGTTGTAGAAAATGATAAGGAAATTCACTAACCTCTCTACAACCTTCCAATCGTTTGAAGTAGGCGGACCATTCCTTGATTTGACATTCTCTTAGTCATTGTAAAGCTTGTCTTCAGCTTCCATTTTATCAAAAGCCACCTTGAATTTCAGAGCTCTTTGCAACTTCAGATATGTTGAGTTCCACCGGGTCTTGATATCCAATGACAAGCTCCCTCTACTCATCCTCCCTGACTCCACTTTAAGTTCAAAAGACTTCAGCCTTGGAGTTGAAGACCTCACGTACTGCACAGCATTGCGAATGGCTCCCACATTTTCACCGATCTCCAGCAAACCTTCCTTGAAAATGAGGTTGATGATGTGCGCAGCACACCTCAGATGCATGAAGTCCCCATCCAAAACCAATGCCTCATTGTTGTTTTGACTGAATTCTCTTTGGAATCTCTTCAAGGCAGATGTCTTGGCTGATGCATTATCCACGGTGATGGTAAACAGCTTCTCTATGCCCAATTCAGACAAACACTCAAGAAGAACATTCGAGATCGTCTGTCCTTTGTGGTCTGTAATATATTTAAAACCGATGATCAGCTTCCTCATGCTCCAATTACGATCAATGAAGTGCACCGTGACCACCATGTAACTTGCTCCTGTGGTCTGAGCTGTCCAAATGTCAGTTGTGAGAGACACTCATTGATTATTAGCCTTGATCCAACTCTTCAAAGCTGCTTTCCTACCCACATACATTTTGACAATATCTCTCGTCACAATTCTTCTTGAATTAGGCTTGTACAGATTCACTATGTTGCAGAAGTGTCCCCAACCAATGCTTTCGGTGAATGACAATGGTAGCTCGGCCAGCACTAAAAGCTCGGTGGAAGCTTCTTTGAAAATAGCTTCAGATACTCATGCTTTGTTCAAAAATCTCCTTCTCGATTGATGACCGTTGCACCCTTAGCCTTACTAACTTCCCATGCTTTGAAAGACTTGCAAGACATGAGATGCTTCTTCAGATTAGAAGTACCTTGTGATGATGCACAGCCAAATGGTCGCTGAAAATGGTTGCATTTGCATTGGTCGCGGTCCTCCTTTGTTCTGGTAAAGTGATCCCATACAGGAGACCTAGTAACTGCTGGCTTCTTTCTTTTGCATCGCTTGTCAGGTTTCACACACTCGTCCTCAGCTGCTTGGGTTCCAGTTTCCTTGTCCACATCAACGTTCTCGTTCTATGGTAATGGTGAAGAATCCATCTACACATAATACAAATAAAGACAATTCAAAGAACATTTAAGACAGTACAAAGGAAGTATCAAGACAAGAACAATACTTGACAAGAACAAATAGGAAGTTTATGATCCTAAATCCTAGTGAACACAAACATTAATGAGCGAGAGCAAACAACAGATTACTATGAAACAAGTAAACACTGAACAAGGACAATGATGAACAATAACAAATAGTAAATCTATGATCCTGAGTCCTATACGAGAATATAAGAGTAGTCATTGATCTTAAGTCCAAACAAGTACAAACAAAACAACACCAAGAAGCAGTTTAAAATTAAAATATGGATTGCATTATGAACAAAAATTATCAGTTTATGATCATATAAGAGTAGTAGTAATAAAGTGAGAATTTCTTATCACCTCAAGGTCCTCAATGCTCTCCGGAAATGCTGAAGAATTCATCTACAAAAAAAAAGAAGAACAATCTTGTAAGAAAATAGTGTAGTCAAAATGAGTCATGTTTTAAGAAAGAAAACGCTTCTAACATCTATACGTATCAATGTCAACATCTAGTTCTTAGTTCCTTTACTAGTCTGTAGTTGCTCAGTTTCGTCATCTATATAGTCTACACTCATCTATGTTGTAAATCATCATCACCAAACCAACAACAAGAATGTAGTTATCTATGTCATAAGTCATCATCACCAAACCAATAATAAGAATGTAGTTGTCGATATCATAAATCATCATCACCAAACCAACAACAAGAATCTCGTTATGACTTTTGCGTAGTTAAGAAATTAGCTGAACATAATGCTTCGTTACGACATTAAAAATAGCATATCTACTCAACATAATAGCTTAATTACAAGCAAAAATTTCAAGAAACAAGTTAAATACAAAGTGAAAGAGTAATAAAAACACAGGAATTTCATATCGCAAATCGTTTTTTGAGAAGAAGAAGCCGAATGAATGTGATTTTCGGTTCTTCTTGATGAACCCTTTTATAGTGAGTTTTATGAACTTCCATTTGACAAAGAAATCGGTCGTGGTACCGATGAATCCGCGATTGCAACGAGATATGGAATGGATATCGGGTAATTTTTTGAAACTGAATATTGAATCGAAGATTTTGATTTATCCCCAAACTATGAAACTAAGGAAAGGATATGAAATGAAGATATGCAGTCGGGTATGTTCGGGTACTCGTCGGATCCCGGATAATATCCGGAAATAACCGGTATCCGAATCACTCAGAGAATCAGCAACAAACGGGTAAAATCCAATATCCGTATCCGATCCGATCCTTGTTTTGCCGGGTTGGTACCGGTTCGGATCTTCAGATCCGGATTATATGCCCACCCCTAGAATTCACAATATACTAACATATAAATACCAATATTACTGTTATTAACGTGCTATAATAGAAAGAGAAATAGAGAACTAATATTTATTACAAACATTAACATAGTTAAATGGAATCTGTAGTGTAATTAATTACTGCCTGTTATTATATTTTTCTGCCACGTTTTTCTTGCTACATTCATCTTAACAGATAGATGTTTCCAGCAAAACGCAAAGATTAGGATAGAAAAAGTATCTGAATCTGAAAATCTAATCTAAAAATGAAAAATATAGAATTGAACCAAATCCAAAACTGACAAAATATTTGAACGGATCTAAAATTTTGGTATTTAAAAAACCGAACGAGAATCCAAAAACCGAACAAGTATCTGAAACATTCAAAATATAGTTATATTTTTTAAATATTAATTATATATATATATATTAAATAATTCAAAATACTCAAAAATACAATTATAAACTAAAGCTGTGAATTTTGTGAAGAAAAAAAAATATCTAAGACACAAAATATCTGAATTTTTTTGTTATAATCGTTAAAACCATCTAAATTTTATTAAAATATAGCTAACTTTTTGTTCGATATATGTTTATGTATTTTTTATCTTTAGTTTCTTTATAGTCATGTTTTTATGTCTTATTTTTTTCTTTGTCATTTTTTCAAAATTTGAGAATGCAAGTTTTGAAGAAAACTGTTTTAAAAAAACTGAAGTTTTGGATTGAGGATTTGAAATTTAGGCTTGACAATTTAAAAATCTATATTTCAAATTTGAGTAATGTTGACGTTTAAATTTGAATTTTGAATTTGAATGGTTTATATGCTTATAAGTAAGTTTTTAAAATTGGACCGGAAACCAAATCTGATAACTAGTTGGGTCACGGTTCAATATGGTCTGGACTGGAGTGAACATGGTTCATAAAATATATGCTTATTAATTTTTAAATATATAAATATAAAAATAAATATAGTCAATATTATTCATAGTTATAACTTATTACAGTTTTGTAGATATTAAAATTAAGATTTATGATTTTGTTGCATTTAATTATTTTTATAGTACATAACATATTTAATTAGTTTAAAATGTGAAAATTCTTTAAAAAAATAATATAAATATTTTTTAATTTTCTAAATATTTATTAAATTGGTGTTAACTGGTTTAATTGATTCATCCAATTCATTGGTTTTTGATGGTTTTTTGTTGTTTGTATTTGGTTTAATAGCTTTTGGATGTGACTGAAACCTAACACGGTCATATGCTCGTTTCATGGTTGAACCCGGTTCACCACCGGATAGGTCTCGGATTTAAAAACACTGCTTATAAATATTCAAATTTTTAAGTTTGATCAATTTAAAACAGATGTTTTAAAGTATCAAACAAGTAATTCGGGTTCTAAAACCCAATTAAAAACCAAACCCGAATGGTTATTGGATTTAATCGGCTTTTGACATTTGTTAATAACCTGAATTGAATTCAAGGAAAATTGAACCAAAATTTTAAAATATTCGAAATCAATTTTTGATATTTCAAAATCCTAACCAGAATTAAATTTGAACCGAACCCAAATGCCCATCAAAGATTATAAACAAGATGAACGACATAATCCAAGTCAAATGCACTAAAGATTCTAACATCAGCAAGTCTGCTTTAAATATGGTGAATTAGATGTGTTCTCGAAGATCATAGCAGAAATGGGCACCTTTAATGTAAGAGTTTCAGAGGAGATAGAAGAAAATGTATTATTGAACTCTTCATCAGCAAATTATGATCAGTTTAAACATACACATAAGTATGGGAAGAAGTCTCCGACGTTGGAAGAAGTAATATAGACGTAACTTGATCCAATCAAAGGGAATTGTCTAAGAACATGAGACTTGAGTCTGCCACTATACTTTTTTTAAGTGATCAGAAAAAATAGTTAAGAAGAGATTCACATAATTCTAGGAATGGAAGAAGTCAAAGCAAGTCGAAGTCAAGGAAAGTGACATGCTGATATCGTAAAAAAGAAGGACACGTCAAGAAAGATTGCTACATCAACATGAGAAGAATGGAGTGGATATATGAAGCAGGTATTTTCATTGACCAACTGGAAGCTAGAGATGCGTTAAATGCATATGTTGACGATTGAAGAGATACATGGGTGATAGATTGGAGATGTATTCACCATATGACATCTAAAGGAGACTGGTTTGTCGAATTCGAAAAAAGGCAACAAGCTAAACATTTTTTGGAAATTTCTTCTTAACAATTTGCTAATGTAGGAATTCATATCGGTTTATAAATAATTTATAAATTAATTTATGAATTCATATGCGAAGATCTCATGTAAATACCTAAATATATTTAGACTTAGGATTTCTGAAATACTTAGATGGTTTGCAGCGGAATAAAGAATAATAACAAATCGAAGTTTTTAAGCACTCCAAATATCGTGTCTCTACCGATATCTACACGCACAAAAACTGGATCGAATCAGAATGCTAGTGCCATTGAGATCAAATCTCATAATACAAAAAAAAAAATTTGTTTGTTGTACTAAGGTTTCTTTTGTTTTGCGGATGTGTTGTTCGTTTTATTAAACGTCGTTATATAAAACACACGTAAAACTAATCAAATTAGGTTTGTTTAGTTGGCCAAACTCAAATATATATATGTACGTGTTACTAATCTCATCAATAATCACACTTATACACACACACATATATATATATATATATATATATTGATATAAACATAAAAACCCAATGACTATTGATCCAATTTGCTTAGCTATGTGTCCATATAGGATCATATAATATTAGCAACAGATTCTCAATATATAGATTATAAGCGACTTCTAACAAAATATTATAACCACCTAATATTATATGATTGTCGAACTTCGACATTACGACTTAAATAAGAGTAAGTACAATTGATTTCAGGACATTCCCAACAATCTCCCACTTGTACTGGAATAATCTATTCCCATAATCTCTTTGTCACTCATATCTCGATTTCAGCATTAAGCTAGATCACGTTTATCGAACTCTGATTTATATTGATTGAACAAACGACTGACATTCACCTCGTTTCAGCATGGCCATGCATTTTACAGTATCAAATCTTTGATAGGTCTAGAGATATCTATCTCCCATTATATAGGAGGGACAAATCCCATGTTGTTCCATCTCTATTCCTTACAAACTTTATAGAACACAAAATCAATGCCTTTATAATCACCTGACGGCTGACATTTGACAAGGTTAAAGTGAACCAAATTATCAATAAGAAATCATGACAAACTCAGGTCAAAGGACTATACTATATAGTCGTAATGAGAAACTTTTATGATACTCATATAACAATCTTGTAGAGTTCTCATAGCGGATCAGTCAGATCATGTGTTCTCTAACACATATCTATGTGATTGACTTTAATACAACATATTAAACGACTTCACGAAACTTAGTCATCAGTCACCTCACAAACTAGTCATTCTTAGTTATTAATGTCTCACTTTAATAATATTGATAAGGGACATTAATAATTTAGTTCATCTTTCACTTATAGGGTTTCAAGATCAAGTCACATACTTGATAACCTATAAAATGATATAAATTATTTTAAGACTTTTATTTAATCATCCAATAATAAACTAAAACTGAAACAAATTTCATTAATTTAAAATATAACCAAAAGTATGTATTACATGTCCATCATATCATAAAAAATACTCCCACTAGAATTAAGATTACATCTTAAGAAATTTAATGCCCATAGCCGCACTATGACTTTCATACTTATGCCGTGGAAGGGGCTTGGTCACTGGATCAGCAATATTTGCATCCGTTAAGACTCTGCTAATCTTCACTCTCCTCTATCGATAATCTCACAAATGAGATGATATGTCCTCAGAACATGTTTGGATTTCTGGTGGGATCTAGGTTCTTTCGCTTGTGCGATGGTTCCATTGTTATCACAATAAAGATCCATTGAGCTAAAACAACTAGGAACCACACCTAATTCAGTAACGAACTTTCGAATCTAAACAGCTTCCTTTGCTGCTTCAGAAGCGGGAATGTATTCTGCTTCGGTTGTAGAGTCTGCCACAATGTCTTGCTTGGAACTCTTCCAGCTCACTGTTCCTCCATCAAGACAAAAGATGAAATCAGATTGTGATCAGAAATCATCTTTGTCTATCTAAAAGCTGGCATCCGTGTAACCACTCACAACAAGCTTATCACTTCCTCTGTAGACCAAGAATTTATCTTTAGTATTTCTTAAATACTTAAGGATGTTCTTGACTGCTATTCAGTGACTCTCACCTGGATCAGATTGGTATATACTCGTCATGCTAAAAGCACATGAAACATCTGGACGAGTACATAGCATAACATACATGATAGAACCAATAACAGAAGCATATGGGATTCTATTTATGCGTTCTCGCTCAACATATGTCGAAGGACACTGAGTCTTGCTAAGAGTTATGCCATGAGACATTGGTAGAAATCCTTTCTTGGAATTATGCATTTAGAACTTGTTCGTGACCTTATCTATATAAGTATCTTGACACAATCCAATAAGCTTGTTTAATATATCTCTATAGATTCTTATTCCAAGAATGTATGAGTCTTCTCCCATGTCTTTCAGTGAGAAACAACTTCCTAGCCAAGTCTTTACAGAATTAAGCATCGGAATATCATTCCCCATGAGAATATGTCATCTATATACAATACTAAGAAAACAAGTGCGCTCCAACTAGTCTTCTTGTAAACGCATGGTTGTTCTTCATTTCTAATGAAATCAAACTCTTTGATTGCCTCATCAAAACGAAGATTCAAACTCCAAGATGCTTGCTTCAAACCATAAATAGAACGTTAAAACTTGCATACCTTCCCAGCACTTTCAGTGACTGTGAAACCTTCAGATTGTGTCATGTATACATCCTCTTTAAGATTTCCATTAAGGAAAGTTGTTTTCACATCCATCTGCCTAATCTCATAATCATAATAAGCAGCAGTTGATAGGAGAATCCGAATGGATTTAAGCATTGGAACTGGGGAATAGGTTTTATCATAGTCTACACCATGAATTTGCTTGTAACATTTTGCCCCCAATCTAGCTTTGTATATCTGTATATTACCATCTATGTCTGTTTTCATCTTGAAAACCCATTTACACTCAATGGTTTTAACACCATCAGGTAAATAAACAAAAGTCCATACCTTGGTTATTGACATAGAGTCCATTTAAGATTCTGCTGCTTTCATCCATTTTTCGGAGTCAGGACCCATCATTGCTTCCTCAAAATATGTAGGTTCATCACTATCCATAATCAATAGTTCATGATGATCTGTCACCCAAACCCCAAATCTATCAGGTTCGTGACGTGTCCTTACGGACCTACGTACCTTAAGTTCCGCAGGTGTTGATTCTACGACTCTCCGTAAATCCAACTGACGCTCTTCTTCAGAAGCAGAGACATCCCCCTGTGACTCTCAAACTTCGTCGAGAGATACTTTACTCCCGCTGTTTTTCTTGGAAAGAAACTCTCTTTCTAGAAAAGCACCATTGTGAGCAAAAACACTTTTTTCTCGGTAGGGTTGTAAAAGTAGTATCCTATGGTTTCCTTAAGATAACTAATGAAATAGTATTTATCAGATTTTGGTCCGAGCTTATCTGTAAACATTCGTTTAACATAAGCATCACAACCCCAAATTTCCAGAAAAGACAGATTCAGAAATTTTCCGGTCCACATCTCATATGGTGTCTTTTCAACTGATTTTAATGGACATCTGTTCAGCATAAATGCAGACGTTTCTAGAGCATATCCCCAAAAGGATAAAAGAAGATCTTCATGACTCATCATAGATCGAACCATATCCAATAAAGTTTGATTTCTCCTTTCGGATGCACCATTCAATTTTGGTGTTCATGGAGGAGTGAGCTATAAAACAATTCCACACTCTTAGATGATCATGGAAAGTTTGGCTCAAATATTCTCCACCTCGATCAGATCAAAGGGCTTTGATTGTCTTGCCAAGCTGATTTTTTACTTCATTCTGAAATTCTTTGAACTTTTCAAAAGATTCAGATTTATGTTTCATTAGATAAACATAACCATACCTACTGAAGTCATCAGTAAATGTGATGAAGTACTGATAGTTTCCTCTAGCATTTATGCTCATTACTCCACACAAATCTGTATGTATGAGTTCCAACAAATATTTAGCTCTTTCATTGTGTCCAGTAAAAGGAACCTTAGTCATTTTTCCCCAACAAAGAAGATTCACATTTCTCAAATGATTCATAATTAAATGAGTTCAAAAGTCCATCACTATGAAGCTTTTTAATGTGTTTCTCATTTGTGTGGCCCAAACGCAATGCCAAAGAAAAATATGATTCGTGTCATTCGACTTGAATCTTTTGGTACTAATGTTGTAAACATGCATACTTTGATTTAGAATATAAAGTCCATTCTCTAATAGACCTTTACCATAAAAGATATCATAACTGTGGGAACCAAAATTCGCACAATGTATTTTAGGAACATAATTCGATTAATTGGGTCCCGAAACTTCTGTGATTGAGAAACTAAAATAAAAAGATGAAACTAGTATCGAAAAGACGGATTTTATTATCGACAA
>KE153967.1:0-23753 GCA_000411075.1 Sisymbrium irio
GCAATTCTGTTATTTGTAAGGCTATTTAAAGCCAAGTTTGCTTCATGAAATAGATACAGTTCTCGTATTTAGTAATCTAAAGAGGATTTGATTATTACAAATTGGTATCAGAGCTCTGTTGGATTTCTTGAGAACCCAAAAAGAAACCGCAGTTTCAAAGATCGAGAGTGAGAGATGGCAGATGATAAGATGAAGTTGCCGGAGTTTGATGGACACTGGGACCATTGGAGCGAGGTCATGGAGAACTTCTTCAGAGCAAGAGGTTTGTGGAGCTTGATCGAGATCGGGTATGATGAACCAGCAGCCACAACGGTTCTCACTCCTGAACAACGACAACAACTAGATGATGCCAAAACCAACGACCACAAGCTCAAACACTATCTCTATCAATCCATCGATAGAGTGACGTTTGAACAGATCCTGGATCGGAGATCATCCAAAGTCATTTGGGACTCGATGAAGAAGAAGTACGGTGGTAATGAGCGTGTGAAGAAGTCTCTTTTGCAGAAGTTGAGGAGAGATTTCGAGCTATTGGAGATGAAAGAAACCGAAACCGTGGAGGAGTACTTCAAGCGGGTACTAGCCATCACGAACCAAATGAGGAGCAACGGAGAGGTGATGGCAGACTCCAAAGTGGTAGAGAAAATCCTAAGGACCCTCAGCGAGAAGTTCATGTACGTGGTGGTGTCTATTGAAGAGTCGAAGGACATTGAGACAATCACACTTGATGAATTGCATAGCTCACTTGCTGTGCATGAGCAAAAGTTCAAGAAGCGAGATAAGGGAGATGATCAAGTGCTGAAGATAACCTATGGAAGAGGAGCTGTGAGCAGAGGAAGGGGCTTTAATGGAAGAGGCAGGGGACGAGGTCGAGGAAGACCGTTTCCAAACAAAAGCACAGTGGAGTGCTACAAGTGCCATCGGCTTGGTCACTTCCAAAACGAGTGTCCAAAGTGGGAAGAGGAGGCCAACTATGCTGATCTTGAAGAGAAGGAAGACATGCTGCTGATGGCGTATGTAGAAGAAGACAATGAGGTCAAGAAAAAAATGCAGAGCAGTTACTAATGGCCTACACGGGGAAGAATGAAAACTTGAGAAAGCGAGCATGGTTCCTTGATTCCGGGTGTTCCAATCACATGAGTGGGAATCACGAGCTGTTCTCGTGGATGGATGAAAACTTTAAGCACTCAGTCAAGCTAGGAAATGATAAGCAAATGGAAGTGGTTGGAAAGGGAAACGTGAAGCTGATTCTAAATGATGCAACATACACAATCAGCGATGTGTATTACGTACCGGAGCTCAAGAACAACCTATTAAGCCTCGGACAACTCCAGGAGAAGGAGATAACCATCATCATTCGGAAAGGAGCATGCAAGATGTATCATGATGAAAGAGGATTGATAGCAGAGAGCAAGATGAGCATGAATAGGATGTTCATGCTAATTGATCAAAGTGATGAGAAGAAGACAAGCGATCAACAATGCCTGCAACTTGTCTCAGAAGAAGTAGGACAGCTCTGGCACGAGCGTTATGGACATCTCAGTCACGGAGGGATGAAGACGTTGCAGAAAAAGAACTTGGTACATGGCCTTCCAAACTTTGATGTTCAGACATTTACCTGTTCAGACTGCCTAGTAGGGAAGCAGCCGAGAAACCCGATCCCAAAATCCAGCATGTGGAGAGCTAAAGACGTGCTTGAGTTGGTGCATTCCGACATCTGTGGGCCAATCACTCCAACATCCTCAAGTGGCAAGAGGTATCTTCTCTGTTTCATAGATGATTACAGTAGAAAAGCGTGGGTTTATTTCTTGAAGGAGAAGTCAGAAGCGTTTGGTTACTTCAAGCTGTTCAAGAGAAAGGTGGAAACTGAAACCGGGAAGAAAATCAAGTGCCTACGAACGGATCGTGGAGGAGAGTACACCTCACATGCGTTCTCTGATTACTGCAAAGAAGAAGGGATCAGGAGGCAGTTGACCACTGCATATACTCCACAGCAGAACGGCATCGTAGAAAGAAAGAATCGCACGGTGATGAACATGGTGAGATCTATGCTCTCCTCTCGAAAGGTACCTAAAGTGTTTTGGGCAGAAGCAGTCAATTGGACGTTCTATGTCCTGAACCGGTGTCCAACTCTTGCTGTAAAAGACATTACCCCACAAGAAGCTTGGAGTGGTGTAAAGCCTAACGTAGAACATTTTCGAGTGTGGGGAAGCATCTCTCATGCCCACATATCAGATGAGAAGCGAGGGAAACTAGATGACAAGAGTACGCCTTGCATTCTGCTTGGTGTATCAGAGGAGTCAAAAGGGTACCGGCTGTATGATCCAAAGACAAAGAAGATTATTGTTAGCAGAGATGTTGTGTTTGAAGAATCAAAACACTGGAATTGGGAAGGAAGTCAAGAGCATACCGATGCTGAGCTAACCTGGAATGATGATGATATGATATGGGAAGAGAGTGACGGTGAAAACAGTGATGGAGAAGGCATGACAGAGGAGCCTGCAACAACCGCAGAAGAAGTGCAAAATGCCCCATCTGTCCAGACTAGGGAGGGACGAATCACCAGGCGACCAACGTATCTCAATGACTACGTCACTGAAAATGAAGCTGAGGATGAAGAGTTAATGGTAAACATGGTTGAAGAAAGCTCCACTGACCCTACAACATTCGAAGAAGCAGAAAAAGATCTCAAATGGAGAGAAGCTATGAATGCAGAGATAAATTCTATTGAGAAGAATCAGACCTGGGAGCTCTTAAACCTGCCAAGAGAAGCGAAGTGTATTGGAGTAAAGTGGTTATACAAGACCAAGCTAAACGAGCATGGAGAAGTGAGCAAGTACAAGGCTCGGTTAGTGGCCAAAGGTTACTCTCAAGAACATGAGATTGATTATACAGAAGTATATGCTCCGGTTGCTAGGATGGACACCATCAGAACCATCATCTTCACGGCTGCTCAAAAGGATTGGGAGATATTTCAGTTGGATGTGAAATCAGCCTTCCTACACGGTGTATTAGAAGAAGACGTTTACGTTCAGCAGCCAAGAGGGTACGAAGTGGAAGGACAAGAGGATAAGGTCTATAAACTCCACAAGGCTTTGTATGGGCTAAAACAGGCCCCCAGAGCCTGGTTTAGTCGAATAGAGGAGTACTTCTTCAAAGCTGGATTTGAGAAATCTCAGAACGAAGAAACCCTGTTTTACAAGACCAACAAGCGAGGTAATATCTTGATTGTGAGTGTCTATGTAGATGACTTAATCTATACTGGAGATGATGCAGACATGATGAGAGAATTTAAGTCATCTATGGAGAAGGAGTTTGATATGTCTGATCTTGGGAAGATGAGGTACTTCTTGGGAATCGAGGTGATGCAAACACCACAAGGGATTCATATTTCACAAGCTAAGTATGCATTGGAAATCTTAAGACGCTTTGAGATGGAGAATTGCAATTCGGTTTGCAATCCAATGGTACCAGGAAGCAAAGTCAACATGGATGAAGATGGAGAACAAATTGACGAGACTCTCTACAAACAGATCATAGGGAGTCTAATGTATCTCACCACGACAAGACCAGACCTGCAATTTTCTGTAAGTTTGCTAAGCCGTTACATGTCTAAACCCACAACGATGCACTTACAAGCAGCTAAGAGAGTCTTAAGATACATAAAAGGCACTGTGGATTTTGGCATCTGGTATAAGAGAGGAGGAGCAGGAGAATTATCAGTATACACGGACAGTGACTTTGCAGGAGATATCGACAGCAGAAAAAGCACTTCCGGGTACGTTTTTCTCATGGACAATGCAGTAGTATCGTGGCTGTCCAAAAAACAACCCATCGTGACGCTTTCCACTACAGAGGCAGAGTATGTTGCTGCATCAGTGTGTGCTTGTCAAGCCATATGGTTCAAGAGGTTCCTCGGGGAATTGGGCTATGATGCAGAAGAAAGCATCGCTATCATGTGCGATAACACATCAACCATCAAGTTATCCAAAAACCCTGTATTTCATGGAAGGTGTAAACATATTGGAGTCCGCTTTCATTTCCTACGAGACTTGGTGAATGATGGTGTTATTCACTTGGAGCATTGTGGATCAGAGGAGCAAATTGCAGACATTATGACCAAACCACTGAAACGAGAAACGTATGAGAAGTTGAGGAGCAAGCTCGGAGTTTGTTCAGTCATGGATAAGCTAAGCTAAGTTGATCACTAAGCTTAGTTTAGGGAGGGTTTGTTGGCGCGAAGTTACCATCTAGTAGTTGATAAGGTTTTAAGTTTGAATAACTTGACGTGCTCAGTCACAGTCAAAGACCGATTGTTACGGTCAAGTTTGTTGCACTTTCATTTAGCCGCAAGTTCTGCAATTCTGTTATTTGTAAGGCTATTTAAAGCCAAGTTTGCTTCATGAAATAGATACAGTTCTCGTATTTAGTAATCTAAAGAGGATTTGATTATTACACGCTTTTTGGGATTAGAATGTCTTCTGCTATAATTGACATCAAGAAAACAACTATACCCTTTTTTCCATTTTCAACTGCATCATAATTTGGTTGATTAAAGTTGATTTTTCCTATTGCACAATAAACAAATGCGCATGCGCGAAACACTAAAAAATAAATTTAAGTCGTTATGATAAAAATAAATGGAAGCAAATTTTTTTTTTGGATTCCATCCTACCTATTTTTCTATACGAGATAACCATATATCTATCCTACCTTTTTTTTTATACGAGATAACCATATCTCTAGCCTCCAGGTTACAACTTAAAACACAAGCTAAGCTAGTCACATTTTCTTAGACAAAGCTCAAATTTCATCGAGTACGTTGATTGGAGTAGTACTCTTATCTTACAGAATTATTTTCAGCATCAACCACAAACCAAATCATTAAACCATAATTTTCAACATCAACCAAAATCATGCTTGCTTATCTTTTTTTTTTCTCCCTTCAACTGTTTCCACAACAATTAAGCATCAACATCAGCTACTAGATTCGCCAACCCTTATATGTTTATATACTAATCATCCGCTAATTATTGATTTTTTTCCTGCAGACGCGTAGAAGACAATTTAACAGTGATTATTGCAGAGAAAATGTTAATTTATAACTTGCTAGGACATTGCCTTTGGATCCAACTACTACTATATCAGACCTCTAATTAACATCCATTGAAGGTTGTTATTCTCACAATAAGTTTTAATAGTCTTTTTCTTTTTTTCTTTTTGAATTATAAGTTTTAGTAGTCTTAAAACCATAAAATATTAGGTAGTAAAAGAAAATTATTTTCCAGCCGACAAAAATAACGTGGAAAAGAAATCATCTTCCCAAACATGAAATTGCTGCACTTGATATTTATCTACGGTAACGATAGTATGGTACGATTACACAAAAACCATGTTATATATGCTAATAACCATATAAGGGATCATATTCTTGCGAGCATACAATTATACACAACCATACTTATATGATATCTACAGACTACAGACATAAAAACATCATATGACCAATTGCAGTCGATCTGAATTGTCAAAATTATGCATACCCCAAACTTAAATATAATATCAATAACTCCTGCACAATATTATATGGGACTATGGGAGTATGTATAGATCATATAAGAGTGTATATATATCTATATATATGCATTTTACATATATTCTCCAGTTCAAAAACAAGGGCAGGGAAAAATAAACTCTTTTTATCGCTTGTTATGTAAAGGGTTTGACCCCGTCGGAATCTTTCTTTTCTGCGGCTTGAATTCACTGGAACCCATTACACGTGTGGCATAAGAGTGGAAGAACCCTATGTCTCTTCTAGATGGTCCGGAGGAAAAGCTTCGTCTTCCAGCAGCATGGATTCTTGGGGCTTTAGAAAAAACAAAAACGAGAGTGAAGAGAAGAACGAAGAGGCAAAGACGTCGAAACCGAATCATTTTTTGTTTAGTTTAGTTTAGTTGGGGTTTATATATCTTGTTTCACAAAAGGAAGGTGAGGACAGTAAACCAAACAAAAAGAGAAAAAATTAGTGAAGGAGAGAAACCTTTTTGAAGAGAGAGATGGTTGCAACATTTATGAGATTTTAATTGATGCGCAAACGATTATATCTGGTGCTGTGTTTGTTGCATATTTATTTATGTGCGGACATGGATGGTCCACTTCATAAAATCTCTTCATTTTAAAAATTTATAACATATATGAACTTCATATTTTTGGTCCACAACGCACAATTTTTTTGGTCAACACAATTTTCTGCGACACGTGAGCGTTTTTTTACTTTTAATAATCTGTTTAGTCTCAATAAAAACCACCACTGTTGATGCAGAGTATCATTCTTTAGATCAGAATTTCCAAAGTCTAAGCCCGGATATTGAAGAGTATTATATACCTAAACTTTCATGGTTTAAAAAAAAAACCATTATACCTTTATATTGACTACAAATTCTTCGTAGATTGTCTAAGACGAACCAAGCAAACTAATCATGTACTTAGATTATATACATTGACTCATTTTATCAATATTTTTTTGTGTGTGATACATCATTTTCTCTCTCTTTCACCTAATATTTCAATACTTTTTTACTTATAAAAGTTTAACATTCTACCCTATTATTTTTATTTAAATAATTTAACTTTGATATATTTTTGTTTTTACAATTAAATATTATTAATTAAAAGTTAAATAAAAATAGTAAAATTTTAATAATTTAATTATAGTTTTTTGTTAATTGATTTTTAAATAACTTTTTAGATGTAAACTAAAAATAAAAATAATCAAATCAAATAAACCAAGTTTGTATATAAAGAAGAAAAAAATGATGAATTTTGTATAAAATAAAAAATAGAAAATAATTTGATATGAAATAGTTGAGTTTATATTATTAAGATAAGAGAAATATCTCATCAACAAATCACAAACTACCACTTTTTTTTCAATATACAGTTCAACATATAACTTTTTAATTTTTTTTTTTTAAATTAATTTTCAACCAATTAAAATATGACGTGTGGTGTTTAAGGGACCTATTTTTTAAGTTTTAACATATTGTAAATTATCAACACAAATTTAGCCAGTAAGATATCAAAACTTACATTGTAGTTATTTAAAAGTTGATAATTATTTATCAACATTCCCAAAATAAAAAAACTGCATTGTAAATATTAATACTGCATATGATTGAACTCTTTTTCCGCACAAACATTTAAAATACGAGAGATGAATAATATAAAATGTGAAAAGTAAAGCAAATGATAAATTCATCAATTTTCGAAAGCCAAAGCTATCCATTCTTATAATAGTTCAGAAAGAAAATAACTATCTATTCTGATCCATGTTTGGTAATGTTGACAAGTTGGAAACAAGTAATGTCAAAATTCATTACTTAGTTCCTATCGCAGAATATTCATTACCCATAACAACATATTAAAGTTTGCATGGATGGGAGATCAAGCCTAATCTTTGGCTAATGGTCCGAATATCAGCCTTTCATCTTTAATTATACAATCATGCCATTTTCACAAAGAGCACTATCACTTATCTAAGATGCATCCAGTTATAATATCCAGAACTCCTTTCTTCACGGATTAGGTTGGCCTGGTGGTTATCTTTATCATCTTCGATTCTCCCAGTTCAGAAACAAACTGCGTACCATCAATTTTTAAGCTTCTTGATTAGTTATTTGCACTTTGTTTGGCATTGCCATTTCCTTCCCATTAAAAGCTTTATCAGGTTTTGTTTTCCATTTGTACTATATACATCAACTATGGAAAGATAGCTAAATCACTCTTTTGGTTAAGTGATTTACTTGGGAAAACACCCGCCAATCTCAACATTATACAAAGATATATAGTTTAGTATGAATATCCCAGTTTGCTAATTAAGTTTCGATAACTACAATCCCAACTCGACCCAAAAACAACGCAAATAAGCAAGAGGATACGAGGATAAGAAAACGGACATGAGAGATAGAAATGATTAGACAAACAATTTGCCTTACTTTTTGTTGGACTGGCAGTTGACTAAATCTTATCATATTGCCCCACCAAAAATTAGACGGGATCATCAGATGGAGAGCTACACACCAAATATAAGGTCTGATTAGTATTTTAATTTTAAAGGCTTTAGAGACTTTAATTTAATTCTAAAGTCTTCAAAGTTAATTTTTTACCAATTAGGCTTTAAACACTTTAAAATCTTCAAAATTTTCCTTAAAAATCTCAAAGCCAAAATAACTGATTTTGCACTTAACGTTATTTGTTTTTTTTAAAGTCATAAATCCTGGTTTTTTTTATTTTCTAAAGCCACATCCATTTATTTTACAGTTAAAGTTTTAACAGTTGAATAAAAAATGAAAGCCTAAAGTCTAAATCCCTTACCAATCACAGCCATAGTTGGACTAAACCATATCTAGAGACCAGTGTAAATGAACTGATTTTTAATCCCGCATGCTCATGGCAACTCTTATACTCGAAACTTTAAACTAACTGATCATTGTCCGACTGAGAGAACTTATCAACTGAAACTAGAATTGCAAGCCTAAAATTAAAAGAAGCTCTGGTAAAATTACAATATACTGATTTTAATAATCAAAGTTGAAAATTCGGCTCCCACCCACTTATATTTTGATGATTATAAACAAGACTTTGCATTTATAACATTCTTTTTTATTCATAAAAGATTTGTACAATGGATTTTGTCGGAGAAAAAACAGTCAAAAACAGTCAAAAACATAAAACAAATTTGGATTTTCTATATTTTATTTTCAAAGCTGTTATGGGCCGATATATTGGGCCTGAAACCGTTTCTCTTAATATCCTGAAACCCAACCTGAACCGCCCAACCTTCGTCTCCACATAACCAAATCTCGACCCCTCCCCGACTGTTCAGCAAATCGGAAGAGAGAAAGAGGATTTTGAGTGCGTTAGAAGAGAGATTGAACTTACTAAGCTATGGATAGAGAATGGGGATCGAAGCCAGGAAGTGGAGGCGCCGCCTCCGGCCAGAACGAAGCCATAGATCGCCGTGAGCGTCTCCGTCGTCTTGCTCTTGAAACCATAGACCTCGCGAGAGATCCCTATTTCATGCGAAATCATCTCGGAAGGTACGTTTTATTTCTCCGACCTATCAGCTTGTATCATACTTACCCACGCATAGACTCTAGTTAGCTGATTCAACTGTTGGATGATTTGATTAAGAATTCAACCGTTTAATTTGTGCGCTGTTTCTTATTTCATGCAGTTCATCAAGATTCCGATATGTATTTGGTGTGTGCATATGTGTGGAGTGAAATTTCCTGAGTTGATTTTGTTGGTTTTTTTTCTTGAATTAGGGTTTTCTTTCTTTCTTTTGATGAGTTCACTGATTTTTTTGAATCTTGTTTTTATGTTGTGAAGCTATGAGTGCAAGCTGTGTTTGACGTTGCATAACAACGAAGGGAACTACTTGGCGCATACTCAAGGTAAGAGGCATCAGACTAATTTGGCAAAGAGAGCTGCTCGTGAGGCTAAGGAAGCTCCTACTCAGCCTCAGCCACACAAGCGCAAAGTCTCTGTTCGCAGAACAGGTAATCTAGTTGTTTTATGTTTATTCTTTAAGATTGGGAAAGTGATTGGTTTAGAAGTTATATATTTATGTTATTGGGGCTTATGTGGTTGCAGGAGGGTTTTATCTATGCTATGGTTACTGTTATTAGGTATATAGGTTTTACTTAATATCAGTTTTGAAGGTTTGGTGGATTAATTGTTCTTCATGTTATGTATGTTGTTGCAGTTAAAATCGGTAGACCAGGGTACCGGGTTACAAAGCAGTACGACCCCGAGTTGAAGCAAAGATCTCTCTTGTTCCAGGTAAGAACATATATTGTTTTTGTTGAACTTCATCTAGCATCCCATCAGAGACTTGTTTAAGAGTGAATTCTAAATGATTCTGTATTTTCTTCAACTTTGTTTTACAGATTGAATATCCTGAGATAGAGGACAATATCAAGCCCAAACATCGTGTCATGTCATCGTATGAGCAGGTGAGTGTTACGAGTCCTTATTTATCTGTCCATAAACGTACCTTTTTTTCCTTAATCAGCCTTCCCATATTGAAAATTCTCTTCCTTTTTGTTTTGTGTGCAGAAAGTTCAACCTTATGACAAGAAATATCAATACCTTCTGTTTGCAGCTGAACCATATGAAATCATAGCCTTCAAGGTATGTCTCCTTTCATTCCACATTTCTCGATTGATCGATTGCAGATTTGCATTCAGTATTAGCTTACTGGAGATTGTGTGCTCATATTGATGGTCATGTTTCACATGTGTTTCAGGTTCCTAGCACAGAGATAGACAAATCAACCCCAAAGTTTTTCTCTCACTGGGATCCAGACTCAAAGATGTTTACTGTAAGTGCTTCTTATCGTAGTAACCCCCCATAGCTTTATTTGTTTCTCCGGTATTGGATATGTTTTTCTTTTGATTAATCGAAATTAATGACAAAAAAACTTGTGGTAAACAGTTGCAGGTGTATTTTAAGCCGAACAAGCCAGAACCATTCAAGCCTCAGTCCAATGTTGAATCAAATGGCCTTCTGCCTCCACCACCACCACCACCACCACAAGCTCAACCACCACCACCTCCTCCATCTGGTTCACTGCCACCACCACCACCTCCGATGGCTAATGGTAGTGGGTTCAATCCACCACCTCCACCACCAGCTGGAGGTTTCGGACATCCGAACATGTGAAAGTGAAATTAGGATGCTAGAGTCAACTATAAACCGTTTAAAAACTCTTATTACGGTTTTAGTTTAAAAAAGCTCTTTTGACTGAGAAATCAAATCTGTTTTGACTGAAAAATCAATCTTGAGATGTATTAACTATTTTGGTTCTCTGTTATGAATGTCATTTGTTATTGCACTAGAAAGCAATGAAGTATTTTAATAGATACATCGGTTAACTCACAAATCAATTATAAGTATTAAAGAACTGGGAACTTGAGTGCATTTAATTGGCTTGTGACGATATCTTGGCTCCTGATGACGGAAGAAGAGCGTGGAATTTGCCACGTCACTTGCAATTACATTATCCGATGGGGGTAATTGTGTAATATGCACATTCAGCAGTGTCAGTGGAATTCAAAACACCAAAGCGGAGGGAAAATCAAAATCCCTAATCCCCAAATTAATTGAATTCTCTCGATCTACAGGTGAACCCAACGGACGGATTTTCGTCGTCTAGTCTCCCTTCGAGCATAATTCTTTTTTTTCCTCGGAGAACATTTTTTTTCAGTTTCTGTTGTCGGGAACTACTGCCATGGAATCCTTAACTCCAAACCCTAAGCAAAGGCCAACTTCGACGACGACGACTACTCGAATCCAGGCTCCGACAAGTCCCTTCTTCTTGGGATCCAACGATGACAGGCTGGAACGGGAACAAGCTCGCGCTGCCAGAGTCGCTGCTAGCCGTCGTAAGTCTGTGGTTTTCGGTCGTGGGCCTCAGCCTGAGAAGGAATCAGATCCGTGCTTTGACAAACAGCAGATTCTCGAATTGTTCCAGAACTGTATCAAATTGGCTAGTGAAAACGTAAGCAGTTTGACTTCTCTCTACTTCCATAATCATAAGAGGATTAGAATTTCGTGGCTAAAAGGTTCTCTTCGAATTTTGTTTCTGATGAAAACTTATGCTTTAGAGGAAGAAGTAGTCTTTCAGTCAGTATAGTCTCTCTGTTACACTTGCAATCTCTTCAGGCCTTGGTGGAGGTTTTTCATTATGTCATTTTGGGTTTTGTGTTAAACAGAAAATCAATCAGAAGAATACGTGGGAGTTGAATTTGATCGACCATCTTTGTGAGATTATTAAAGTTGAAGATGAGAACAACACGGAAACGAATTTTCAAAAGGTAAAGCCTTCCGATTTCATTCGTTTTTTGGAGTACCCACAAAGGAAACGAATAGGAAACTTATAAGAGTTGAGATTCATGTTTTATGAAATATTTGTGTACGTCCAAGCCAGGCAAGTTGCACTCTTGAAGCTGGTGTTAAGATTTACTCAATGAGGGTAGACTCAGTTCATTCAGAGGCATACAAGGTCTTGGGTGGAATTACTCGAGCTGGCCACGATGATACCGGAGGTTAGTTCGATATCTTACACACCAGAAACTATCTTACCTTTAGCACTTGGTTATGTCTGCAACTGTAACCTTTTAACAGAAAACATATAGCTTTGTCAAGTTGTGAAAGTTTTTGTTCACCTATTTTGGTTTGCCAAAACTAGTCTTTTGATTCATGAGGTATGCAGATGAACATATTTCTTTATTGTTTGACTTCTATATGAGAACTAAATTCACTGAACACTGATTAAAAAGAGGGCATCTGCAGAACTACAACTTTTGGCTATGCAACGCATTCATTTCGTATTTTTCTATAGCTCTAATTTCTAAAGAAGGTACTGCAAGTTAACTTATCTGGTATTTCTTCATGAACCCAGATAACGAGGATGCTGCTGGTTCTGTAGAAAATGCAACTAACCAAAAGAAACAGGCAGAGAAAAAGGTAGTTTATTTAGAAACCTCAATTCTGGATATGATAGATGGCACTACTTACTGATGAATTTAAACCTGCAGATATCACCATTATCAACACTGGAACCATCTTTTGATACCCTTAACGTGAAGAAGTTCGACGGTAATCAATTTAACTTAACTCTCTTTGTCCTTTGTGAAAACTAAGTTCCGCACAATAACGTTTTGTATGTGTTAACAGTGGCATTTGCCGTGGATCCCCTTTATCACCAGACTTCAGCACAGTTTGATGAAGGTGGAGCAAAGGGTCTACTGCTAAACAATTTAGGAGTCTATGGAGGGTGTCAGGTTCTATTTGATTCACAAGAAATCCCTGGAAAGCTTGTTTCTTCTGCAAATCAGAATGATAAATCAGAAACAATTGATCTATCCTTTGCCAAAGGTCTGGCTTTGTTGGCTGACATGCCTTGCTGTAACATTGTACGGGTTTTCGTGCACTGTACCAATCTTTCTCTGATGTCGTGGTTAAATTTGTAGAATGTGTGGAGCAAATGGTGCTAAGCATGCGACAGAAGGATGAGATTGTACCATCTCTTCGGGCTATAATTAATCATTTTGATGAAGAGAACCAAAGACCATCTGATACGTTTTCTTGTGGTCAGAAGACGACCGAGTCTTTTGATATATCACATGATAATGAAGCGGGCTATGCCGATGACGATGACGGATATGATAACTTTGAAACTTCTTTCGACTGTGAGGGCCAATCCGGTGCTGCCGAGGAAAACTTTGGCCTCAATGATGCTGAACCAGCATATTCAAATTTTCACGAGGTTCTTACCATCACTGTATTAAATATTCACTTGTTTTTTCTTTGGTATCGTGAAAACCCGATGCTAACGTTCTCACTATGCAGGAAGTTGAACCAGCCTCACTGCAAGACATGGATTCAGAAGACAGATTCGAGAATGTTGATGACTATCTCATTTTGTCGTTGGGAATTTCGTCTAAGCAAAATTCTTGGGCAGGTCCTGATCACTGGAAGTATCGGAAAACAAAAGGTATGCGCTTATATCTCCAATTTCAAGCAATAAGGTAAATCCTTATGGTTATCTAGTTTCTTGAGGGTTTCCATTCTCTGGACTCTTTTGCAGGTCCAGATGATCACACTGCTTCCGAAAATGGATCTTCTCCACCAGCGAAGAAAACCAGGAAAAAGAAGCAAGCAGAGCCTGAACTAGATTTTACAAAAGCTTTGGAGGAAGAAATGCCTGATATTTTTTCCCCTCCGAAAAACCCAAAGTCTTTACTTCTCCCAGCAAATAGGGCCCCTTGTCAAACAAAGCTTCCAGAGGATTGCCATTATCAACCTGAGAATCTAGTAAAGCTATTTTTACTGCCGAATGTGATGGTATGGCTTGCAAAACACTAACCCGGCCCCTATTAGCTAGTATTATGTTTTCTTTATCCATTATATGTCATCGCTTCAAGTAACATTTCTGAACGTTAACAGTGCATCGGGAGGAGAAGAAGAAAATGCTCAGGTAACGATTCCAGTCATTAAGATAATCAACAAAAATGGTGTCATTGCCGGTTTGAGGCACATACCAGCGTCTTTGTTCTCTTTATAGACATAAAATTTCCTTAACAAAGAAGGTTGCAAAAACTATCAGTGAAAACTGTTTTGGGATTCTGAGAAAAACCGTAGATTCACTTGTGTTGGTATGTGCATATTACAGGTGAAACGAGGCAGCAGTATGATGATTATGAACAAGCGGAATCTTGGGAAAATGATAATGTCTATGATGATGGCCCGTTTGATAATGGAAATGACCAAAGCGATACAGAGGATACTACCAACTCATTAATCTCTCAGCCACGCCAGGTATGAATATTGATCTGCATATGGTTATTGTTTTATAAATCGTTTCAAAAGGCTGTATTGATCTATAGTTAGCAATGAAACATTGTTGTAATTGTCCTGTCCAAATATGCTTTAGGTCAACAAAATTGAGGTCCAATATGATAAAGCTTCAAAACAAGTTGATGTGCAAGTGCTAAAGGAAACTCTTTGGGAGTGTCTTCAGGAATCTCCTCAACCACCAGTTCAGGTTAACTAATATAACATACTCTCTGCTTCTGCTTATATTATCCTGAAATTACTCTGATAAGCTATCCTCAGATCTCCGTGAAATATATTTGTAGTTCACGCACACATCCTGTTTAATGCACCTTTTTCTTATGGTTCTATGCCCTAACTAATTCGACAAGCTTGGGGATACCATCTTCTTCACTGTCTTCTTCTCCTCATTGTTGTGATGAATTTGACAGAATCTGATTTGTGGCAGGATGAGGAACACCAACAAGAACCACTCGAAAGTAGATCTTTCAAAGAGCTATTGGCTAGCTTTCCAGATGATTGCAAAGCGGCTGGGACAACCCAAGACATCTCACCACATCTATGTTTTATCTGCTTGCTGCATTTGGCGAACGAGCACAATCTCAGCCTCATTGGCTCTCAAGACTTAAACGATCTAAAAATACACCTTGCCTGAAAGAAAAGTGTAGCAAGACCAAGAGAAGCCAAGTGTTTTATGTCGCCTACTAAGTTGTGTTGCTACGCCTACTAAGTATTATATTGCTACGCCTACTAAGTATTATGCTGTAGTTCAATGTACTTACCTGATATGTAATAACTTTGTTCAAAAATCCATTAATCATTTGTTGTTTTGGTACAATATTTCATCAGATGGATTTATCTCCATCAGAAAGCTAAAGACACAATATTATAATCAATTTCACAAGTTACACTGAACATGAAACTCTCTTTCGTGTGATAGGGAAACAAAAATCTTTAGGTGTGTCTCTAAGAAACCTGAACACTGCTTTTGGATTTAACAGTTGACTTGGTGGCTCCATCTTTCCATCCTTTTTGACGAGCTCTCAGTTCCCACATAGAAGTCAGCTTCTTCTGCTCCACAAGTGCTTTCTCGGATTTCTCTCTTGCTTCTTCACAGGTCTCCATACCGGAGTTGCACTTATCAGCCTCCTTTTGGTAAGACGATGTTATCTTCTTGGCCTCTAGCAGGCCCATGTCTACTCGTTTGTGTTTCTCCATCGATGCTGCTTCACGTTGCTTCAGTTCCTCTGTTAAGAGTTCAGCGTAGTTCTTCTCTGTGTCTTCGTTCACCTCTGAATCATGCTTTGCACAATCTGGGCGCCAAAAGACAAAAGATATTCTTTAATAGGCTCGTTTACTACAAACAGAGACAAGAAAGGATATACAATCCAATGCTATTAATGATTACAGAATGTGATCGGGAATTCACCTCCAAAAGATCCATTGCTGAGTCCTGCAAAAATGAAACAACAAGTAAAAAGATTAAGTGTTTGTTTCTGTATCATTCGAAGAGAAAGTTTGAATGGAAGATAGACATGGTAAAGTAAGAGCTCTGTAAGTAAGTAACTAAGCAGTGATCACAAAGCATATCTCGACCTCCATGAACTTGTTATTGCAAATCATATAAATCAACATAGGGTATATAGAACGTAAACACATACACCGCTATTTATAATCAAAAACAGCCACAACACGTAAACCAAATGCTCAACCACACAACAAGTCAGACCTCAAAAGACTCGAACTTGGTAACTAGTTAGTTTATTTAAACAAGCACTATACAACTTCAAATCTCTATGATCCAAACTATAGCTTTAGACATCATTGATCACTGTCCTAAATCTCATGAGACACATGATTCTTGCAGATCTACACAACCAAACATGATAGAGCACTGTAGTATCTCTCCACAGAGATCCAAACTCAAATCTCTAATCAAGCTTGCGATCTGATAGCTCAAGCCAAACTACTAATCTCAGGGGAAATCAGGAAACTTTACATCTGATCTAGCGAGATCCAATCAAGGGCAAGCACAAAAAACAAAACTTGTTTACCTTTGGGAATGGTGAGAAGAGGCACTGAAGAGCAGTCGCAGACGCAAGGAGAGCAAGAAGAAGCGGAAGCGACTAAGGCTTCCGTGAGATGCCAGTAGAGAGGTGGACCAAGTATGTAACCAATCATGCTCAGCGCTAGCAGAGTCAGTCCAACTTTCAACGCCGCCGTGTGCTTCGCCATATTAGACCCGAGGGAGATGCAATCTGGGAGCTTTTTCGAAAAAGGTTCCAAATTTCGAGCTGGGTTTTGCTGAAACTTTAGCTCTTGCAGTGGGAAAACATTTGGACTCGAGACTCTACTTGACTATATCCAACTTGTCGGTGGTTTATCACCAAACATATAAAAAAGAAAAGAAAATGAAACAAAGAATAAAACAGGTTTTTACTGTTTAGTGAAGGGGACAATAAATGTAGCTCGAGTTTATGATTAGTGACTGTAATATATTTAGTTTCATTTGATTGGAATAGGAGCCAACTATCCAATACTCCATATAGTGTATGATGTACGTCCTATACATTAAACGATTAACGGACCAACAAATAACAAGACTTGTGTGCTATTGCCAAGCCGAACAGCACTCCAGGTCCATACCCTGTTACCACTGCTTTCCAATTCAACATTTCTGTTACTTCTTCTTCTTCTTCCTCGTGTTCTTGCTTATGATGTTGTTGTATTGGAGATGCACTAGTGCTGAAGCAACTTTCCTCTAGAGGAAGACCACAAAGCCCAACATTTCCTTCAAACGAAGATCTAGATTGTCCAGTAATTTGTGTTTCTTGTGGTATTTCACCTTTGAGTTGGTTGTGAGACATATTTATGTACGCCAAAAAAGAGAGAGTCTCAAGTGCGTTAGGAATAGTCCCTGAGAGTTGGTTGCTTGATAGGTCTGGTGATTCGAGAGCTATAAGATTGGAGAAAGACAGAGGAATATGGCCTGTGAAAGCGTTGCTTGATAGGTTGAGTGCTATCAATGACTTCAAGTGACCAATGGATTCAGGAATTTGTCCTTCAAGTTGATTTCTCGAAAAGTCAATGGCGCTGTATGAAGTGAGGACGTTTGCTTGCTCCATGTGTAGACCTTTGTATTGCAAATCTATATGATCCGTAAATGTAAATGAAATTAATCCGTAAGCATTCTTCTCATATACCATGTATAAACTTCCATCTTCTTTAACCGTGAGTGATGATGCTTTCCAGTTCAAAAAGTAATCTGGTGGTAAGCTTCCAATAAACTTATTATCAGCTATCTCAAGTATCCGTAGCTGTGGAAACGCAAGAGGACCCTGATGAGGAGGAGATATAGAACCATAGAACTTGTTTGAACGGAGTGTAAGGACTTGCAAATTCCGTAAAGCCTTGAGCCAGAATGGAAATGTGTCTTTGATACTGTTGTTGTCAACACTTAGAAACTTCAGGGAGGAGAAGTTTTGAAGAGACCTTGGAAGCTTTCCGATTAGTTGATTGTAGCCAACGTCAAGTGTTCATAGTGAGGCAGTAACACAGAACATGTCTGGAAGACTTCCTTTCAAGTTGCTCTTTCGGAGATTAACAAACGTCAAGTTGCTCACACATTGAGGAATTGGACCAGTGAAGTTGTTGTAGTTTAGATCAAGGACGGTAAGGGAGCTCTTGTTGCAGATTGAAAGAGGTATCTCTCCAGTGAAATTATTGGTACCCGCAGAGAAGACTCTGATTGAGCGTGGTAGGTAGATTTGGAAGTGCTCCTTTGAAATTGTTTGACTCCAAAAGTAATATCCGCACTGATGAGTTGACTAAAACTTCTGTGAGCCTTCAAAACCGTTGAAAGAGTTTTTCACAACATTTAGGGTGCCTAGTTGAGGAAGGCTCCATAACCACTCAGGAATTTTCCCACTGATGTTATTGTTGGATATGTCTATAAACTGCATATTCTGAAGGGTTTTTAATATGTTTGGGAACTCCTTGATTCCACAATGCTTCAAGAACAACATTGCCAAGGTCAATGGGATGTATGAATCTGAGTTTAAACTGGCTGTGGATAGACTGTTACCAGAAAGATCAAGGTGCACTAAAGATTTGAGAGAGGAGAATAGGCGTAGGTCAATTGGAAAGCTTGTGTTTAAGAAAGAAAGGTCGAGATGTGTGATGCTGATGAGCTTTGAGATAGGCTCTATGATTTGTCCTGCAAAATGGTTATGCCCAAGGTACATGTATTCGAGTCTAGATGAGGTAGAGTAGTTATGAACTTCAATAGAACCGGTGAATTCATTTCCATGCAGATCAATATATGACAAGGAAGGCATAGTGAAGAGAGAAGAAGGAATGGTTCCAGAGAAGTGATTCTTGTAAAGATTTAGAATGGAGAGCTTAGTTAGATTATGTACAAGTGGGAAACTACCAGTGAGCTTGTTTTGGTCAAGGTAAAACTGTGGAAGGAACTTCACCGCTAAAGCCATTGGAGGAAAGAGAAATGGTCTTTATTTGGTTGAGATTGCCAAATTCAGAAGGGATTGAGGAACTGAAGTTGTTGAAAGCTAGATTAAGGTAACGGAGGTGGTGCAATTCAGAGAGGCTACAGTTGGGAGTCAGAGTTCCAGAGAAGTGGTTATGAGAAAGGTCTAAAACTGTGAGTTTCGTTAGATTCCGCACAAGCGGGAAACTACCAGTAAGATCGTTTTGGGAAAGGTCTAGTCGAGAAAGCATGCTTAGGTTACTAAATGAAGAAGGAACTAAACCGAGGAAACCATTAGAGGAAAGAGATAAAACCTTCAATTTGGTGAGAGTTCCTAACTCGGAAGGGACTGAAGATGAGGCAAAGTTGTTGTGAGAAAGATCAAGAAAACTAAGATGATGAAACTGGAAGAGGGTACTGTTGGACTTCAGAGTTCCACTGAGACAGTCCCTGAGTCGTAACTTTGTGACTGCACCTGTTGAGTTATCGCACCAGATTCCATTATAGTTGTGGTTGCAACGGCGAGTATCAAACTCGTTCTTGAACTGCGAAAAGATTTCAATATGGTGGGGATGACAACCAACCAGACCAAAAATAGGATCACTTGTAATGAATTTTACAATAACAAAACTTAAAGGGGAGACACAACAGAGCAAGAGTAGCAAGAGAAAAGGCAAACGCATAGGAGACTCTGACATGGTTGTCATCAAATCTTCTTTAAAAAATAATGCTTTAGTTTTTTTTTTCGAAAAGATTGTTAAATTCAAACCCAAAAAGTCGTTTGGTACATGTTACATGCCGTTAAAAGCTAAGAGAGTGTTTTTCACTGAGTACAAGAAACTTTAAGGATTTACGGTAAACCAAAAGGCTAGGCCCTCTTCTAGCTTGTGATCTCTCGTCCTTGCAGTAGTTAGACGATTACGGATTGTCTTATCCAATAGCTTGATGATACGGGAAGGAGGTGAAGCCTCAATACCATGTTTGCGTTGATTTCTCTCTCTCCAGATTGTATAGATTACAGCTTGAAAAATGTATTTCAAAAGGAATTCCTCTATGTAGTCCATCGAGGAGTTGACTAGGATATCCATGGTATCAGTCCAAGATGTGACGAAGCTATCTCTCAGTATTCCTCGAGTTAGCTTGTCCCACACTTCTGCAGAGTAAGCGCAGTCAAAAAAGAGGTGGTCACGGGACTCCAAAGCTTGGTTGCACAACACGCATTGAGTATTCATAGCCTGGCTCCAGTTTTGTGTTCTGTCTCCCGTGGACAAACGATTTTGAAGAGCGAGCCAAGTGATGAAGTTGAATTTCGGAGTAGCAGAGGAGAACCAGAGCCATTTAGTCCACGGCTGAGCATTTTGGGATTGCCGAAGCTGAAGCCAGGTGTTCTGTGAACTGAATTTGCCCTTGAAAACATTTTCATGTTGCCTCCACAAGGCTATGTCTTGCTTGTGTACCACTATTTCATCTCTCTGCTTATCTATTGCATCTTCTACGCTATTGAGAGTACTGTTTCTGTGCCTTCTTCTGCGATGCCGGGCCATTACCTCTGCAACAGAAGCATTTTCGGCGATTCCCAGATCAATGTGCCCTCTGTCACCAAGGATCTCCTTTAAATATCCGAGTCCCGACCAGTTATCGTACCAAAATGATGTATCCTGACCATTGTACACCTCGACTCTGGTGAAAGGTTTTGCTAAATGCCTCAGACGTAGCACTTTTTTCCACATCCAAGACCCGGATTGCGTGGAGTTTTTCACTGACCAGAAACTGCCCTTTCGTATCAGATAAGTTCTCAGCCATTTAACCCACAATAAGTGAGAAAACAAATTGGTATATATAAAGATATGTGGCATTAGAAGAAGTTTTAGCTATCGTTTAAAGAAGAATGTCTAAGAGCCACTCAATTACTAACGTAAAATTTGGATTTGGAATGACATCACTTCGAAATTTCTCACTTTAAGTGTTCAAACTTACAGAAGTCCAGTTAGTATAACGACAGAAAATTTTCTTATGATTTTGATTGTTTAATTGTGGATTGTCAAATTTCAAAGTCAGTGACATTGGCAAAGTGATCACGTAACACGTTATGGTTTAACAAACAATATATCATTAAACCGAACACACGATCTTGAAACGGGATCGTCCTTGGTCTGTGTATAGTCTCCTGTGAGAGGAAAAAATTCAACTTCGACAGTCTTGTTTATATTTGCGTTGCTTCTACTGAGTCCGATGTATTTTGATATAGAGGATTGTAAAATTTCACTATAACCTATCGATACTCCAACAGTTCATCTTAGTGCTTTACGAAGACGAAGTGGCATTGCTTTTTGTTCTTTGTTGTGGATTGTCAAATTTCAAACTCGGTAACTTTGACAAAATGATCACGTAACAGTAAGTCAGTAAGTATGACAAAGTGATCACGTTATGATGATATAAGCTCGCTTAAGGGGAATCTTCTCTGGTCTGTGTAGTAAGGTGGTGTATTGGAAAAGAAAATATATCTCTGATTATTCATGTTTTTGACACGTAGCGTTTGTATTTGCTTTGCTTCCATTCCATGAGTCCGATTAATTTTGGTAAAGAGTAAAGACTATAAGCTAGTTTTGTGATTGTAAAGTTTGACTATAACCTATATACGAGAAAATGTGTCGAATTTTCACGAACAGGTATGTTGACTATTGGTTAACATTCGGTTCTTTGAAAGGGTCGTCATCGATCGATCATAGTCAAAGACTCTGCAGGACGTGGAAGATTTCAACCTAAATCATATCACATCGGTTTTATCTGGTTTTTTTTTTGTCTCCGGTAAAATATAAGTCTCTAAATTGTAAAATGGGATAAAATTGCAAATTTTTGACTGATCTGTAACAAAAGCGCTCACCTATGGAAAATAAATGCATAGTCAAATGTTGCATATCAAAAAAGATACTAAAGGAACAAAATGATAAGATCAAAATGATGCCACGTTATGAAATTTGGGTTTTCCAGATTATATTCCATAAATTATCTAATTAAATATTAAAATTAATAATTTTTAATGCTTATTTTATTTAAGTTTATAGTGATCCTAGTCAATGGGATGACTCTTGATACAAAAAACAACTTTTAAGGGCAAAATATCTGAATCCAAAAATCTAAATCGAATCCAATCGAAAAAATGGTATTGAACCCGAATTCGAATTATCAAAATATTTGAATGGGTCTTAAATTCATCAATCCGAAAACCTGAATCCGAACCCGATCCGAACCGAAAACCAAATAAGTATCTGAAAAATCCAAAATATAGTTATGTTTAAAAAATATAATATAATAGTTTAAATATCTAATATTACTATTACAAACTTTAAAAACATGTGTTATTTTAATATAAAAAATAACTGAAATACAAAAAAAATAGTTTGATTCTAGTTTAGTTCGGTTTTTGGATTATATGGATACATTTGGTTTAATATTAATACAATCAAATAGATTTGGATACAAAATTAGTAGAATCGAACCGGTACCGGTTTAATTTCAGATCAATTTCGGGTTACTCAGATCCGATAAATACCGAACAAAATCCAAACCAAAACTCATAAATTTCTCAAAACCAAAATATTCAAAATCCAAAATATCCGACACGAACCCAATCCGAAATCCGAATACCTAGACCTACTTATGCATTACCACTAGGCAACCAGCCTTTTGATAAAGTATGTCCATGAATTTAAATAGGATGAGATATATCTAAATTATGCTATGGCAAACCAATGAGACAACAAAATAGTATCTGAGAAGTTACTTATGGATGATGGTGAAGATAACTAAAAGACCCCTCATAATTTCTTTACCAAGGGGTAGACAAATGTCGCTGAGACATTTGATTTCGATGGCCTCTCACGTTCAGGTATCTTCTCTAAAAGTCCTAGTGTGGCTAATCCAACTATGAAGAACTCAAAACCAGGAAGGCTTATTCTTTTATTCAAACTTCAAAGAAAAATTAATTCCTAATAACCAATTCCTAATTCCAAAAGAACATGAAACTTTGTAATTTGTATCTTAATAACCAATTCCTAATTTTTTTTTCTTTTTACTTTTGTTCCTGCAGGTGAATATAATGATAATTCTAATTATTATATGAGCAGTATCAATTATCAAGTTGCAAATTAATCAAATCGTTTCTCCCTCCGAAAAGAAATATAAAAATATAAAATACTTGAAAGGGGAAATGAAAGAAAGAAGATAGAGAAAACGGGTTCAAATGTATTCCAAATGAGAGAAGAAGAACAATGCTGAAAGATAAAAAGAGTCATGTAGAAGAGTTTAAACCAAACAACAACATACGGTTTTTCATCATTTTCTCTCTTTTTAGTTATTACTAAGCGTTACGCCGTAGTAAAACTGTTTTGTTGAGGCTGTGTTTCGCTGTGTTTTTCATTTCGTCCTTAAAACACAGTTACCTCATAGCTCTGCGTTCCAGATTGTGAAGCAGCTGTCTACGGTAGTTATCAGCGGTTGGGTCCTCCTGCGGCAAAGAAAAAAAAACAGACAAAAACACTCTTAATCTTAACTGTTCTTGCATTAACCAAAGCCATACAGAGCTCAACAATTAATGAAAAGTTTCAATCTTACCGCAAACAAACTGGCGAAGGTCCCGTTAAGCAGAAGGATAGGAAGGGAACGCCTTAACACCTCACGAACCCTGATGCATACAAGAAAATAAAGTTGTTGTTTGCTTGATAGTAATAAAAGGCTCGAAAGGATCACAAGGTGTAGCACAAAACCTGAATTTCTGGGAGAGCTTGGCGTAGCAACCAGCAACAAGATTGAGTAAGCTGGAAGAAGGTTTGGCCATGGAAGACAGATAGAGAAGCAGCTTTTTCAG
>KE153967.1:33169-54646 GCA_000411075.1 Sisymbrium irio
TAGGGTCCAAAATTTTTTTTTACATATATTATTTACGTTTTCATCTTTATCTCTTTACAAAAATACTATTCATAATTTTGTTTTGAAAAATAATGTAGTAAAATCTTAAAAAATGAAGTTAAACATTTTAAAAAAAAAAAATTGCCCTAGGGCTCATAAAAATGTTGAGCCGGCACTGCCACCACTGCAAATAAATATCTGTGTAAGGTCCCCAAGAGAGTTTAAAATCCACATATTTCACTGAAGAACAAATGAGATCTAAATCGTCATTTGAGAATCCCTTTCGATCAAGATGCTCCTGGCTGGCCGCACATGTACATCAAGTAAGGCAATGGTTCGAATAGACCAGTGTCACAGTGTTTGAAACCCCAAGCTAAGTGGACACTGGATTCATTTATTGTCATTTAGCGCACAAGAATCATGTAGGATAAAGGATAATGCATGGTAACTAATAGTATAAATAACATCAATTACCAATTGAGATAATGTCATGATAGATTTAGCTTAGTTGCATAATATAACTCATCACTATACTAGTTCCGTACAGAGAATACAACAAACAAAACTGCTAAAAATGCAGCTCTAGAAAGAGTAGACAACGGGATACCATATTTTCCCTTCTCGAACAACCCCTTTAGAAATGGAAGGAACAACGTGACCACCAAAATAGATACACAAGCCTCTGTCAAACTTGATCCACCTCCTCCGTATCTCACTCGTTGTACACCCATTGAAAAGCCGGCTATAGCGGTTAAATTTACCAACAGAATAAATGTGCCGGGCAAGAAATAAGGTGAACCATCGAATTCAAATTTACCTGAATCAGGGTTGGGACCATCATCTTCTCTTTGAGATGGTCCATCCCCGGACTCTAACCTTCTCTTGGATATAGTCTTTTTAGTGACTATGAAGACGGTTTTCGAAACTCCAAGAAGCTTAAGTATGATATCAGGGATGCTAAATAACCAACTACCAGTGGTTTTTATTCTCCAAAACGATTGGGAAGCATACCATGAATATACCGTAAAACCAAGGCTCATATATTCCCATAGAGTGTACAGGCAGTGCATCCCCACAAGTGTGACGATTATACCTAAACAAACTCCCTACATCCACAAAAAAAAATATAAAAACATTTAGTTTTATCGTCTAAGTCAATTATATGAAAATAAATTGATAAACAAAATTATAAGCAATAGATAGAGGGAGAGAGAGAGCCACCTTGGGAAATAAGGCAGAGTTGTGGAGCAGGCTATAAGCAGGCAGGAGACAATAAAAGAGCTCAGGGATTGACCTTAGACCCCAAGTGAAAACATAAAGATAAGCCAACCTTTGTCGGAACCTTATTTTCTTGCAAAAAATTCCGACCAAAGGACTTTGTTTGTTAAAAAGGACTTCGAGCAAGCCCGTCGCCCATCGCCGTTGCTGAAGCATTGCCTCTGCTCCTCCCGGCGGCATACATCCAAGAAACGCTGGTGGTTGCGGAGATATATATGAGCTAGTCCAGCCTCTCGAATGAATTCCAATACTCGTGTGTGCGTCTTCCGTCGTTGAATCGTATAACCAACCGACCTGGACGGTTTACATGTAACGTAAAGAAGAAATATGAAAAGAATATAAATATTGTAGTCAAAGACATTATTATTGATTCATTTGAGAAGGGGATTACGGTTTTGCCCCATCGGGTTTGGTTTTCGTAGTGACAATGCCCCACTTCTTTAGCCGCTTCTAAAGAGTTTGTAATAGTATTTCGCGGATTTGATTTTCTTTGTAATGCATCGACCACCGATTTCACCATCTCCTTTGAATTCCCGAAATCTCTGGCTAACTCCTCAGCCAGAAACCTCCCTTAATGAAATAACAATGAGCGGTAAATGATTATGGTATATGAATATATAGTAACATAACTGAATATATAATGTAGTGGTGGAATAATGAACATATTATGCATTGTATGTCAAATGAACAATTTAGAACATGGATGAAACTGTTGAGAATAATAAAAAAATATAGCATGCATGAAGATAATCATGAAAGTTGGCTTTAATATGAATGAAATCTTTTTAATGATGTTTTGAAGTGATCTTCTTTTTTTCGAAATGATTTCGAATCTTTGAAAACGTCTTATACTACAAGATTCTCATAAATTTATAATACTCACTTGTGGCAACTGAAGAAAGACTTCCATCGTCTTCTAAATCGTCAATAGAAAGACCGTACATAACCCTTCTAGTGTGGAAGCATCCCGACCCTGCATATATTGGTCCTTGGATTCCCGCAAATCCTCGTCCGATATACTACTTTCCAATTAATAAATAATGTCCAAGTGATCAAGATTTAAATGAGTAAGGAAGAGAAATCTTACTGATTGTAAGACGGCGAGTTCGTCGAGGTTAGAATCATAGAAATCTTGAGGGAACTGAACAAAAGCACAATGGTCTGGATTCATAGAGCCTTCCAGGAATATACACATTGCTTGTCGCACCACATCTGCTTCATTCGCATACATGTCGCAGTCTACGTTCAGCATGTACGGCGCATTTGTCATTAATCCTGACACTCTTACCTGTTCGATTCATCATACGCTCCATCATTTCTAATTATTAGAATTTATAACCACACAAGAAAGATCTACAATCTGTGATATATATATAGTTGCTCATCAACGTGATCTACAATATATCGTGTCTTAAAAGTCATGGATCACAGTAAACAAATTCATGGATTACTCGTATGTAATTCGTAAGAATGTATCGCATTATATTCGATGGCAATGTTAGCAGGACTTTTTATTTTAACATGCATGCTTAAATAACACAGATACATCTAATCTACCCATAATGCATGGTTACTCACCTTCATTTCAACAGTTAATGTGGAACGTCGAGTGCAACAAAATGTAAAATGGTCATATATATCACATGGAACATTGTACTATAAACTAAATAGTTGGGCCCTGCCGACAAAAAAAAAAAAAACTAAATAGTTGCGCCCATGAATCAAGTAATGAGCAAGCAAATAAGGGAAGTAGATGTCTGCTTCTCCTTTACCATATTACCTTCCTTGAACATACTTATAAATATCTATACCCACTATCATAATTTCTTGTAGTCAGACTGCATTACACCGCCGATAGAACGTGTATAAATGTACGTCTTAGCATTAATTTATTCTTTATGAAAATTGATATATGATCCGATAAAACCACTATAAATTAATAACGTTGAAACCATAATATTTATAATTTATCGAATAGTTAATTGAATCAAAAGTTTAATTTGAAATCATAAAATTTTATTAATTTACCGAGGTATTAAGGTATTGAGTATTGAGTTGTAGATGTTAAAGGAACTTGAGAGAGAGAGAAAGATTTATGAGAAAATTCACCAACCAGAAAGTTCATGGCTCCAGCTTTGTAATGATGAAGGCAATTAGGTCTTTTCTCCCTTGACATGTATACAAATTGAGGGACCTCTTTTTCGTCTCCCACACCTTCCTTGTTCTCCCATACCACCTTCAAATATACACACCATTTAATTTACAGGCAACTGTTATGATTAACCTTTGTTTTCTTTTGTCAGAGCACAACAAGTCTAGTAGCGGTTGATTTTAAATATTCCTCTATTATGTGAGTAAAAATGGTTAGAGATCATTTTCAACATTTTTTCAGTAAATTGTAGAACTTAATACCTTCACTATGGTTGAATGATCATTTGGTTTTATGTTTGAGAAAGCTTCAAAATCATCGTCAGCATCCAACCAATAAGAATCTCCGGTGGCGTCTTCTACTTTCTGGCTTAACTTCTCGTACTCCCTCTTTATAGTATTACACAACAAAAAGAAGTTCAGAAAAAAAAATACAACAACGACAACAAAAAATATACAATTTCAAGACAATTTTCAGTTACATGGGAAGCTTTAGATTAAATTTTTGTTGTAAAAATTATTTTGAAATTTTAGAAAACAAACTCGATACGCAAACAGTTTCTTTTTATCTGCCTTCATATTTTTACTTTTACAATTTTCAAATGATGTTTGGTTTTAAAAACAAACTCGATACGCAAACAGTTTCTTATAATTCCCCTTCATATTTTTACATTAATTTATTTTTTGGGTCAGAATGATGTTTGATTTCTAAAAAAAGTCTGTTCTACTCTCTTTTTTCTTCATTTAGTAAAATATACTGAAAAAAGAAGCAATATGGTTCTTTTAATTACCTTTGTCATTTCCCATTCCCTAATAAATTCAGGATCCTCGGCTGAGTCCAGACGGTTCATGAAATATCTAAAAGGAGCTCTAACTCTAACGTTGTATTTCTTGCAGAAAGGAACCCAAATCTTGGCAAACTTAAAAGCTTCCTTGAGAGAGAAGTAAGTGAGAGGTGAGCATCCATCGTCCGACACATAACAAGCTAATTTATTCGCCGGATAATTCACAGCTAACAGTGAAAGCACGGTGTTGACAACAAGAATCGGCGGCTCCCGAACCGGATCTGCCGTAGTTACAAACATATCTACCGATGGAAGCTCATGAACCCTGAAACCAATAAGTCAGTTCACATAAACTTTCTGTTCGACATGTTTACTACACAACTTGAAAATTTTAGTTAACTAAAGCTAGCAAGAAGCCTAGAACTATATACAAAATTAATAAGAATATATGCTTTCACTGTATATATAAGATATATGTTTGATACCTTTCATCCAGTCTATCTGGATATGGTTTGTATTCAGCAGGACTCCATTTTGTGCAGGTAATAAGCAGCCATATTAAAGTGAATAAAGCTTCACATAGGAAAGCTATGAGCCAAACGGTATCCTTTTGGCCCATAAATACTATACGGTACAAGAGAAGAGAAAAGAGAAGGCCGAGAATCGTGAGATCCACAGCTCTTAGAAAATAGCTTTTGTGTGAGATCTTTTCGCAAAGAGGAGGGAGAGAAGAGCTTGAGTCCGCCATGGGAGGAGCTTTGAGCTTCAGTTTTCTTGGAGATTTTTGGATATGTTTTTAAAGGGTTAAGTAAAAACAATGCGTTGCGTCTGCGAATGCTTGTATGTATAATGTGTATGAGTGTTTCTGAAAAAAGAGTCTAGAAGCATATAAATTTAAATTAAAAGGAGTGGTGCGTGAGAAGGTTCAATTGAGTAGACTTGAAAAAAGAAATATACGAACAAAAAAAAAAGATAAATTAGTCACACAATCAAATGAAGGTGAACTAAAATTTCATATGGATATATGAATTAAATATATAATATTGTTTATTAAAACAGATATATATATTGTATAATTTATGGTAAATATATATATGTACACTTAAATCGCATGATGCATCTTATTAACAAAAAAATTATCATCATTAAATTGTAAAAAGTATTATTATATAGATATTTTGGTTAAATTTTCAGGATTTATAAATATATTGTACTATTATAAAATAAATAAATAAATATGAAAATTTGATTATGTATAGAGATAGAGTAAAATATTTCTTCGTGGCTATCATATTTCTTTAATTTAGTAAGAAATTATTAATCAAAAAATTTGAAAACTTAATAATTAATATAAAATCAACATATTCTATTAATTTATCAATATATTAACTATCGAATATTCAGTTATAAAAGTTATATTGTATATAGATAGCCAAAAATCAAACATTATAAAAATATTGTTTTATGAGTTCTTAGCCTGTATTAAGTTTCACTATTGTTGTGTCAAAAATAACAAAGTTTCAGTATTGCCATTATATATTACCACCCAGATTTAGTGAACCATTTGTGTGGTATGATCATACAAACAACCATTTCATTTATAAAAGATTATATATTGTTAACTTCAAAATGATGTGCATATCTTTCTCTATTTGAGGTCTGATTCAGTTTAGGTCGACCTTTTATTCACGTTTGCTCTTGTGGTGATTGATGAGTAGTCGTCGCAGAAAAACGTCGTAGAAAAAAAAATGAAGTAGTCACGTAATGGTTCGTCATTATCATTGTTAAAATAAAATAAAAAAATCAGTTGGAAATTATAAATAAGAAAACGAAGTTTAACTATTTCAATACCTCGCCTATTTAGGAATGAAAAACATACGTGATGGACTCTAATTTTTCCGAATTGGTTAGCTTAATTAGACAAATGTACGATCGGATCAGGTACATTCAATTATTTGGAAAAATAATTTTATTCCTTTTCTTTGTATTTTTTTATTTTGTTACAATCTATTAATTACTATTTATCTTACTGTTTCTAACTGCACCGTCATCTGTCACTAATATTTTCACCGTTAAAAAACATTTAACACCTTGTTTTCATCATTAGACTTGAATAAATAGATAACTGGAAGATATAACACTGGTTGAACGATTAAGCCATAGACTAGCTAGGCATAACTCAGCAGTATACAACATTAATGACGTGGGAAAAACAATCTAGATAGATATCTTTTTGTTTTTGTCAAAACAAAAGTTTTCTGATATATAATTTATCTTAGTTTAATGTAAAACGTGGTCGCCAATTGGTTGAATAGATATGTAAATGTGAGAGGAACACACACACGTATATATATATATGTGTATATATATATATTGTAGACGTTACATAGGAATTTTGTGTAAAGATTCGTTTGCCGTGTTTAAGTGAAGATTTTAACTATTGGTTAAAATCGCGGTAGGGTGAGTTACTGGATTGTAGATTTTCTAGGTTAAAAGCAGTGGCAGATCCACGTTGTCCAAAAAGGAGACAATCGTCACCACTCAAAAAAAAAATGTTAAATATTAAAACGAATACTATAGTATTGTTAAACGTTAAGACAAAGACTATTAAACCAAACAAAAATATTACTATATCCCCACTCAATATTTTTTTCTAGATCCGCTACTGGTTAGAACTTAGAAGTGTAGGCTTGAATGGTACTTAGGTCATAATTAGTTTATTTTTGAAGTATTTATGTGTAATAGAAAAGGGTGATAGATTGTAGATTTTCTAGGTTAGAAGTGAAGGCTCAAAAGGTTTGATTTGATTTATATATACATTTAGAATGAGAAAATTGGTTATCAACTACAAGAGTAGTAGGTGTCAATCATTTTTTTCTTGGAATATTATAAATGTGTTTGTTTTGATGTTGTTCCAAGAACGTATGTTAGAAAAAAAACCCGAGCTTTTGTTTTATTTTATTTGTCATCGGTTAAACGTAAAGTAGCCGCACATATCGACATGTCCTTGTCGAAATTTTAATTTATATTTTCTTGTTGAATAATTTGTTCCTTTTATCTCTTTAGTTTTAACTAATTTAACGTCCATACGCAGAGATGGATCCAAAAGATTTTTTTTGAGGATGTATTAGTAATTAAATTAATAAATACAAAATAAATTGTTAAAATATCATATTGTATTGAAACCAAAATAACCTTTCAAATGTGTTTTCTACAATTTTTTAAAAATCGATTACTATTTTATTTGTAATATTTTTAACTAATCTGTAATAAAATTAAGGCGATAGATCAACATAGTATAGTGAGAAAAAAAGTATGGAGAGCTCTTGCCAAACTTTCTAGCGCGAAAGTTGATTTCAAATTGTCAATATAACTCTGCAACGATCTGAATTCATGAAAGAGTTTGTCTGTAGAATAACACAAATTCCAAAAGTTATGGCTGAAAATAACTCGAGAGGATTCATACCGAATCAACCCGCGCGAATGACCTACACCCTATGCACAAAACCTTTTCATGACTTTGCATTCCACCCCGACAGAGGTAAAACTCTATAAATAGAACTTTTGCTTCAACAAGAAAGGGATTCAAATGTTCTCTCATTTTTTGCATATTATTTTTGTTAAATCATAGTTATTTCTGGAGATCTATCTTTCTATTTTTCCAGATTTCGATCGTGAGTGGCCATTTCACCCACAAATCCTTACCTTCTCACTCGTTTTACTTTTAGAGAGAGCCACCTCTCTTTTTGTGGACCATCGAATTCAGCATTATCTTTTCTCTGTTTACCCCATACTGTTTTCGAAAACATTTTTATGGTTCTTTTTAAAAATATTAGTTCAAACGTTGGAGAGCCATTGAAAAAGCATATGTTGATTGTATTTTCAAATTTTAGACTTTGATGTGTCTTCTTGTTTTGAATCGAGTCATTTTCATCAAATCGAGAAACCAAGATTCTTGAAAGAAAAACGAAATCCAATTGGTTGTTGTGCTTATAAAGCAAACTTTTTTTTTTTGTCGGACGGTTATAAAACAGACAAAAATATGGATTATGGCTAATAATTGAGAAAAAAAAGAGACAAAACCGTATAGAGTCCAAATTTAGTTGAGTAGAGACAAGGAGGTCCGTACAAAAAGATGATGCAGCCATCCTTCTACAAACACTCACGAATCCATAATGCACGGCTAGTAGCATTCACGTATCTATCGTTATAGTTTTATTTTGCGTCAGTCTATATATTATTGTCGAAATAATATATAGAACGAAAAAAGACTTGTCGAACTGTGCCTCAAGGCCCATATAGTTTGTAAGATCATACTGGGCCTATATTCAATGTTAATAAACACGACGTCGTTTTGGTCTCATTCTCGGGCTGGCCCTGAAAAAGTTGGTCTCCTCGTTGAGAAATGTTGGGTGCAGTAGTGTCATCTTCATCGTCCAGATTCTTCTTCCCTTCCTCAATCCGAAAGACTTCTGCTTCGTTTTCTCGCTTATCAGTCCGATCAATGGCAGATTCCGCTTTCAAGAAAATCCAAATCCAAAGAGATGACACTGTAAAGCTTTCTCCTTTCTCTACTTTATGCCTTTTGTGTGGTGCTGTGTTTGGAGTGATTTCATTCATGTTATTGTGTGATATATTGGTTGTTTTAGACATTTGATGCTTACGTGGTGGGTAAAGATGATGCGCCTGGGATTGTTGTGATTCAAGAATGGTGGGGTGTTGACTTTGAGATCAAGAACCACGCCATTAAAATCTCACTGCTTCAGCCTGGTTTCAAGGCCCTTATACCTGAGTGAGTGCTCTCTCTTGTCTCTTGCTATGCGATGTTTCACCTTCCTTATTGGCTTTCTTTGTTAAAGTATATGACTTTTTTCATGTAGCTTGTATCGAGGGAAAGTTGGTCTTGATGCTGCAGAGGCACAGCATCTAATGGATGGACTTGACTGGCCAGGTGCTATCAAAGATATCCGAGCTTCTGTTAATTGGCTTAAAGCTAATGGTTCCAAAAAGGTGTCAACTTTTTTGAATAACAATGATTTAAGAGTTGTGAATTTGATGAAAAGATTCTAAATTTGAGTTGTGGTGACAGGTTGGTGTGACTGGAATGTGTATGGGAGGTGCGCTATCTATAGCTAACTCTGTTTTGGTTCGAGAGGTTGATGCTGTTGTTGCATTCTATGGAACACCTCCCATGGAGCTTGCAGATGCAGCACAAGCCAAGGCACCTGTTCAGGCCCATTTTGGAGAGCTTGACAATATTGTCGGTTTCTCTGATCTCACGGTATAGAATTTATATATATAGAATTACATAACATCTCAAAAAAATTGTATGAAAATTACCTGTGATTCCATCATGAATGAATCTAATGATTGTTACAACCTTTTGCAGGCAGCAAAGAATCTCGAGGAGAAGCTGAAAGCGTCAGGAGTAGCACACGAGGTTCACATTTACTCGGGTAACGGGCACGCGTTCTTGAACAGGAGCCCGGAAGGAGTGAGCAGAAGGAAGAGCATGGGACTTTCTGATGAAGACGAAGCTGCGGTGGAGCTTGCTTGGTCTCGCTTCAACTCTTGGATGAAACATTACTTGCTTTAAGCTTCCTTTCTCAGATAGTGGTCGTGTCAGTCCCGGTAACATTTTGTGATGCCCAATGATGTTGAATAAGGAAAGTGCGCTTAGGACTTTTATCTGAATCAAATAAAGTGGTTTGTTTGTTTGCGTGTCGGTTTTGTGTGGAGATGTTCGAAGCTTTTTTTTTCATAAATTCGAATGATGTGTTTGTATGATTATAATTCCGGCTCCTTTATATGTAGATTAACTGAATCACTGCTAAGTCTGTTCTTGGCGTATTATGAATCAATCTTAATCAACAATCAAGGGAATATATAAACCATTTAAATGGAGGACGATATGTACTAATTTTTGTTACTCTTTTATATTATGCGACAATGATAGGATAACAGATTGTCCTCCTTTCTTCTTTTTATTTAATGTCGATATAAATATAAATAAAATCTGTACGAAAGATATTGGAATGTAAACGAACTGAATTTATCAATTAAGTTTTGCACGTGTTTCAGCATTGGATTTGTAATTTGTTTTTGTCGGCGAATAGCATTGTATAATTGTATAAAGTATGTATGTATGGTGTAGGCGACATGTGATTATCGGTTGATTAATAACATAAATGTTCAACGACTAATTTCAGCTTCATATTTAAGACTTCAAATTTTCAAGGTCGTGATCTGTTCATTTCCGAAAGTAATCGGTGGCTAGCATCTAGTTTCGATTTTGAGAAGTTGATGACCCAATATTCGGTGTTAATTTGAATGAAAAGAATATAAAATAGTGTAGTTGACTTTTGTAGAAGCTATGCTTGTGTTTTGGATGAAATACAAACAAAATTATATTTCTCCTATAGTATTTTATAAAGATTATAGTTAAGCGTAGGATATTTCTGCTATAGTTACACATGGATTAATTTGTTTGTATTTTTTGAAGTTTTGTGAGATTTTGCAAATTATTCATCAGTTTTTTATTCCACAGATTTGCAATTTTACCAATCAGAACCTAAACATTGAATAAAAGTAAAACTGGAGTATGAGAAACTTTAAAATAGTAAACACGTTTCCGTGATGAACAATTTAGATCTTGTTCTGATTTTCTTACTGAAGTGTAGTGTCGGATAACTACTTTAAGGTAGCGCTAAACACTCCCAAGCTTTGTCCACATTTTCTCACCGCTTAAAAATACGTCATTAGCGTTTGCCTAAACATATTTTGTATTACATGCCGACAAATGATACAATATTTTGCTTTCAAAAAATAAATGATACGACAATAATATCAAATCAACCGACAAAAATTGTGATATGAAAGTAAAACTAGTATTTTATTTTTTTAGTAGAAACCCATAAAACGTGCATGAGCGAAAGGAACCCATGCGATACACACGGTCAAAGCAAGTGAGAGACCAAAATTATATAATGGGAAGAAAAAAAGTGGGAAAATATGCTGAACATTTTGGCAAGTAGAACTTAGGAAACCCATATGTTAGGACATATGTCCTAATACCATAAAATTATAAAAGATTTCACCCAGGTAATCTTGTAAACCAATAAAAGGGTAGAAAACCAAACCTATAAATAAAGGAAGAAACTCCCCTAGTAAAATTGGGAAACAAGGAAAACAATGCTGATCGCCGGTCCACGACCAATCGACCATCGAAGTTTTATTTGGGAATGCGGTAGTAAAGTGCGTTGGATGCTTATCCTATAAATTACCATGTTACCTCTATATAAAAAAAAATGTAATTAAAAAGAAGAACTTTAGAATCTTTTGTTTTTGTACAGGCATATTATTATATTTACCTTGCTTATTAATTTACGTTAAGAAAATCAAAACGATATCTACACTGACACCTAGGGAGTACTATATTGTGCTAATACTGATTTTTCTAATCATTAGAGATGATTGTTTTGTCTTTTCATTGGCTGGCTGTCTTATTCTGCGGATAAATAAATAAACAAAATATTGTCTTTATAAAGTATTGTCACGGGTTTTGAGTACCATCGATGACTAGTGTGTAATGTAAGCAAATCGTTTACACTTAATCAAATATTAATTTTCAACATTAAAGTTTACCAGTTATATAAACGTTTTAAATAATAACCGATTGAAATAAATTTTAATATATGGACCATATGAAATTGATTCACTACCCCAATTTTCTAATCCAAAAAGCATATACTCTTTTTTTTCCTTCGAAAAGAGAGGATGGAATATAAGTTCCTTATGTCTTACTCTTGATATCTAGAGTTTATATTTTGAAGCAACAAAAGAGGTCTATTTTGCTTTTCTCACGCATTATAGATTTGTCTTTATTTTTGTGGTTGTGACAAAAAATTTAAAATATTTTGCTTGATGAATCATAAATTCATAATAATAGATACAGAGTACGTGTAATAATCAAATTTTAAACATATTTTAACATTAGTATCGCATGTTTGTAAATAACAATAGCTTAAATCATGCATAAACCCATAGTCTGTAGGTATTGTTCTTGGTGTTAAATCACCAGATGTTGTAGGCATAAGTGCTTCCTTTTATTTTCTGAAATAAATTTTCGTTTAATAACTTTTGTTTCCTTTCCACCTTTTTGGGTATAGCTTTTTAGTGAAATGTATTATGTATGCTAGTATTAAAATTGAGTAGGTTGTTGCTTGAAGTAGGCGTTCTTGCCCTTTTACATTCCTCCTTGTTTTCATGCCATGTGTTACATACATGCATTAGTTTTACACATTTCCGTATGTATATGCTTTTTATATATACGAAGGTACTGGAAAAGCTTACCAAACAACACGGATATCATACTTGTAATTTGGAAAATAAAGACATAAATGCGGAGAGTCGCGATTTAACATTTGAATAACTGACCTATATAAAACAGTTGTGACGAAAAGATCATATGCTTAAGATTTTCGATGGCTTGAAATGTTAAAGTTTATAATAGGTTTTCGCAGAAATGTGCTTAGTATTAGATTGAAAACAGTGGTATATAAGTATTTAAATATATAAATAATGAAGAAAATTTATATTTTATACGATGAAGTTTTGCCACCCAACTCTTCTTAAGCGTTTTGCACCATTTTGACATTCCAAATTCAGATAAAATTTATATGATACGAGTACGACATGTTAAATTTTAATTTAAGTCAGTAGAGTTTTAAAGAAAAGGCAAAATTGATTAGTCCTGAAAATGAAATCGTTATTTGGAGTGCAAATAACGAAAGAAAGGTAAGGAAAAAAAATCATCATTAGCCTAATTAGTCGTGGTTCTATATGTGAACTTGACTTTAATTTGAATGTAAGTTGTAAGTTAGAACCATAAAACAGACCTAATCATATTTGAAATTGATTATTTATTTCTTAAACCTCAACCGATAATGGTGGTTAAAACCACCGCTCACTTTCGTTTATTTTTTTTCCAAGGGGTAAGCGATTTATTAAAGAAGCTTCTTAATCTATTTTTATTGTTATTTGGTATTCTTGTCAGAATATTTGTTTAACGAACATCTATTATCTATATGATAACAAGTTGACTAAATTATATAAAAGAAAATATATATTTTACGATTATAGTCTTGGTCTCTGGTGGAAAAATATGATATCCCAAATCCTGGCAGTGATTTTGTTTGGGATAATAAATTTATATATTACACAACTAGCAAAATATATAATTTCCGAAAGGACAGAATGTTTTTTTTTATGTTTTATTTAATCCTTGTACTACCTTATACTATGTGTTATATGAATTAACCAGCAGAAATTAACAATATATATACGAAAACAAGGTTACAGACCAAACTAAAACTATACTTCTATAACTATGATATAAACACTGTTTGAGAAGACTCATATTTTATAAAGTTATAATAAACCAAAACAAATCTGGCAAAAAATCTGAAGAATTTATATATGGTGAAAAATATACAGACGACCACGAAGTGTAACGACAAAGCTCCAAGTGTGCAGATCAAATCAAAATCTACCAATAAAGTGCCCAACTTCTCCTCTCCACTAATTTTAATTTTCGTATACCAAACTCATAAGAAACCACAAATCACAACAATAATTATAATAATTATTTCTTCCTTGCACAAATAACGAAAGAGAGAAACAAATAAACGTTAGGCCAATTGTAAACACCACGTAGCATCTAAACATTGTGGACACGTAGCTCGAGAAATATACGGAACTACGGTCGGAGCGGAAACTAAAAGTTTCTTAGACCACACAGAACTTGACACGTCATCGTTTCTAGAGACAGTAATCTAAAGAGTACAGACTCGCCAAAACCAAAGAAATGCCACCTCACCAGACTCAACGAACTTTGAGTTAGATACGTTCAACTGCCACGTCACATATCAGTTGATATTTTACTCACGTTTCTAAAAAAAAACCCTCTTTTTTTGGCACTCTCGAGAGACTTCACATATTCTACACATATTCTTCTTCTTTTTTGGTTTCTTTAGAAATCAAAAAATAAATCAAAATCGAAACGGGTTTTCATTTGGTTATCAACTTTAAAAAGAAATTCACGTGTACACACAAGAACATATTTACGTTATTATATTCATAATAATTTAAATTAAAGCGTTGGTAGATAAACTCGATGTTACCAAAAGTATACACTATCTAATCCACCCAAAAAAAAAAAAAATCGTTCCCCCTTATATATAAACCTTCCGTTGAATAGCAGCAGAGTGTAAAAAGCAGAACTATACAAAAGACATAATCAAAATCATATTCTTTTTAGAAAACTCTAAGCTTTTCTCTAGTCTTCTCCAAATGGAATGGACTAGAGGAAGAATCCTAGGGCGAGGCTCAACAGCCACCGTCTGCGCCGCAACGTGTCACAGTTCAAACGAAATCCTAGCCGTTAAATCTTCGGAGCTTCACCGATCAGAGTTCTTGCAAAGAGAAGCCAAAATCCTCTCGTCGTTGAATTCTCCTTATGTGATCGGATACAGAGGATCAGATACCAAGAGAGAGTCAAACGGCGTCGTTACTTATAACCTTTTGATGGAGTACGCACCGTACGGAACGTTGACCGATGCTGCGACCAAGACCGGAGGTCGACTCGAGGAAGCTAGGGTCGTTAAGTACACGCGCGAGATACTACGAGGATTGGAGTATATTCACTCGCGGGGAGTCGCGCATTGCGATGTAAAGGGGAGTAACGTGGTTCTTGCGGAGAAAGGTGAGGCCAAGATTGCGGATTTCGGGTGTGCGAAACGGGTCGACCCGGTATTAAGCTCGGAACAGGTGATGGGAACGCCGGCGTATATGGCTCCGGAGGTGGCGCGTGGGGAAGAACAGGGGAAGGAGAGTGATATATGGGCGGTTGGATGTACGGTGATTGAGTTGGTCACGGGGTCTCCACCGTGGACGGAGGCAGGTTCGAGGGAGGATCCGATATCAGTTCTTTATCACGTCGGGTACTCGGGTGAGAATCCGGAGCTTCCTTGTTTGCTTTCGGAAGAAGCAAAGGATTTCTTGGGGAAGTGTTTGAAGCGAGAAGCGAAAGAGAGATGGACCGCGAAACAACTTCTAAACCATCCGTTTCTATTAACTAAACCGGACAATGAACCGGGTTTGGTTTCCGGTTTGTTATCGAGCTCACCGACAAGTGTGACAGATCAAACGTTTTGGAGGTCAGTGGAGGAAGAAGTAGAAGAAGACGAAACAGAGGAATTACAGGAGGGTTCGAGAAATCTAGACCGTTTAAATTTGTGGGCTTGTCATTCGGACAGGATCAGACGGTTGAGATGTGTTGGTGGGTTGGATGGGCCCAGATGGGATACGGAAGGTGGGGGTTGGATCACGGTGAGGGTGAGTTGTGAAGGAACAATGATTAGTGGGTCACATGAGGAAAATATATTGGGGGGGGGGAATTGTAAATTGATTTGGGATCATTTGGGTGAATTTTAGAAATTATAGGGGTTGCTATTAGTGAAGATCTCCAATTTAGGGGAGATCAATGTAGTAGCTTGTTAGTCTCCGAATCTTCGATTGATCACATGTATATAATTGAAACCACAATTTTTAATCAAATCCAATTCAGTTCAGTTTGCCAAAAAAATGTTGATTTCTCTAGAGTTTCAAGGTTTGTTGGCCTGCATAAGAGGAAAATGTTGAACTATTACGTTAAAATCTTACGATCCCACGTTTTATCACTGTTTCTATTTGACTACTCCGTTAGTCGTCAGAATAATATAATTTAATCTAAGCTTTTTTCCAATGGCTCAAATGTCCGCTTTTTCAATTATATAACACAAATAAAATTACTGAAAGTTTTGGCTGATATGATATGATGTCAGTATTAGAAAACTATGCATGGATCCAAATCCTACTGTTTAAAATTCGTGGGGAAAAGGAAGAAGTGAAGGAAAGAAGAAGGTTCACAAAACGGTTTGTTGGTTTGGTTGGTCAGTTTGAGTTTTTGACAGAACCTAAAGATTCCTTTAGGGTCTACGAAATGATCTGTATATGTATGCATTAATTTGTGCAATTTGGTAAGCCTCGTTAGGCTTATTTATGTAGTTGACACCTCACATGATTAGTTACTACTTCCTACTATTGTATTTTCTCCAGTATTATTCATTTTCTAGAGTTGGATCATGATAGGTTGTCAAAGGGAAAAGTTGGGATCGTTATCGAAGTTTGATAGTTTTGATATATTTTGCTGTCAAAATATACATGCCGAATTGTAACTGATTTTGTAACTTCATTTCATAGTTCGCATAGTCTTGGTTATAATTAGACCCATTTTTTTAACATAGCTCAAATAATTGCTGCAAGCTATGTAAACTTGTCTTCAGATTCATTCAAGAATCTTCTGATCATTAAAAACATTATTACAACAACAATCTCAGTGAAGATAAGGTTAAGTAATGAGAAATAATAGATGAAGATAAGAATACTTTGCTTGCAAGGTAAGTTCATGTTTGGAGAATTATCTTTTTATCTTAGAAGGTGAATAACGAATCTTTTGTTTTATGGTTTTGACTCTTTTTGTGATAAAGTCATAGCCATAAGTAGTATGGACACTTCCCACACGGATGCTTAACTTCGAAGACGATGGTGAGCATTCCTTTTTTCTTTTCTAATTGCTTCAGCTCGCTAGTATGTATTTTTATGTTTATCTTGGCCATGGTTGGTACTTCTGGCTTTAGATAATATTTTAGAGTTAACTGTATACTTTTTAATGACTGTAATTTACCACAAAAAGTCAGATTTTATTGGTCCTCTAAAAAAATTACAATTTATGAATAAAAGGTAAAGAAATTAGAAGAACTTTTAAGACTTTATAAGCTTCTCAATTGAGTCTGGTTAGATAAATATATGGCTTTTAAGTTTTTTTTTTCTTAAAAATCATTTATAGTTTTTAAAGTTGTTTTGCCAAGCAAAAAGTGTTATATTTTAGGTGAATTAATTCATCAACTATTCAGTGCATAAAAGCTTGAATTGTTTGTCTGTAAGAATTAGCTGCAGTTAAAAAGATGTTGACACCGTCATGAAGCTCTTTAAAAAAAGGTTAAATCTTTATAGCAACCAATATCTAATCGTTAAAAGTCTCTGAATAGACGTTAAATCATTATAGTTTGAAACGGGATATCATGAAAACTTATGATCAATAAATATATGTTCTCTTGTAAGTAGAACTTTTCCTATTCAAATTTGTTGAAGTATTTCTTTTATATATAAAAGTGTTTTGGGTCCAATCATGATTCTCTTTTTATTTTCATAGTGAGATAGTACGTCTTACATTTTTTTAGTTTTTTAACTATACAATCTTTGATCTTAAAATTCATCATATAGGGCGGTGGCTAATCCACGTAACCGAGCAATCAAGGCACCAAAATACGACACCCACTTTCTCTTTAGGCCAAGAACAAAGAGAAATCTCAGTCTAGCTATTTATATTTAGAGCCTTTATTATATTATTATTAAGTCATTAGTACTAATTTAAATATTTTCTGTAAAACGAAAATACAAAAAAAGGTTAGGCGAAAATATTTGACAATTAAAAAATTGAATAAAAATGTCAATAAGTCTCTAAATAAAAAATAAAAAATAAAAAAGAGAATTAACGGATTTTGTGGCGCTAAAAAGATGTCGAAGTGTCGAACTGTAGAACTATAACTACCACAAACTCCAAAAATGTTTATTAGCTTTCAATTGAAGTGATAAAGAGCAAAAAGCATGCGAGACTTGGCCTGCGACACTCGACGATGATCCATCAAGCTTTAGCTCTCCCTCGTTTGACTCACCCATTTCTCACTAGAGGTATAAAAAGTTTGTTTTTCCATTGTCAATTAAACTGTTCTCAGTGTCAACTTAATTTTGGTCGGGGCTCCTTATTGAGCGGCGAAGTTTTGTTATCTGTTGGCCTCAAGCTGGCACTGACCTGTTGTGTAGGGGCAATCTGAATTTTATCTAAAAATGGCCTCAGTTTCAGTAATGTTGAGATATATTCTTTTTCTTGCAATTGCAGGAGTTGGGTCTAATGGAAGCGTGTTTCTGCCACAATCCCGAACAAAGAACCAAGGAATAGCATTTTGCTCTGCTGGTGATCAAATCACTAGTTCCGAGTCGATGAAGACAAGGTTCGGTTTTATTCTTCTTTCTTTCCGTTTCAATTTTATCTCTCTTTCTGTCAATGCCTATGCACGTGTGTGACTCTGAGGTTCTTGATAAGTTTATAACTTGTCAATGTAGGTTAGGGTTCCATAATTTAGCTTAAGTTATCAATGTAGGTTAGGGTTCCATAAGTTTTCCAATTTGTACCACAGGAAAGTAGTGGAGCATGTGTGTTTACTCAAAGCCAAAGAGAGTTTATCTGAGGAGAAAGAGAAGGATATGCTCGACTATCTTTACACATCTCAATATCAAATGAGAGGCATTGTCGCCATATCTGTAGGTGAGGCTTTACGTCTATTAATCTAAAATCTAGATAGATTCTCTCCTTGGTGTGTTTACAAGACCTGTCTCTCTCACAGGTTGCATTGGTGATAGAAACAGTGAAGATTACACGCACGCTCTCTTCGTGAGGTTTCAGAAGAAGGAGGACCTTGACAAGTTCTATGAGAACCCTTCCTTCTTGAAAGTTCTCAATGAACATGTGACACCATTCTGCCATGTATGCATGTAAAACGGCCATTCCTCTCGTTAGCTCTGTCTTGTCGCCGTATTCTTCTTCTTCTTCTCGATTTAGATGTTTCGTTCTTGTTGCTGTCGGGTTTTAATGTATCAGGGGTTAGTTAATGTGGACTATGAATCAAAGGTCGAAGATGACATCCTTTCAATATTTCGAAAGGGCGAGGTATGAATCGTATCTTATGCTCAGCTCATTTCATATTCTGAGTGTTAGCTCCATAGCTTTAGAGCCAAAAGTGTTACTATTTTCTAGTGCCAAATTTAAGTAAACAGAGCGAGTTAATTCCCGTGGCAGGAGTACAACTATGGTGTAGAGTTTGTTCTTTTGGTTACTTTTGCCAAGAACGCTTCCGACAACAACATTAAAGATGCAATGGATTCTTTTTCACAGCTAACTTCATCTGTTCCATCACTAATAGTCCAGTCCACACAAGGTGCCTATATGAAGAAAATCATATGTAGCTAACCTCAAGTTGATCTAACACCACTTGAATATTTTGATGTCCAGGTTCAAACTTAAACGACAGCAGTAAGGAATTCACACATGCAGCAATAGTTCGATTCCGTTCATGTAATCACTTCTCCTAATTCCCCAACAGTGTGCTTTCCTCTGTATTCCTCTCCTATTCTCCTCTCACTCTTCTTATGCAACTTCCTGCAGTTGATGCCATGGAGATTTTCGTTAAGGGCAGAGAGTATAATGATGTAAGTTCTTTTCTTAAACCTTGTAACTTAACACTATATAAGTTAGATTGAGTACATACTGTTTTTTCTTTCAGATGTGGAGGTCTCAGTTCGAGCCGTTTATAGAGAAAGCAGTAGTTCTTCATTTCTCTGTGGATCCTGTGGGTACCGACGTCATGTGAGTCCATATCACAACACATTTCAACTAGACATGTAAAAGACACTTCGCTCGTCAGCCTTAACTTCCTTGTCCTTTTAAACAGAATCATTTCATCCACTGTATTCTCCATTATAAATTTCATAACCCTGAAATACCAGATTGGTCTCAAGCAAATGCCAAACAGAGATTTGGGGAAAAGATAACTAATACCTAACTGTGCGATCATGTGATTGCCTCTCATCCTATCCGTCTCTAAAACAAAATTGCCAAAAAAGTCACATGGAAAGTTTGTCAAGATCACTTGTATAAATATTGAGACAGTTCATAACTAGTCGAATAACTCTTTTACCCCCCTTCAGCCAGTTGCATTTCTCTGGTCGCTTGAAAAGACCTCTATTGCAGTCCATCTACAGATTTTAAGTCAGCTAGAAACAACATATTCAAACCCATATATCAATCCGCTTGTGGAAGAAATTGAGTCATGACCAACCAAAATCATTTGGCTTCAATCCTTTATCAACCACTTACATAGTTATGACCACAGATTTCTCAAATGGTAGAACTGATTCATCACTTTGGAAGTGGAAATTCGACAAGGCGAAGAACAAACCTATGACGGGCTCTGTAATTCAACTCTTTAAATGGTTTCATAATTTTAGGGATAGTAACATTAATTATAATCATTTTTCACAAAATATATAGTAACATAAGAACTAATTGCAAAAATAGCATTAATTCTTCATTGGGACAATGTCAAGATCGTTGCATAAGAAATCCACATCGCTATACTACTTTCGTACAGAAAAAGCAACAAATAAAACTGCTAAAAAAGCAGCTTTAGAGAGAGTAGACGATGGGATACCATATTTCCCCTTCTCAAATAAACCCTTTAGAAATGGAAGAAACAACGTAACCACCAAAACACACACACAAGCCTCTACAAAGCTGGTACCACCTCCTCCGTAACTATGACTCAGTCCTTGTAGACCCACCGAAAACCCAGCTATAGCGGCTAGATTTACCAACACAATGAATGTGCCAGGCAAAAAATAAAGTGAGCCGTCGAATTCAAATTTACCAGCATTTGGGTCAGGACTATCATCATCTCCTTGAGATGGTCCCTCCCCAGACCCTGACCTGGTCTCGGGGAAAGTCTTTTTTGTGACTATGAACACAGTTTTCGAAACTCCAAGAAGCTTGAATATGATATCAATGATACTAAATAACCAAATACAAGTGGCCTTTATTCTCCAAAATGATTGGGAGACGAACCATGAGTGCACAGAAAAACCGAGGTTCATAAATTCCCATAGAGTGTAAAGGCAATGCATCCCCACAAGTGTGAGAGTTATGCCTAAACAAAGTCCCTAGCAACACAGAACAAGGGTTTTTTTAATCATTATATAAAATAAATTGAACCATAGTAGTAAGAAACTATGATATATATATATATATATATTAAGACAGTGAGAGGAAAAGTGAGAAAGTCACCTTAGGAAATAAGGCAGAGTTGTGGAGTAGACAATAAGCAGGCAAGAGACAGTAAAAGAGCTCAGGGATTGAACTTAAACCCCAAATGAAAATGTAAATATAAGACAATCGTTGTCTAAATCTCAATTTCTGGCTGAAGATACCGATCAAAGGGCTTTGTTTATTGAAAAGGACTTCGAGCATCCCCGTCCCCCATCGCCGCTGCTGAAG
>KE153967.1:63967-75330 GCA_000411075.1 Sisymbrium irio
CAAACCATGAACACGATTCATTTATTTCTATCAAACACGAATCATCTCGCGCGAGCATTATATCTGTGTTTGTTTGTGTTGTGATGAGATGATCGGTGTTTGACTCCGGCTTTACGCCATTCTTTGAGGTTGATTCTGCATAGAGTTAAAAGTAAATGAACCTCAAAGAATCATATATACAGGTCATGCAAAATTATTTTTCAAATTCAAAATAGTAAAATTGTGTTATGCGGTTATGTCGCGTGAAATAAAAGCCATAAGTAAAAGTGAGAAACTTTCAGGTATTCTCAAAAACTCTCCATAACATGTATTTATAAATGATTAAATTTAAATACATAAGTAACTCTTGTTATAATTTTATTAATAGTTGGTTTAGATACTCTGGGAACATACTTTGTTGATGGAGATTCTCTTAGCAACATTGTATGCACGAATGAGTTTGCTTGGAAAATAGATTGTAAAAAAAAGAAGTACCTGAAATTAAAGTATTTTTGTCAACATTAATTTCTAAAAAGTAAATTTCCACTTATACCAAAGCCTTATATATAATATATATGTATATTAATATCATACCTCTTAAAATGGAGTTATAACTTCTTGTAGATTTCCAAAAAAAAATGTGGTATATAGTTTTCAAAAATCGGTTATGCTCTTTACCATCAAAACACCATTGATCATCCTAGTTTGGGACATACGTTCTTGAAGCGGGCAGGTATCATTACGAAGTCTTACTAGATAATTACTTCTGGCTCCCATTTATAGAATTGAAATAATGCCATGTCAAACCATACAACTTCGGAAAAAACATTCTCGACGATCCTTTTCTTTAATTAAGACCTTACCGAGTTTAACCAAGTGCCAGTTATGATTAAATAGACATCAATTTTCACAAATAGAAAAGACAGAACATAGGATCGAGTTTTTTCGTTCAGATGTGTTTTTTGGTACATACCTATATAAGATACAGAATATATATACCCCCTTCCCCCACCAAAAAAAAGAAGTGCATGTGTGCAACAGAGACGGAAATTAAATGTTTTCCACAGACTAATGGAAATTGCATTGACAACATTTTTATCTCTTTGTTGATCACGTTTTAAAACATAAAAAAGAAGTTTGTCATTCATCGTTATAGCAATTATTTGATATAGGCATATGCATATAAATATGAGTGAACAACAAACATACCATAATGATTATATGATGAGTTGCCAAAGAAGAAGCCATAAATACTTCTCTCTTTCTCAGCCCAATTTGTCTGCAGTTTCAAAGCTTCGTTTACATATAGGTCGCGAGCAAATTGATAAGTAAGAAATTACAAAAAACTTCAAAGAAAATCAAATGATTATATATTCGTGTACTTAGGTATGTCTATAAGAATTATAGACTATATGGTATATACTAGTTTAGTGATTAGCATGCTTACGGGTGATGCAGATTGCAGAATGATGATGGTGATAAGTAAACAAGAACATAGAACTTCCAGGTTCATTGAACCTGGCTGCCTTTTTGGTCACCCACAAAGGCGCGAAAGGAAGGAAAAAACAAGAGTGTGGATTGAGAATTATATATAGATTCAACAATGTGACCTACCTACAAACAACCAAGTTGAAACAAATGTAAATATACAAAATGGACACGTTGTTTAATTCAATACACCCAACTTGTGCTAGGTCTTATGGTTAGGTCTTGTTTCACTACGCACAATTTTATGTTTTAATAAAACTTGCTTGATTTATATACAAATTATTTGAACTTTAAAATTTGTAATCTGATATTCCACTAAATAAAACAGTAAATGTAACACTTGAGCCGACAAAGCATCGTGTAAAAGGTATATCATGGTGTCCGTTCAATTCGAATTTGAGCACGTGCCCACCAAACCTTATAAGTTGCAATCCAATTGGCTTCTTTGGATTCTCTGTTTTTTCTTTAACAATCCCTTTTTCTTTCTTAGATATTCAAGCAAAAAAATAGTTGATTATAATTATGATATACTTAACATAACTTAAAATTGTTGGTGAAACATTGAGTTGACGACCTGTTACCTGTATACCAAATTTTGTTTTTGTTATAAAAAAAACAATAGTAAGCATCGGCTTTGTTGACAAAAATGGCATGATTACATATGAGTCTATGATACGTCGAACACCATGGCCGCTCCGTCCAAGGTAATGTTCGCTTAAAATGATTTTGCATATGTAATTCGAGGGTTATATGTTTTTGTATACGATATTAGTTTTGCTTGTAAATGTTATTAATATTCGTAGACAAAAAATGTGATTAATATAAAAATAAATTTACAGTTAACTATAGATTATGAAACAAAAACGATATGTAATCATTTTTTTTTGGATCAAAAATGTTGTTTCGTAAAATTAAATCGCAGACATTAAAAGTCTTAGGCAAACAGAGTTTGCTTAACCAGTGAATATATTTTTAAATTTGCAGGGCATAATAAAACTAAACAAAATAGTATGAAACAACGGACATAGTAAGCAATGCTTTTGTAACTGAAACTAAGGCAGTTATTAAATCCGGTCACTCTGTACTAATGGCTCTCGAATATTTATGTGTTTCACAATCACTCAACTTGGTAAGACTGCTTTAGTCTTCAGAGTCTCACAAAGAAATTTCTCAGTGACATTTGGGAATTATGTGGGAACCAATGAAGGATCACATCCTGAAATTACCAATGGCCGAGTTCCAGACTGCATCCACGTACAATGTTGAATTGATGTTGTCTGGTGGTTCATGATGGGTGTGAGGATGTGTTTTGCAAGGCTTTCGGAGATTCGTTTGAGCAGCTTGCGTTTGAGCAGCTTGCCATGCTTTTGCATTCACAATGGCCTTGAGCAAAATTTCTTGTGAAGAGAACGAGTGGTTGGAGAAGATTACCTGATTACATGCTGTCCATAGATTCTAGCAAATCCATGGTGACAATGGGCTGCAGCGAGACCAATTGGCGGAAGTTTCTTGAGTTTTTTTATGTTTTAATGACACCAAGAACCAATTCCTACATTGTTCTAGGGAATGGGCAGTCTCGGAGAACATAAGTTGTCTCTGGTGCGCTGCAACATGTACATAGAGGATGGGGATCCACCTGAAATTCTTTGTTTACGAAGTGTTGGTCAATGAGGAGAGCTCTCACCTCCAATCTCCAGAGGAAGTTCTTGATTTCTTGAAGGGTAAGGAGTCTCCAAGTGCAGTTTTGGAACAAAATTCCTCCGATAGCATAACGAGACTATACCCTGTTTTAGTCGAGTATTCACAATTTTCAACTGGAAACCATGTTAAGGTATATTCTCTTTTGGTTGAGCTAGACGGCACTCAACGAATGGGGATCTTCATCATAAGCTAAGAGTAGTCTATGGATCAGTCGCCAGTTTCACTGATTTGAATCTTGGTAGCGCAAATTCGAAACCATAAGCATAAAAGCCAAAATGTGTGGAGGTCCAGTTGGTTTTTGCGGTTCAATTCGGCCAAAACAGTCACGGCTGACCATGTATTGATCTCTGCTCCATCAACAATACACCATCATATTCAGTTCTCCAAAATATCACGACCTGCTAGGAGACTTCTCCAAAATTGAGCAGTTTTCCCTTTTTCTTCATTTTCTCTATATTAATCTGAAATCACCTGTGGGCTTTTTCAATAATCTTATCCAAAATTGTACCACCATTGAGGGAAAGCAAATGGACGTAGATATATATGGCTTCGATGATAAACCAGATATGACCCAGACTCTTTATTTATATAAAAGTATTTTACATTACAATTATTACAAACCATAAGCCACAAGTGTTACTTACAACAAAGACTTTGATGTTTCGATCACAGCAGACTTCAAACCACAAGCAGATACACACATTATTATTTTTTGTCTTTTTTTTTTTGACCGTTCACACATTATTATTATTATTTAGATGCTTCACATCTTACTCTCAGTCTCTCACAGATCTCCTTGTGAGATTAAAATATTCCAACACCAACATTGATGAGAGCATTATGCTGATTAACTGCGTAGAAGTACAGATCATCAAAGCGGTCGTTTGTCGGAGCCTTCCCACCAAACATCAGCATCCCTTTCTTTCCATTGATCGTCGCAGTCGTCGACGCACACCAGCCTCGCGGTCCCGGCGGCGCCTCCCCTCCACCATTTTCCAGTTTCTTCCACTCCAGCGTTTCCGTGTCCAACACGAAACCTTTACCACACAACTTCCCAGGACCAACATGGGCCTGAGGGTCCATCTCGATCTCACCTCCAAATACTATTACATATTTCCCAACAGCCGCAACCGCGAAAACGCTCCTCGGCAAAGGCTTCTCTCCAGTAGTCTCGACTTTAGTCCACACGTTTTGATCCACATCAAAGCAATGAACATCATCACACTCGTCTCCATAAAACCCGTACAACACCCATATCTTTCCTTGAACCACTACGAGACCTGCTCCTCCTCTTTCTTTGCAAGAATCACCCGGCGTCGGAAACTGAACCCACTTCTCATCAGCAACGTTAAACGCGTTTAGGGTCTTGAGCCGCACGGTTTTGCTCACCCCACCAAACAAGTACACGTTCTGTGCATCCGAAGCCATAGAGTGGAAGCTACGAGCCTCGGGTCCTTCCTCGACCCCAGTCACCAGTTTCCACTCGTTTTTCACAGTGTCGTACGAGTAAAACCCATTGTACTTTCGGGACGTATCACGGCCGCCGAAAACGTAGAGTGTGGATCCAACGGCCACCATGGCGACGCCTAAGCAACTTAGGGTTGGGATGTCTCCGGAGGCCGGAGCGATTGACCAAGTGTGAGTTTTGAGGTCAAAGACATGAAGGTCTTTGTCGATCGGGAGATTGGATGTTAATTCGCCGCCGAATGAGTATAACTTGTCTCCGACCACGGCTATGGCGTGCGAACTTCTCGGTCCTGGTCCCTTTCCTTTTTGCTCCACCTGACAATCAATATAACATTTCGTCACCACAATAATTTTCAACGCAAATGATTATTACCATATGATATGTCATATGTGATTCGTTACCCAAAAATGAGGGTCATAAACTCATAATGATGTATTTGCTATTGTTATGAACTTTTCAAAAACAGTAAATAACTACGAACTATTAGTTATAGCGCAATGCATAACGTAACTTAGCTAATAGCTAGTAATCACTAGTCAAACCAATATCAGCGGGATACATCGCATCATTCATTGATTGATTAGTTACCTTGATCCACTCGCCGTGGAACGTCGGAGATATAGCTGCATGCAACGTCGGAACAATACCTGCAACAATATTCATTTTCGCAATGTATATGATAAAACTTCGTATATGTTTGCCTGTGTCTGATCTCTTCTCTCTTTCCACCCTGTTCTATTTATAAGCTAAAATTGTACGTGTCAAAATATTTTCCATTTTTTTAAGCAACGTCATCCCCAAATAGATATTTTAAGTTGTCTGAAAAAGAAGAAAATACTTGTTAAGAAAAAAAAATCAATGGGAATAAATTAAATTAAAATAAAATATAAAAATCATTATTTTCACTTGTTAAGAAAAAATAATAATAAGACTAATTATTTTTGTCAAAAAGCAAAAAGATACTAACGTTGTTTGTAAAGCAAATGCAATTATTATTATTATTATTTTATATTTTTGTCGACATGCAATTATTATTTTTCTGAAGAAATTAAAGGCTTAAATCAAATGCAATTATTATATCCAAAAAATGCAACTAACCCAGCAGGTAAGCACGGTTGTGTTTGATACCCAATATCTTATTTGATCTACAATCCGACTTGTATTTGTCTCGAAATAAAAGATACTAGTTATATTTTGAATAACACATGTTCTTCAAGTTCGCCCTCTTATCGAAGACATCTCAGTCTTGCAGGTGCTCTTGGACTCCCAGATCTTTGTGAAACTTCTCAAGTCAATCGAACGCACTCTTGAGCTAAAGGAAATTATGCTCGATATAAGCATTCTTCATATCTCCAGTTTGCTTCCTTGTTTTTGGCTTTTAATTATTTATCCAGCTGCATTTGTTTCTACAGTCTTGCTTCCTTAAGGGAAGCTAACTCTGTTTCTTAATTTATATTCCTTCTATTTCTAATTGATAGATATTTTAAAGTTTTCACAAATATTAGAAAAACACAGTAAAACATAATTAGAAATATATCATTTTTTATGATTAACTTTTTTATAATTTTTAACCAATAGAAATTTAATAAATTATTTAAAATATACAATTCATCATCATTAATTATTAAAAATACATTGAAAAATATATTTTTGAAACATAACTTTTTAAAAAGCATTTAATAATAAAATTAAAAAGAGTAATATCATCATCGCCCGGGTCTTTTTCAACTGTATATCATATATGTATTATTATTATCTAATCCATAGATGTCTTCTAAACTATTGCTATATATATATATTATACTACTAATATTTACATTATTATATATGTATGATATATTAAATTTTACCTGCAGCAAAATTAACAAAATATACAACTTTTAGCTTTAAATCAGCTTTTAATATGTTCTTGAATTTTATAGTCTGTGAATATGATTTTTAGCTTTATATATTTCCAGAATGTACGACTATGTAAGTATTAAATGTTGTAGAGGTTTAGATAATGAAGCAGGCAATCATTTTGTAAAATTACCATTCTTTGGGAAATTCATTTTCTGAAACGAGTACAAAAATCGATATTCTATTTAACCATAAACAACAAATCAGATATATGTCCAATATCCTATAGTTCAAAAGTACATGTCCATGTCTCAGTATTTTATAGTGGTTATCCCTATCCATGACCATATGTTTTAAAAGAGTATTTCAGATTTTTTTTTTTTTTTTAAAACAAAAATCTAGATGGTAAAATTCTCTTTTGAAAAACTCTCAAAACAGTTTTGAGATATCCAAATTACATTTGTTCTCTAGATAATGGTTCACATGTTTTCTTTAATTTTAAAAACAATTATTAAATATATTTTTTAAAAAACCCCCATTTAATCTCTCTTTCTCGTCTCCTTTTATAATTGTTTTCGTTATTTTATTGATGAATTCTCTTACAACCTCCCAATATAGTAATAAAGTTGTTAGAACTTGACTAATTTACTGGATATGGGTACAGTCAGAATTTTTGGACACCTATGCGTGCAGTCATAAACGTTATTGAGCAGCTTACACGATATAGTGTAGCGAGAAAATGTGTTTGGGATACATATATGTATATGGATGCTTTTACAATTGATATACGCATACTATCGAAATGAACCGGAGCTATGACATGGTTAGCACAAATTACTAATAGACATTAAACTATGCTCAATCATTTCAAAGGTACACTTTCTAAAACAAACATAATATAAGAGTTCAGAAATAGACAAAACAATATTTTTATTATAATCATAAATCAATTTGTTATTCTAAATAAATCATAATATCATATAGCAAACACGATAGTCTATAAAATAAAGTCACAAAACATAAGACACCCCTCTCAATTGCTCCCACACATCCCGTGAATGGCCTCTATCAGTCATGTGATTCACTGATTCTCGTCTTTTTCATTTATTCGCCCAGTTTATTTCAATTTTCGTCCAATCTTTCGCCATTCTTCCCTTTTTATTTTCTTCACCATTCTTCCCATTTAAACACAAACATGTTAGTGATTTCCTTTCTTTTTTTTTTTTGTGGCAAAAATTTATTTCTATCTTATTATAAATTTTCAGTGTCCCTTTCGAACACAAAAAATAAATCATTAAAAGAACATTTATATGCATTGTTTTTATTCAACATTATTGTTTTTTTTTTCTTATGATAAACTAGGCTAGATTTATGTACACCTTATACATAGAACGGATATTAATCCCCTCCTAAATAGTTGTGAGCTATGGTATAACACCTTCATATTGATTGAGTAAAATAGTGTTCAAATGTTATGTAGATACTAAATACTTTCTGAGAGTTCTGACTTCTGAAAACATATTACGTAATAACTAATAAGAAAAAGAAACAATAATATTTCCCATATCTAGATAAAGAGATTAACCAATCATTTTGGCTACTAAATTTGAACTTTTAAGTGGTTAATATGTATAGGTTATTTGGTCTTAATATTTTTGGGATCCTTTTCGTTTAAAAGCCGTTGGATCTGCAATCTATGGGTAACTTAATTCGTGACCCGTGACCCCAGAGATAAATAGACGTCAGACTCAGAGAGCGTGGACACTGGACATTAAAGCTTGTTCATATATAGTCGTAACTCGTGACAATATTTTCCAAGAATTTATCATCTTTATATATTAATTATAAAGCCCAATGTCTAACAATTTGTTATATATCTTGTGATCGAAGACGTAAAGTTCCTCAATCCTCCGACGAAAGCATGCATCTTGTTTTTTCTTTTGGTGGTCTAGGTGACTAGGTCGTTCCAACAAACAAGGATAGTCTCAGTTGTTAGTGTAGGTCTGTGAAAAAATAAAACATATTGATTACAAATTTGCAAGCATTTTGTTTTAGAACGACGATTTTGGAACTACATCGAATGGAAAATATTTTCTTAATAAAAATCGCATCAGATTGGTGCTCAGTTATGGAAATGAAAACAACATATTTAATGACTCGTGAGCGAGTACGAATTCCCAAAGAATAACATTTTTTTTTTATCAATGTAAAATTTATATTGAAACAAAAACCTCTTTACACCTTTAGTTTCTTACTTATTTGAAAGAGAATGAGAAAGCCCTAAAAAAATACAATTTCCAAAAAGAGAGTCATCTACTTTCCAACCAAGCTTTCATGTACTCGTCATATCTTCTGTCCCCCATCATTCGAATGGAAGACATGCCATCAAGGATATTTTTGTATAGGGCTCAAATCATGCAAGATGGTTGAGTAGGTGCTTCGCCATGCAGTCTTTTATTTCGCTCCATCCATATTGCATGACTGACCATTTGGGAACAGAAACATCGTTTTTTTGTCTAATCCTTGTCTATCAAGAAAGCAAGGTTTTCGTCCCAGGATGTAGAAGAATAACATTCTAACTTCACTTCTTCCGTTATCTCCATCCATATTATCAGTTACTATAAAACTGTCTGTGGAGTGGATGTATATTACTAATGAAATATTTGGTTTAAAATAATATGAGAAGACCGTAAGAAAAAAAAACACACGAATATAAAAGCTTCGTCGTTTTTCATTTATCTCTGAGAGCGATTTTGTCGAGAGGCGATATGATCATTTCTTCATATCTTGTGTAAGCTCTCAAGAGACAAGACTTAAATGTAGACTGGTTAACATAATCAAAGAGATACAAAGAGTGATTATCAGGGACCAAACATTACATGTGCTCTCATGGTCCTTTTCTCTATTCATCTTAACTGCAAAATACATGGCTTTGATGTCGGTTAACCAAAACAAAACATTGTTTTGATGTCGATCTCCGACGAGCGACGTGTTAATTTATCTGTAAATCTGAGAAGTTTTTACTAATTCTCTGATTCTATATTATATCAATTTCTATGGTTAATTTTCACTATTTTTATCAATATATGAGTCATGGAATGGCGTACTCAGACAACATGCAGATCCAGAACCATCGATTTTGACATTTGTTATACATATAGGAGTTTAGGAGAATATATATGTGCAACCCTCTTTCAATTTACCAGACTTCCAAAGAAAAAAAACGGATCGTCTAAGGATAGTCTCAGTTGTTCTAGCAACATTGCCAACCAAGAGTAGCCAACAACAACTGAGACCGTCGTCTAAGAAGAGCTAGAACAAAAGAAAAAGAAAAAAAACGTTAAGTAAACTACCAATACATTAATCAAAAATATAAAGTAAACAAAGAAAATACTCTTAATAAATCGTAGGAAATAGAGCCTTTTTGTAATTTAGAAATTCGCATGTCCTTGTCATTCGTCAACATTCAAATAGGTGGGAAACAAACTTCAACTAAAAATAAAATATTAAATGCGTTAGTAAATGAAATTAAGACGTAACGTAGCAAAATATTTCATGGATTCGATCTGCTATACCTAGAAATCAATCAGTGTAATAGTACGGATGGAACATTTTCATCGTCAGACACGTCTCTTTAGTTTGAGTAGGTGACTGCGTCGCATGGGCACTTCCGAACATGTCAAAGATATCTTCATCACGACCACGTCAGTGCAAGTTCAACCCGACCGACAAACTTAACTAGCACTAATGTAAAAATGGGTTAAGAGTATCTCCATCAATTATATCTGTATAAGTATCTCAAAATAATAAAAATATTATTTATATATAATTAATTCATTAAGAGAGTGACAAATGATATAGTGGAGATCTGAAAATTTCTCAAAATTTCTCAAATGAGAAACTTTTGTATTCTTTCTCTTAATTTTTTTTCTTTTTGATTTATTTTGATTTTGAAATACCCTATCAAAAACTTATTGATGGGAATGCTCTAAACTAGCTATCCCATATGCGCTATGCATTCATAAACTGTAGCGGTTATTTCCTATAGGAACTTGATGTCTGGTGCGTTCGATATTAAACGGGCTTAACGAACCTCAAACCGTCATAGGCAGGTTAAAGGGGTGCTAGAGAGACTTATGTCCTCTACAAAATCGTTAATCAATTAACATTATAAAGAATTTGGTGTATTTTTCTGAATTTCTAACTAAATATAATTAAATTTTTAATTTTTAATAATGTAAATATTTGCTGTAAAAGTTTACATATTATTTATTTTCGGTAAAAGGGGATTTGTATTAAAATAACAAATCTATTGTTCTGTAAACCTGAATTTTAAAAGATGGTTTAAAATTCAATGTTGAACTTGTGATTTAAAATTTACTTAAAAATTCAATATTATTGAAATTATTTTAAATAATGGATTTTAGTAGATTTGTTGTGATTTTAATGTAATTTAGTGGGATTATTTAATTAAAAATATAAAAATTAAAATTACCATAGTTTTAAATAGGGTTTTAGAGTCGTTTAATAAATACTGAATCATGATTCGTGCTAATGTACGTGATTATATTTTAATTACATATATTTTAGAATTCCCTAAAAGTTGGGTGTTTTTGATAGCCGTCAAAGTCGTCATCGTCACTTGTTGGAGGATCCAGGACAGGAATTAGTTCATCTCGCTTACGCTTCTTCGATCCATCACCAGCAGGTTTCGTCGATCTCTTCGCACGGCCCNAGGATTACTCTCAACTCCGTTTCCTGTCATCGAATCTCAGTTCCTCAATTCGTTTTGGGGTTTTTTTTAATTAGGGTTTATCGTCTTATCGAAGAACAAACGGAAGAGAAGAAGAATAAGGAAATAAACACGATATAAATGATTAATTTCGTT
>KE153969.1:2821-20383 GCA_000411075.1 Sisymbrium irio
CATTCAGGAAGGGATTCCTGAATATACAACGTGAGAGTTGGGAACTTTAGCTTGAACCGGTGGAAAGTCATATGTGTTTTTGCCTTCCCCTGAGGCTGAAAACTCATTTGCAGCTTATTTCTGGAAAAATGTGTAAGGATTAGTACATATTAAGGAAAGGCATAGAGAATAGAATATTAAGAAAGTATTATAAAACATTCTGGAAAGGGTTCCTGATATAACCTGAGAGTTGAGAATTTTAGCTTGAACTGGACAGTGAGATGTGTTTTTGCCTTCACCTAAGGCTGGAAACTCATTTGCAGTTCTTTTCTGAAAAAATGTGTAAGGATTAGTATATATTAAGGAAAGGCATAGCGAATAAAATATTAAGGAAATATTATAAAACATTCAAGAAGGGATTCCTAAATATACAACCTGAGAGTTGGGAACTTTCGCTTGAACCGGTGGAAAGTCAGATGTGTTTTTGCCTTTCCCTGATTGGAGTCGATAAAAAAATGATGACAGCCGAACAATCAAATAATAACACAAACCTAGGTTTTGACGGCGTCGACGACTTCCGAAAACGATTATTCGAGTAACGAAGATTTTGATGACAGATGATTCGACGATGATTTCTGAATATGACGATTCGATGATTCAGTGACTTAATTACAGAGGAGAGAGGCGGAAAACGAGCATACGCGGGCAGAGGAAGATGACGACGACGAGTGTCAGGTATGGCAAGGATGACGACGATTTTTTTACGGCGAGGATGACGACGATTTTTTTACGGCGAGAGGAGGTAAGCGAAGATACACGAGTTTAGGTTTAACGAGGGTAAAATAGTCAATAAATTAAATAACTAAAATATTTTGGTCATTTTCAATTTTCCTAAACATTTCTGAAAGAATAACTAAAAATTATAACATTTTGGAAAATTGCCCAAATAAATATTGATAGCTGTTTTTTCTCATTTTTTTTAATTGGTTTGGTTTTGAGATAAAAATAAAATATATATTTTACATGTATTTGTAAAACTAGAGAAAACTAGAACTTATTCCAGACTAAATGGATAAGAAAGAATGAACGTGAAAATTTGGACGAAGTTATAACAGGCTAAATAGACACGAAAAAATAACCGAAAAATTTTACGTCAAAAAGGCAATGCATGACTGTTATTATTGAACATGATCACAACTATATAGATACAGTAAAGAATCAATCAAGAGTAATATGAGAGAATTAAAAAGAACGTGATTGAGAAATCATAGGAATATGAATCAAAATATCTGAATCTCCATAAACAAACACTGTGTTCATTTTTGGTATAGGTGTAATAGTTAATCTCACCTCGATTTTGGCATTTTTCTACGGGTAATTAATTCGAATTTCTGATTAGTTTTCTTACGACATTAGTTAGGTCTTATCGGTGATTGAGATAGTCATTGGTTTATTTCGTCATTTGCAGACAAAACTCTAAACACAAGAAGAGATTATTTGTTTCAAATTTGTACACAATGTTGGTGAAATGGATCCTCATTGTTGCTTTTTGTGCAGGATAATTCAGAACCTTTCCTCGTTCCTGTTTGATTTATGATATTGGTCAGTGTTATGGAAATACATGGGTTGGGCCGTTGGGGTCTGATTCTTCATAAACCTTTCCCAGTATTTTCACAAAGAGCTTGAAGATGATATGTTCATGTACATTAATAGCACCACGAATCTGAAGTTGGGGATTTTATATATTGTGAATTAAGAGGAGTGATTGTGCAGACGAAGAAGAGCGTAGACATCGTCCCTCTGAGGTTTTCTTATATAAGAGATTGCACAGAAGAATGAAAAATACTTTTGCTTTTCTTGTTTTTGGTTCTTGAGTGACCATGAGAATGGAGATTCCGGGGAGCTTAAGTAAGAATATAAGTAGGGATATAGGTTCCAAGGTAATGTGTTGATCGTGGCAGTAACATGAATGAAGACAATGTTTGCACTGAGACAGGGGAGGATTTCAGATGACTTCTTGAAGGATTATAGTGCTCAAAGGAAAGCAAAAGTAGCTAGTAAAAATGTTGAGAAGAGTCATAATAACCGACTAGTTCACAATTGGATGAACATTGAAAATTCCAGTTCTTTGGAGCTAGCTTTCAAACAACTTGGAGTTTTCAGATGCTGCATTTGGCATGGAGTATTTACATATGAAGAATATTGTCCATATTTCGATCTAACATGTGATATTTTGATTGCTTGTTAATTTGAGAGATCCTCAAGACCAATAAAATCTGGTTCTGGTCGTCCTGGGAGAATCATCATCATCGTGTCTTCAGTCATCGGAGGTATCTCTCTTTTTCTCATAGCTATCGTTGTTCATTTCCTGAGACATCCCGTGGAAACAAGGGCTACTTACGTGCACGTAAGGAACCGTTTTTCCAAGAATCCGACATTTACTTTGTCCCGAAAGAACGATTCACCGTCAAAGACATTCTTGAAGCGACAAAAGGCTTCCACGAAAGCTACATTGTCGGTAGAGGCGCTTGCGGAACGGTTTACAAAGCGGTTATGCCATCAGGCAAAACCATAGCAGTTAAAAAGCTCGAATCATGCAGAGAAAGGTGGCAACAACAACAACACGGATAACAGTTTCCGCGCCGAGATTCTAACGCTAGGCAAGATCCGCCACAGAAACATCGTAAGAGAGACTGTACAGTTTCTGTTACCCCCAAGGATCCAACTCCAACCTCTTGCTCTACGAGTACATGTCTCGAGGAAGCCTCGGCGAGATGCTACACGGCGGGAAATCTCATAGCCTTGATTGGCCGACTCGGTTTGCTATCGCACTCGGTGCAGCGGAAGGTCTCGCGTACTTGCACCATGATGCAATGCATCATCTAATTAGTAGGTTGTCCTCGATGCAATGCATCATGGTGCATCAAAGAGAAAGAAAAAGAGTTTTCTCTGTTTTTACGAACAAAAAGTTTAATAATTAATGGTGTTTCTAAATCATTCATCGTAAACTTGTTGTTCGTTGAAACAAAATTAGAAATTTTTGTTCTTTTCGAACCACACCAAAGAGAAAGAAAAAGAGTTTTCTGTGTTTTTAAAATAATTCGTTTAGCATTCATTAGTCAGATTTCATTCCACACCCAACCATAAATATAAATCTCCTCTTTGATGTAAAGTGTAAAATGTTTCAAATGCATATGCTATTCAGTCAGAAAGAATGTATTTAAATTTAAATTTCAAACCAGTTGTTTCAAATAGTTATATAGAAACGATCAAAAATGAAAGATAGATTGAGCAAGAACGTTAATTAATGGAAATCAATTAAATTGGAAAGAGAATAGAGATTTTATATTATTTTTGATCCACTGGAATCAACTGCTTTTTTGGAATAAAATCACAAATCCAATTCCATACTTGTATGAGTTTATTTGTATAGTTGTTCAATATCTCATGTAATGTAAATGATTAAAAGTAATCTGCCTAATCAATTATTTTATAATGTATATATATATATAACTAATAGACGGAATAATTACAAGATTTTTTCCTACGATAAGAATATATAAAAGTGTTACTAAATATGTACTTGGAAAATGTCGGTCAAGATTCAAATTAGACCAACTGTTCTCTCCTAGAATGATGCAAGAAGCCAGAGAGACCTTAAACATCCTTAATTAAAAAAAAAAAATTATTTGGATGTTTTATTAGGTTGCAGCTTAGCTTCAGTACTGCATCGAGGACAACCTAATAAAACTCTAGTCCTGTATTGTTACAAAACAAATCCAAATAAAAAAAAGATGACTAATTTTAGATCATCAAATCCGACAATTAGAAGGAACATTCTTGCCACGAACGGAAACACCAACGTTCTCACACAAAGCCGTGACTGACCCGTCCCGTCCATTGTAATTCAAGTTGATATTTGAGAGCACAACATCTTGACAAGGATACGTTTTACTACATTGCATCTTTAAAGCCGCTTGGCTCGTCGAAGTTCCCCAAATTTTGTTGAACTTCACGTCTCTGATCTGAACATGAGAACTATACTTTCCAGGACTATCGCATAGTCCGTTTGGACAGTACTGCTGGTCAATGACGATAGGGTTTTCAACATCGATCATTTGGATATTATCGTACACAAAATTTGAAACCGAAATATCCGCGAGCGATTTAGCCCATGTCTTGATCCGTAAACCGTCGGTTGTACGGTTGAAAACCGAATTTCTCACAGTTAAGCCCTGGACATTCTTCTCATCTTTGTATCTACCCAGGCTTCCAACACTAATCCCGTGCCCTGGTCCGCACCTGGTGTTCAAAATATCAGAAGCTCAATATATTGAATCCACATTAAAAAATATTGTAGACCAACGCAAATATAAATAATTTCTTGCTTACCTAAAAGAAAGAGAAAAATATATCAGAGAATATTCTCATATATCTTTTGGTTAACCTAAAGGTTTGCTAGATTTCCGCTAGTCAAGTTGGAGTTTAAGCTATAATTGGCGTAGTAATATACCTGACATGAGAGATATCCAAGTTGGTGGTTCCGTCAAGGATTGCGATACAGTCGTCACCGGTTGCGATAGTGACGTTGGAAATATGCATATCCTTAGATTTACCGATTTTTATTCCGTCGGTATTAGGGCTATTTCCAGGAGCCGTGATGGTGACGCCGGTAATGTTGAAATTCTCGACAGAGAAGAAGTTGAAGTGTCCCATTTTGCTGTTGATCGATCTTAGACCGTTTATCCTCGAGTACCTAACGAACGCGAACCCGATGTTGATAGCTAGGGTACGACAATTAAGGTCTTTGTTACAATCATTGAGGGGCCAAGAGTAGGATCCTTGACCGTCAAGTAATCCTCCACCAGTGACGGTGAGGTTATCGACGTACTGGAAAACGATCCATTCTTCTTGTTTGATGACGTCAGGATTCCGAGGAGCCAACAAAGTACCTGTGATTATAAAAGTAATATGACTTTTGCAAGGACCAGCGAACGTTACTTGACCGAGAAAGAATGTTCCGAGAGGGATATAGACCGTTGATCTTCCACCACGCCATTGACAAGCGTCGTTCCACGCCTTTGTAAATGCAAACGCATTATCGCTTTGGCCGTCGCCCCGAGCACCGTAGTTTCTGACGTCGAAGACCTTTTCGCCTCTGGCATATCCATTCGTTGGAGCACTTGAGACGGCGAGGAAGAAGAAGAAGAGAGACGAGACACACCAAATCAGAAACCTAGACGACATCTCGATCGATCTAGCTTCTTCTTTCTTTTGTTAATTTTATGATTAGTTGAGGCAGAGTGAAGCGTTTGAGCTTCTTATTTATAGGGTAACAAGATAAGAGTGTATGCCATTGAATGTTAATGCAAAACATATAAGGGGAAACGCAATCTGTTACTACCATACATACGGAAATTATTGGTATTAATTAAGCAATAATCTTATCAAGATGGAATAAGATTATTTTGTGTAACCTATTGTAGATTCTTCCTTATTTTATTTATTTGTTTTTCATTTTCGATTGAACGTAAAACTACTAATTAAGTTGAATGTGAATGAATATATACGATGATCGTTTTTATTGTATATTGTGCAACATAACACATTTACATCATCATACTTACAGTTACACGTGGTATAGTTATTACTGTGTGTGTTAAAATATGTAATATGTTTGCATAGACAAAGGACTAAGGAGCATATGTGTATGTATTCATCAATTTAAATGTTATTCATTAGATTAAGATACGGAAGTGTATGTTTAATATCATCTAAAAATGGGTGTTGTATCTGTCCAGCATATGAAATGCCTTTATCTTCTCATGGATTTTTTTAGCTAACATAATTTGATTTGGCACAGAAATAAATATAAAACTATATAAGGATTTATACATTCATTAAAATGTCAAATTTTAAAGCTAAAACCTTTTCTTATTAGAGACGATTTGCCTGGAAACGATCAATAAATTATTATTTATGTTAAAATTATGATCAAACAGATTTAATTATTTCGGTAAATGGCTAACTTTAGAGGATGATCGTAATATTTTTTCTATATATTAATATAAACTCCATTAAATTAATTATTGCGGCATGTAATAAGAAAAGGTATATAAAGGATACAAATAAAACGGAAAAAAATAAATTGATACGACTGTTTTTTAAAAAGAATGTTATTGGATTGGTTTTGAAATTAAAAAAATATATCTTAGATGCATTTGTAAAAATAGAGAAAATTAAAATAGTGCGCCATGTAATAACTTATTCCAGACTAAATGAACAAGAAGGAATGAAGAACAAAATTTGGACGAAGTTATATGAGACTAAATAGACACGAAGAACAAAAGACGACTTTGGGTTCGAAAAAAAAAAGAAAGAAAGAAAGAAACGACTAATTTTACGTCCAAATGGCAATGCATGACTGTTACTATAAAGGTACAGTAAAGAATCAATCAAGATTCACGAGTAATGAGAGAGAATTACAAAGAACGTAGAGAATTACAAAGAACGTGATTTAGAAGTCATAGGAATATGAATTTTGTTCCTTCCGTAAATGAATCTCTCCATACTTTATCTTTCCTAAATTAAATGACTCGGTGCACAAAAAGAAAATTAAATGACTCCGATCTTAAAGATTTTAACTGTTACACGATATCATATTGCATATCGCTTCATCATTTTGGAATGAATGAAACCAACAACATTATATTAAAAACTTGTTATAGACTTATAAACGAGATATAATAATATTAATTTTTGTTTTGCCGCAGAAAATTATTTAAATGCGCATTTTAAAACTTCAATCTTTGATCAGTTTTCTCCCGCGTTATTATTGCATATCGCTTTTTCGTGTTTTTGGTTCTTGAGAGGCCATGATGAGTATGGAGATTCCGGGGAGCTCAAGTAAGAAGATAGGTAGGGATAGGTTCGAAGGTAATGCCGGTTTGTGGTAGTAACATGAATGAAGAAAATGTTTGCACTCAGACAGTGGAGAAGTTTTCAGATGATATCTTGAAGGATTATAGTGCTCAAAGGAAAGTACTTTGAGCACTATAATCGATTCCTTCAACAACAGAAAAGAAAAGAAAAGAAAAAGAGAGTTTGCTTCCGAAAGCAAAACATTCAGATATTTGTGTACTAATCGAAATCTGAAGTGTTAGTTTTCATACGCAATTAACTAATTAGATATGATTTAAGGAGTAATGTATACTATTACGTAATAAACTAATAATAATTGTTGAGGCGTAACTAAAACTAGCGGAAAAAGTTGGGGGGTCATGGTATAAATCTTAAAAATGGTAAGAAGATACAGAAGATGAAAATGAATACACGGCACGCACTTCAAAGACCAAAACGGGCGGGGGAACACGTCACGCCTAATCTTATCTTCTTGGCTCTTTCTCAGTTTATTATCATCAATCTTTTTTCTGATTGGATGTATTAACAAACCAAACCAGTTTTTGCTATCAAAAACGTTATAAATGCATAGATTTTTAATAAATGTTGAACATATTGTTTGGTCAATGATAGAGTTAGATTAAGCCTTAAGGACAAGGCTAATACACTGTTTGATCTAAATAGGATAAGGACTTGTGTCCAAATGGGATTATTAGCCACATTAAGGAAATAAATATTTTACAAACAAAAATGAAATTTGGAATTATTTACATCCAAAAGCGGTGAGCTATCTTCCTTATAAATTGATCAAACCCAAAGGACCCAGGACGGTAGTTTCGTGCACAACAAATCCTTTCTCCGGAAATTAAAAAAAAGAAACAGATCGGATTTTTTAAGTTAATCATAAATCGGCAAAAGATGGAGAAAGCGATCGAGAGACAAAGAGTTCTTCTTGAACATCTCCGTCCTTCTTCTTCGTCCTCGCACAGTTTCGAAGGCTCTCTCTCTGTAAGCTTATCGCGATCTCTAGGCTTCTTCTGGATCTGGATATCTTGTATTGAATTTTTTGATTTTGATATTGAATTATAATTCGATTCGATGCACGTTGCTTTAGAGAAGTTGGATTTTTTGGTTTTGATTCAGTTGATTGATTGAGATAGATATCTTCGTTTTGGTGGTTTGGTTCTTGTTCGATCGGGTTGAATCATCAGTGTTGTGCTAGAAAGTGTGCTAACGAATTATTATTAAAATAAGTCAAAAGTTTATTTTCGACTGCGACGTATCAATTGTTATCTAACTAACGCGTTTATTAAAATGATCAGGCTTCAGCTTGCTTGGCTGGTGATAGTGCTGCGTATCAAAGGACCTCTCTGTATGGAGATGATGTAGTGATTGTCGCGTAAGTCATGATTTGGTGTCTTCTTTGTCGCTTTCTAACATAAATCCTTGTGATAAGCTCACTCGTTATTTTTTTTGATCCATTGCAGGGCACATAGGACTGCACTATGTAAGTCCAAACGTGGCAGCTTCAAGGATACATATCCGGATGATCTCCTTGCACCTGTTTTGAGGGTATGTCGTTATCTCTTCTGTTCTGTTGTTGGTTTTCTTTTAGTTTTCTTCCTACTTTTACTTATGTATGGTAATATCTTCTTGTTGCAGGCATTGATAGAGAAGACAAATCTAAACCCAAGTGATGTTGGTGACATTGTTGTGGGTACTGTTTTGGCTCCTGGATCTCAGAGAGCTAGCGAATGCAGGATGTCTGCTTTCTATGCCGGTTTCCCTGGTATGTTTCTTTCATGTGTACTGTGGTGCGAAGCTGTGTCTCTGTGTGCTGTATTGCTCATGTTGTTATGTCCTTTTGCAGAAACCGTTCCCGTTAGAACCGTGAATAGACAGTGCTCTTCTGGGCTTCAAGCTGTTGCTGACGTAGCCGCTGCCATTAAAGCTGGATTTTATGATATTGGTAAGAAAATAACCTTTTTCGATTACACTCGTGTCTTTTTTATTGGTAAAGAACTTAGCTGACAATAATCTCGGATGCAGGTATTGGGGCTGGATTGGAGTCCATGACTACTAATCCGATGGCATGGGAAGGGTCAGTCAACCCAGAGGTATTGTCTCTTAGTTCTCTCTTCTCTGGATTCTCTAAAATGTATAGCGCAATATAAAACGTATTATGTTATTGCAGGTGAAGAAGTTTGAGCAAGCACAGAATTGTCTTCTCCCTATGGGTGTTACTTCAGAAAATGTAGCACAACGCTTTGGTGTCTCAAGGCAGGAGCAAGATCAAGCTGCTGTAAGCCAGCTGAACTTTTTTTTTCAGTATCGTTGTACTTATAAATAAACACATAAATTTTCCCTCCTGATGCTAAGCTAAGCTATCGAATCATATTGTTAGGTTGACTCGCACAGAAAGGCAGCTGCTGCTACTGCTGCTGGTAAATTCAAGGATGAGATCATTCCGGTTAAAACCAAGGTATTTTCCAGATCCTTAATACAATCATTGTTAACATTTAAGACTTCTCTTCGTGCACAAGTTACTGAACTTCATTCATGTTCTAATGATAGACAATAACTTTTATTTTTTATTTCAGCTTGTTGACCCGAAGACAGGTGATGAGAAACCCATTACAGTCTCTGTTGATGATGGGATCCGACCAACCACGACCCTTGCTACTCTTGGGAAGCTGAAGCCAGTGTTTAAAAAGGATGGAACCACAACAGCTGGTACTTTTCCCGAACCGAATGTTTCATTGGAGAGACTACAGTTCGTGTTAGCACAATTTTAAATCCGTTGCTTGGTTTGTTCTGTTACAAAACAGGAAACTCCAGCCAAGTGAGTGATGGTGCAGGAGCGGTTCTCCTCATGAGGAGAAGTGTTGCTACACAGAAAGGACTTCCCGTTCTTGGTGTATTCAGGTACGTGATAAGAGCTACAACATTAGAAGGCTGCAGATGCCCGTGATGTCCTTTTACACAGATGTGCTAGTATCTAGAGAACACACACTGTTCTTTATGTATTTCCCTACATTTCGGGGTTTTCCCTAAGTAGCACACTATTGGACAAATTGCAGGACTTTTGCTGCTGTTGGTGTTGACCCAGCAATCATGGGTGTTGGTCCCGCAGTTGCCATTCCTGCTGCAGTTAAGGCAGCTGGATTAGAACTCGATGACATCGACTTGTTTGAGATCAACGAGGTAAATAAGCAAACTCTACCAGGATCTTCTGACTACATATCTTTCCCCCAAACCTTCTGATGATAACCGTCGGTTTGATACCTTGTGTGTTCAGGCATTTGCATCTCAGTTCGTTTACTGCCGTAACAAGTTGGGACTTGACGCAGAGAAAATCAATGTCAACGGTGGCGCAATGGCCATAGGACATCCTTTGGGCGCTACAGGTATATAAGGACAGAGAGAAATTGATTAATGTGCTATACACTAAACTCTTCACCAAACCCTTGATATCCACACCCAAAGTAATCTGCCGTCGCACTCTTTGAAGTGTGCCTTCACCAACTGCACTCTAACCAACTCACAACTTCTCTAATCTGTTACATTCAGTTCTAGGCTGATACAATAGACCGATAACTTAGAAACCAAGATTACCTAATGCTTGTTAAATCTCTGACAGGAGCACGATGCGTTGCTACTTTATTGCACGAGATGAAACGCCGTGGAAAAGACTGTCGTTTTGGAGTAGTGTCAATGTGCATTGGTATACTTCTCTCTCTCTTTCTCTCTATATCTCTCGCTCATACGATCTCTAAATTGGTGTCTGATAATGTTGTTGTTTTGTTGATTGGGAAAAATCTGGCAGGGACGGGAATGGGTGCAGCGGCTGTGTTTGAGAGAGGAGATGGAGTTGACGAGCTTCGCAACGCAAGGAAGGTTGAAGCGCACGGCCTTTTGTCCAAAGACGCTCGTTAGAGATATTATGATGTGTACAAGCAAGAACAACTCTTTACACTCTAAACATATTTAGCACTCTGCTCTCCTTGGAGAGAATCTGGTCCTTTTCCCTCTTTCTTCAGTTTATTATAGTTGTTTGAATAAAGCAGCACAACCAATGTTTGCCGGAGTCTTGTATTCTTCTTGACCAGGTCATGTGTTAAGTAATTTTTTTTTTTAATGTGAAGGGGAATCTTCTATAAAATCTTATATCCGTATGGATAATATTGTTCTCGAATTTCTGTTGCTTCTGGATATTATAGAAGTTTCAGCTGGCAGCAACTTTTTTAGATTTTAATGAATGTCAAAGTATTCAAACTGAAGTCGAAGTTTTGACTTTCGACGTTGTATAATAACTAAAATAGGCTAAATATGTAATCAATTTCATTGAATATCAATCGGGGTGGTGGCGCAGTTGGCTAGCGCGTAGGTCTCATAGCTACTGAGTGATCCTGAGGTCGAGAGTTCGAGCCTCTCTCACCCCAAAATTCTTTTATTGTTCCACTCTTTCTAGTACGTTCAATGTTCGCTGCGACCAGCATGCAACCATTCATTTTGTTGTCTTGTTTTTGACCTTTGGTGTCGGGTCATCAATCTGTTTCCAAATCAATCAAGAACCAAAAAAACTGCAATTGGAAAACCACTCATTATATGACAAAAACATATTGTTAATAAATTCAGTATGCTAATAAACTTAAAAATATGTTGACAAAAACAAAGTATCAATAAACGTGCAAGTATAAATCAGGAAAATACTTGAATAAATAGGACCGGACATGGGTGCATGTAGGTTAGTAGGCTGACTAAAACATTTTAAACTTCTCATAAACCTTGAAAACATCGAAGTTGATCTATTTAAATTACTCGAAAACTTTCCATGTACCAAATCTTATAGTACCCTTAAATTATTACCAAACATAATGATAATTGAAAGAGAAACTCTTGTTTGTTTGTAATGAAATCTATATTTTTTTTTTTTGGTCAAGTAATGAAATCTATTTTAATAAGCATATTTTCTTACATATTGGAAACGACCATACCCCTATTCCTACACCGGCTGTCCACAATTCAAAGTTCAAACTTAATTTATCCAATTCAACAAACTTCCGTGGGGATATACGTTGAAAGTTGAAACCATCAATACCAACATCACCCAACTTTTATGAGGCACACAAAGTTGAATATAAAAAATTTCGAAATTTACGATTTAGTCCTTTATTTAAAAGGTTTTTTTCATTCTCTCAAGCTGACTATAGTTTCTGTATTTACCAGTTTAGTCCTTACATTTCAAGGGTTTGATTTTTCTTGTTCGATTATTACGTTAGATGTGTCTCTCTCCCTATGCTCTTTGCTTTTCACCGTCTTTTTCTCTTTTTATCTCTCTCTCCTCTTCTCTCCCACATAGTCCTCGATTCTCTACGCGTTTCAGCGTTAAGTCTTCTTCTAGATCTCTAATAAGCTTTCCTCCACGCCGTTATAACAAAGTCTCTGATCAGTCGATAAACCAATCGGGACAGCGTCGTTAGGGAGAGACAAAAAAGTAAAAATGGCGCAACAATCGTTGATCTACAGTTTCGTGGCTAGAGGGACTGTAATCCTCGTGGAGTTCACCGATTTCAAAGGAAATTTCACATCAATCGCTGCACAGTGCCTTCAAAAGCTTCCTTCTTCGAACAACAAGTTCACCTACAACTGCGATGGTCACACCTTTAATTACCTCGTTGAAAATGGATTCAGTAAGTCTTGATATTGCTCGATCTAATATACCCTCCCGCTTTGGTTTTAGTTTTCGATTTGTCTCTAGTTTTTTTTCCTTTTATGACTTTCTTAAGACAAAACTTTACCTGTTTTGAGCGTTTGAATGTCTGTTTTGGACAAAGTTTTTATCTTTGGTAGGTATTAGCTTTAATTGGTGTTAGATCTAATCTGTGTGTTATGTTTGGTGGATCCTTTTATGGAAGAACATGGCTTGTTCTGGATCTGTGGTTTGTTTCAAGTTTTTAACTTTAATGGGTTTTGACTGGATTTATTATCGGACACCAAAGTATGGTTCTTTTAAAGTTTTTAACTTTCATGAGAGTTGTTTCGTGTGTACCTTATTGGGTTTAAGGTGGTGCAGATGTATTATTATTGAAGTGTTCAACTTTCTTATAAGTGATGTTTAATCATATTTGTTCATGTTGTGCAGCCTATTGTGTTGTTGCTGTCGATTCGGCTGGGAGGCAGATTCCTATGGCCTTTTTGGAACGAGTTAAGGAGGATTTCAACAAGAGATATGGTGGTGGAAAGGCTGCTACTGCTCAGGCTAACAGTTTGAATAAAGAATTTGGGTACTTCAATCTGATCTGTCTTTTTCCTTTATTGTATTGAAAGTTTTCTATTGTCTTTCATTGGGCGTAGTCGTATTAACTCTCCTTTTTGGCTTGCTGTGAAGGTCGAAACTGAAAGAGCACATGCAGTATTGCATGGATCATCCTGATGAGATTAGCAAGCTTGCTAAGGTGAAAGCTCAAGTTTCTGAAGTCAAAGGTGTCATGATGGAAAACATTGAGAAGGTTCGATTCCGACCCTTTTTTCTTTACCTATTTCCAATTGAGGTTTAGCTAGCATGTGACTTAAAGTACTAGGATCTTTTGGTTGATAAGGGAACACATTCATATATGCAGGTTCTTGACCGTGGTGAGAAGATTGAACTTTTGGTGGACAAAACCGAAAACCTTCGCTCACAGGTTAGTTTTCTTTACGTAAATGGTTCCAAGTCCATACACACAGACATGCTTTGAGTTGCAGCTCTCTCAGTGTCTTTTTTTTGGTCTTGTATTTTCGAACTTTTAATTGAACTCAAAACTGTATCAGGCGCAAGATTTCAGAACACAAGGAACTCAAATGAGAAGAAAGATGTGGTTTCAAAACATGAAGATAAAACTCATTGTTCTTGCAATCATCATTGCCTTGATCCTTATCATCATTCTCTCAGTCTGCGGTGGCTTCAACTGTGGCAAATAAGTCTGGAACATTTTCTTCGGGGGCTTATGAAGAAATGTTCGTTGTGATTTCCGACATCATCCTCATTCAGTTCGTTGTGCTGCCTTCTTTTTGTTGTGGTTCCAAATTCTCATGCTATGTTTCTCTACTTAGATTGTACTTCTTTCAAAATTGGTTTTGTATAGGCCATATATATACATATATGTATGAATGTTCGACATTTTGCCAACATTGCTATTGCTGGTACCGACACTGATTCTTGCGAACCATTGTTTTGGACCTGATCTAAACGCTTGTGTTTGCTTTTGGTCTGTTATAAATTTTGCGAATTGATATGATAGTTGATGATGTAGACGGGACCTTAACATAAAATTAAGTCTATTTGGTCTGACCGGTTCGGCAAAGCCTCCGAATAGTTCCTGACAACCGGTTGAGAGTCTTGGTTTGCTCGTTGGTTCGTTCTTTTTACTATTTTTGCCCATTTACACTATTTTTGGGCTCATGCTTCCTTCTACTGAAATCGAAACGATTTGGCGCCAACCCCTAACTCCGTGGCTTCTTTAATGACACGCTAATTCGTTTGCTTGAGCTCTAGTGTCTGCAACCTCTGCCGGGGTTGTGATTTGGTATCTTTCTCGAGTTTCCAATTCTGCTGGCTGAATTCGATCCACATTGATGAGGAACTTTTAATCTGATGACGGTATTGTTTCTGATTCCTCCGGGCTCCGGTATAAGATACAATGGTTGTTAGTTTGGTTGAACTAGGGAAACTTGATGAAGCTAGCTAGATGCTTAATCCTATAAAATGGTATTGTATTTGTCTATCTTTATTAGCATCTTTGATGGACATTAATGTTGTTGAGGAGGCAGACGGGAGATTTTGATCATAACAGGTGGTTGTTTCAATCTAAAGGGAAATCTGGAATAGGAAATGCGTTTTGCTCAGAAGATGATGATGACCATGATGGTGGCGTCAGCATATCGGATTTCTTAGACAAACGCGTTTAGTCCTTTCAATTCAGGGGTTCGATTTTTTATATTTTCTTGTTCCATACGTTAGGTTGTCTCTCCCTATGCTCTTTCTTTTTACCGTCTCTCTCTTTTTATCTCTCTTTCTCTCTCTCTCTCCCGACTTAGTCCTCGATTCTCTACGCGTTTTACCGTTAAGTCTTCTAGACCTCTGAGCTTTCCTTCACGCCGATATAACAAGTCTCTGCATTGAAAGGACTGCGTCGTTTTTTATCTGAGGGAGCGAAAAAAGATGGCGCAACAATCGTTGGTCTACAGTTTCGTGGCTCGAGGGACGGTAATCCTCGTGGAGTTCACCGATTTAAAAGGCAATCACACATCCATGGCTGCACAGTGCCTTCAAAAGCTTCCTTCTTCGAACAGCAAGTTAACCTCCAACTGCGATGGTCATGTCTTTTATTACCTCGTTGAAAATGGATTCAGTAAGTCTTACTATTGCTTCATCTACATACCTTCGCTTTGTTGTATTGAATGATTCGAATAGCTTTGCTTTCGTTTTCGGTTTATGTCTTAGTTTCTTTTTGCTTATATTCCACTTCGGATGTCTGTTTACCTATTTGAGCATTTGGGTGTTTCTTTTAGATCAAATTCTTGTGTTTTAGCTTTAATTGATGTTAGATCTTGTCTGTGATATGTTTGGTGGATCTTTTATGGAAGGACATGACCTGTTCTGGATCTTTCATGGGTTTTGGCTGGTTTTCTTATCATCAAAGGTGTGGTTCTTAATTATCACTGTGAGAGTTATTTGGGAAAGTTGGGGTTATATCATTGGAGTATTTCTTATATACCTGATTGGGTTTAAGGTGGTGTTAATGATGTATTCTTTATTATAATCTTCAAATTTCTTATAAGTGATATAGTTCTGAATCTACTTTTGTTTATCTACTACTTTATCACCCAATTTGGACTTAAAAGTTTAACAATTTTTGTTCTCTTTTTGCAGCCTATTGTGTTGTTGCAGTTGATTCTGCTGGGAGGATTTCAGCGAGAGATATGGTGGTGGAAAGGGTGCAGCTGCTCAAGCAAACAGTTTGAATAAAGAATTTGGGTACTTAATTCTGATTGATCGCTATTGAAAGTTTTCTGTCCTCTGACTTCTTCTATATCTGCTCTAAAGGTCGAAACTGAAAGAGCACATGCAGTATTGTATGGATCATCCTGATGAGATTAGGCAGCTTGCTAAGGTGAAAGCTCAAGTGTCTGAAGTTAAAGATTTCATGATGGAAAACATCAATAAGGTTCGATTCTTACCCTTTTTCTTTACATATTTACAATTCAGTTTTAGCTAGCATGACTTAGGATCTTTCGGTTCATAAAGCATTAATTGTAGAGGCTAGTGTATAATTATCGGTGGTTTAAGACATATTCTGCTGTTTAACCGTTTATATATTGTGGAACTCATTCATTTACAGGTTCTTAACCGTGGTGAGAAATTTTTCGTTTTGGAGGGAAAAACCGATAACCTTCGCTCTGAGGTTAGTTGTCTTTACGCAAATGGTTCCCAGTCCATACACACAGACATGCATGCGTTGAGTTGCAGATCTCTCTTTGGTTTTCGAACTGTCAATTGAACTCGAAAATGTGTACAGGGGCAAGTCTTCAGAATACAAAGAACTCAAATGAGAAGAAAGATGTGGTTTCAGAACATGAAGATAAAGCTGATTGTTCTTGGTATTATCATTGCCTTGATCCTCATCATCCTCCTCTCAGTCTGCGGTGGCTTCAACTGCGGTCTGGAACATTTTCTTCGGGGGTGTTCTGAAGAAATGTTCGATGTGATTTCCGACAACATCCGCATTCAGTTCGTTGTGCTGCCTTCTTTTTTCTAAACTCTCATGCTATGTTTCTCTGCTTAGATTGTACTTCTTAGAAATTGGTTTTGTATAGGTCATATCTGTAAATATATGTATGAATGTTCAACACTTTGCCAACATTTGTTATTGCTGGTACCGACACTGATTCTTGGTTACGATTGTGTTTGCTTTTGGTCGGTTTGAATTAGGGAATTAATTCTAGAGAGTGGCTTTTGTCTAGAGAGTGGTGGCATTAGCATCTTTTCTATATCTATATTCTCTCAAAGCTGTGATGCTTCTATTGTAATCTCTTTCATTCAAATAGCCATGCACGTAGAGAAATATAGAAAGAAGGAGAGAGAGAGAGAGGCAAAGCTTAAAGACAGGAGATTTCAGAATTCATAGATTGCAACAATTTAAGTTTCTTTCTTATAATAGAAAAAGATCTATCAACCGTTGAAAACTCTTCAAGTCTATACATTTTCGTCTTCTCTCTTTTTTTTCCCTCTTAACCTTTTTACACATTCCTCTGTTTTTTTTTTTAAAAAAGATTTTTAAATTTTCCTAAATCAGGTTTCTCAAAGGAAATGGGTTCAGTTTCTCTCTGAAGAAACCAGACGACCCAAAACAGAAAAATCCATTATTGTAATGGCTTCAAGTCCAACCAAAAAGACCTTAAATTCACAATCCTCCTCCTTAAGTCGGCCTCCACAAGCCGTCAAGTTTGGTCGCCGGACGTCCAGTGGCCGCATTGTTAGCCTCTCCCGCGACGATGACATGGACGTCTCTGGTGATTACTCCGGCCAAAGCGATTACATCAACTACACCGTCCTCATGCCTCCTACACCGGACAACCAACCTGCTGGCTCCTCCGGGTCCACCTCCGACTCAAAATCTGATGCAAACCGTGGAGGTGGTG
>KE153969.1:20586-34323 GCA_000411075.1 Sisymbrium irio
GGGAACAAGCTGGAGAGGAGGTTGTCCGTGATGAAATCCAATAACAAATCAATGTTGTTGAGGAGCCAGACGGGAGACTTTGATCATAACAGGTGGTTGTTTGAATCTAAAGGGAAATACGGAATAGGAAATGCGTTTTGGTCTGAAGATGATGATAACTATGATGGTGGCGTTAGCATGTCGGATTTCTTAGACAAACCGTGGAAACCTCTCACCAGGAAAGTTAAGGTCCCTGCCAAAGTTCTTAGTCCTTACAGGTGATTGTCTCTTTTCACGTTTAAAAGATTTTCTTGTTCTCTTTAATCTCTGTTACACAAGCTTCACATTCTTACATTTTATACCGCTTTCTTTATTAGGTTACTAATCGCGATACGTCTTGTAATTCTCTTCTTCTTCCTTTGGTGGCGTGTTACGAATCCTAATGAGGATGCAATGTGGCTATGGGGACTATCTATAGTGTGCGAGATTTGGTTCGCTTTCTCTTGGATTCTTGACATTCTTCCAAAGTTAAACCCTATAAACAGAGCCACGGACCTTTCTGCCTTGCATGACAAGTTTGAGCAGCCTTCTCCATCAAACCCCACGGGTCGCTCTGATCTTCCTGGTGTTGATGTCTTTGTTTCCACGGCTGACCCGGAAAAAGAACCGCCTTTAGTCACCGCAAACACCATTCTCTCCATCCTCGCCGTGGATTATCCAATCGAGAAGCTTTCGGCCTACATTTCAGACGATGGGGGTGCAATTCTCACCTTTGAAGCCATGGCTGAAGCTGTTCTCTTTGCTGAGGTTTCTTATTCGGTTTCTCTTCCTCTTTTCCGTGGCTAGTCTAATAGATGATGACAATAATTGATATGGCTTTCTCATTTTCTTTGCAGTATTGGGTGCCATTCTGCAGAAAACATGACATAGAGCCGAGGAATCCGGACAGTTACTTCAACCTCAAGACAGACCCGACGAAAAACAAGAAGAGGCAAGATTTTGTCAAAGATCGTCGTTGGATCAAGCGTGAGTATGACGAATTCAAGGTCAGGATCAATGGTCTTCCAGAGCAAATCAAGAAAAGAGCTGAGCAATTCAACTTGAGAGAAGAGCTCAAGGAAAAGCGGATTGTCCGAGAGAAAAATGGCGGTGTATTGCCACCGGATGGAGTTGAGGTGGTAAAAGCAACGTGGATGGCTGATGGTACACATTGGCCAGGAACGTGGTTTGAGCCTAAACCTGATCACTCAAAAGGAGATCACGCCGGAATCCTACAGGTACGAACCATTAGCTTTATCAATCTGAAATCAGACCAAGAAACCGACCAAACTTGAATATAATTTGTAGATCATGAGCAAAGTGCCTGAGCTTGAACCGGTGATGGGCGGGCAGAATGAAGGCGCGCTGGATTTCACAGGGATTGATATCCGAGTACCGATGTTTGCATATGTATCGCGTGAGAAACGTCCAGGTTTTGACCATAACAAGAAAGCTGGTGCCATGAACGGTATGGTAAGAGCTTCAGCTATATTATCCAATGGCGCCTTCATCCTCAATCTGGACTGTGATCACTACATCTACAACTCCAAAGCTATCAAAGAAGGAATGTGTTTCATGATGGACCGAGGTGGTGATAGAATCTGTTACATTCAGTTTCCACAAAGGTTCGAAGGAATTGATCCATCCGATCGATATGCAAACCACAATACCGTCTTCTTCGACGGTGAGTTGTTGAATTGAGTTTCAACTATAGCATAAATGTAATACTTGTGTCACAAGTCACCATGGCTTAAACATTTTTTTGGGGTTCTGAAACAGGTAACATGAGAGCACTAGATGGGTTACAAGGTCCAGTCTATGTCGGAACAGGGTGTATGTTCCGAAGGTATGCTCTCTATGGATTCAACCCACCTCGTGCCAACGAGTACACAGGTGTGTTTGGTCAGGAAAAGGCCCCGGCCATGCATGTACGGACTCAGTCCCAAGCGTCTCAAACATCACAAACATCTGATTTAGAGTCCGATACACAGCCTCTTACCGATGATCCAGATCTTGGTCTTCCCAAAAAGTTTGGTAACTCGACCATGTTCACAGACACCATTCCAGTTGCAGAGTACCAAGGACGGCCTCTGGCAGATCACATGTCAGTTAAAAACGGAAGACCACCCGGTGCTTTGCTCCTACCACGACCTCCCCTTGATGCTCCAACAGTAGCTGAAGCCATCGCTGTCATTTCCTGCTGGTAAGGTTTTACAACAATGGATATGCTCTCTGTCTGTATTAGCAGTTATGTAGAGTTTTCAAAATTTGGCTTCTCAGGTACGAAGACAATACGGAATGGGGAGACAGAATCGGATGGATTTACGGGTCTGTCACTGAAGACGTGGTGACGGGATACCGTATGCATAACCGCGGTTGGAGGTCCATTTACTGCATCACGAAACGTGATGCTTTCCGCGGCACAGCTCCCATCAATCTCACTGACCGTCTCCATCAAGTCCTCCGTTGGGCAACTGGCTCTGTAGAGATCTTTTTCTCCAAGAACAACGCCATGTTCGCCACCAGACGACTCAAGTTTCTCCAGCGAGTTGCTTACCTCAACGTCGGGATATACCCATTCACCTCCATCTTCTTGGTCGTCTATTGCTTCCTCCCGGCTCTGTGTCTCTTCTCTGGCAAGTTCATCGTCCAGAGCCTCGACATTCATTTCCTCTCCTACCTCCTCTGCATCACCGTTACCCTAACACTAATCTCCCTCCTTGAGGTCAAGTGGTCAGGGATAGGACTCGAAGAATGGTGGAGAAACGAACAGTTTTGGCTTATCGGAGGGACGAGCGCTCATCTTGCAGCAGTCGTGCAAGGATTGCTTAAAGTAATAGCAGGAATAGAAATCTCATTCACCTTGACATCGAAATCTGCAGGAGAAGACGAAGATGACATCTTTGCGGATCTTTACATTGTGAAATGGACGGGCTTGTTCATCATGCCGCTTACGATCATTGTAGTGAACCTCGTTGCGATTGTGATCGGAGCTTCGAGGACTATATACAGTGTGATACCACAGTGGGGGAAGTTGCTGGGAGGGATATTCTTTAGCCTGTGGGTCTTGACTCATATGTATCCGTTTGCTAAAGGGTTGATGGGTCGAAGAGGAAAGGTTCCAACGATTGTTTATGTTTGGTCAGGACTTGTCTCGATTACTGTCTCGCTGCTCTGGATCACTATCAGTCCTCCAGATGATGTTACAGGCGGTGGAGGAATCTCGGTGTAAATTGGAATGTAATACTGAGGTTTTTGAATCTATTTATTTAATTTTTTTTTCTTTTTGTAAAAGTAAATTTGGTTTATGTAAATTTTTATGTTGAAAAGACCAATTCTGCTTTAGTGCTTGTTAGCTTTTGGATTCTTATTGTTACAGAGAACTTAAACATACATCTCGTGGCTCTGTTTTCTCTGTTTTCTCTGTTTTATCCTCTGTTTTCTGTCTGTTATATCCTCAGTTTTGTGGAATGGATTAGGAGAAGGAAGCAGACGAAAGGAATTTTCTTACTAATGGAGTATTTTAAATGAATTGAGAATTTTAGATAGGAAAAAAAAGACTAATGTAAAGTTGAAGGAAAAAGAGTAAGAAAGCAGATTTTGATTGGATTATGTAGTTCGTGTGGGATTGGTTAGATGTTTGGTTGATGTTAATTTATTTACGTAGAATAAGTTTTGATGAAATTTATTTACGTAGAATAAGTGTATCAGTTAGAAAAAATGGAAATAGAATCGGACGACGCTTCTTCATAAAATGGAAATAGAACAAGATTGTGCTGTTTAATCCTGATTTGTTGACGTTGAAATATTGGTTCTGACGCATTTAACCTCGAGAGCAATGGAAATAAGGAAATACTGTAATTGTCTCAAATCTGACGGCGTCGTTTTAATGTCTACCTGAGACTTGCTGGATGAAACAAGAGTGAAATTACTTGGGACCAACGGAAACTTCTTTAATTTCCACTTTTGCTAGGACTACCTCTATATAACTCTGAGACACTCTCTTGATTTCCATATTCTGATTTCTATTGTTGATTTCTAAAATCGAGAGTGAAACCCTAGCTAGTTGTTTGCCTCTTTCGAATTCCAAACTTTCACATTCTCTAAGAAAGATCAACGTAGAAGCACCTTACGAAGAAGATGGTGAAGAGCGCACAAGAGATATCTGATCCTCAGCGTTTGTTTTCTACTGCAATCACAGCCGCTAAGTCACAGAGCATTGATGGTGTCGATCGATGTTTTGATATCCTTTGTTACTTGAAGAAGTTGGGTTTCTCCACTAAGGATCTTCTCCGCTTCTCTAAAGAGATATCTTCTTTGGCCAGTCTGAGAGGTCATACAAACCCTAAGATTCGTATGGGTACTAAAGCCCTGTTCAACTCCTGGATGCGAGCTCTTTATGCCAAGGGAGGAATAAGAGATCCTTCTACTTGTGACAATACCAAGATTCTTAAGAAACCTGCAGCAGATCCTCTTGTCAAAGTGTGTCCCGATTTGAAGAAGAAAACAGTTAAGAGATCTGTGATGGCTCGTGGTGTCGCGGCAGAGACTAAGAAAAAGACAGAGGATCAGAGGTCTAAGATCCATCAAGTCTGCGAGAATAAACAAAAGAATCTGAACAAAGCTGATGATAACAAGTCTTTGGCAGCGAAGAAGCCTATACAGAAGAAGAATAAGCAATCCGCTCTACCAATGAAACTCTCTGAAAACCCTAGATCGCTGGCTCATGAAGCGGCAGAGATTGAGCAGCAAAAGTCTGTTCCCGTCGTGAAGAAGAACTCAATAGAGACGTTGGAGCTGTTCGAAATAGCAAAGAAATCTGCAGATGTGGCCAGTGCAAAGGGAATTCTATTGTCTACAAAGGAGACATCAATCTGCGTATAAACTCTCTCTCTGCTCATCGATCTCCCCATCAGCTCAACAGCTCCGGAAACGAAGAGGATCATGGAGAAGCTTTCACATCTTACAAAGCACAAAGACCGCAAAATCTGCAATTCTGCAAAAGCACTACTTCAACATTGGAGTCAGAGCATCACAGGTCAACAACAAAGAGATGCACTTATAACACAAGGCTAGTAGTGTCACCAGAGAATCTGCAAAAGACGAGTGAACTTGAAATCGTTGATTGTTCATTCTTTGATATATATTACATTAATGTAGTCACCAGTTTAAATTTTCCATTACTCAAAGAGGTAATAAGGAATGTTGTGACTTGTGAGTTGTAAGTATACAAGGCATATTCTTTTGAAATCTCTTTTTGTGTTGTTCAAGTGGAGTGTGTTCCCTTAATTCGAATACATGAATCAAGCCTTGTGAATACATGTTACATGATGAAATTGGAGATTGATCTTTAAGATGTATTTAGTTGTAGCTGAGAGACCATAAGTCACTATTTGAAAAAGCTTTTCAATCTGACACATTCTTCTGTCGTCCAATAGAAATAGAAAAATATAAGGAAAAATTAATCCCAACTGCTTCATTACAAGACAAACAAAACATCGAATTGACATGCATAATAAAAATGCAAAACCAGAAAAATGATCCTAACGGTTTCTGCCTTTATACAGACCAGTTATCGTGACGAGCCACTCCGGCTTGTATGAAGCAATCACTTGTGCTATTACAAATACAAGCAACTGTCCAGGCCCATACCTTATTGCCACTGCTTTCCAGTTCAACGCTTCCACTTCTTGTTCTTTTATTTCTTGCTCTGGTTGTCGCATTGGTGGTGCGTTAGTTCAGAAGCAACTTCGTTAGAGAGGAAGACCACAAAGCCCTGAATTCCCTTCAAAGGAGGATTTAGGTTGCCCTGTGATTTGTGTTCCTTGTGGTATTTCACCCTTGAGTTGGTTATGAGCCACACTTATAAACTCTCTTATGTTCATTTGATTCTCTCTTGTTCGCTTGATTCAATTTGTCGTAACAGGAAGTTGAAAGAGAACGTCGTGGTATATTATAATAATTAAGTCTCATTCTCGACAATCTACCAAGACATTCTTCAGGACATTCATCAGCCATAAGAGAGATTTCAATTAAAACCTCTTTCTTACATTAGGTAACAACATTTTTACATTTTCTGGTTCCACATTGATATTATTATCATTCTTATTATCAAATCTGTCCCACCTTGAATCCAGAGAGATACAAAATCCAACTGGTTTTACTTCCTTGCGCTTATCCGGAAAAGTATCTTGACATACCAGTATGGCTTGTATGAAGCAACAATGTGAGCTATGAACAATCCAAAAAACAATCCTGGCCCATACCCTATAACCACTGCTTTCCAGTTTAACACTCCTCCTTCCTCTTCTTCTTCGTCTTCCTTAGGCTGTTGTGTTGGTGTCGCAAAGCAACTTCGTTTGAGAGGAAGACCGCATAGACCCGCATTCCCTTCAAATGATGATTCAGCTTGCCCACTAAACTGAGGTCCTTGTGGTATCTCACCTTCGAGTTGGTTTTGAGCCACACTTATGTACGCCAGAAACGAGAGGCTCCCCAGTTCTTTAGGAATAGTCCCTGAGAGTTGGTTGTTTGATAGATCTAGTGACTCGAGCTCCGTTAGATTGACCAAAGACAGAGGAATATGGCTTGTGAAGGCATTGTTGGATAAGTTGAGTGCAATCAATGCCTTCAAGTGACCAATGGATTCAGGAATCTGTCCTTCAAGTCTGTTTCCCGAAAAATCAATGGCGGCGTAGGAAGTAAGGACCTTTCCTTGCTCCATGAATAGACCTTTGTATTGCAAATCCAAAGTATCTTCATAGTTATAATTAAGAATGCTGTTGTCTTTCATATATATACTCCCATCTACATTCATCTGAAGTGATGATGCTTTCCAGCTCACAAAGTAATTTTGGGGCAAGCTTCCTGTAAAGTTGTTATATGAGATTCAAGTATGCGCAGCTCGGGAAACGCCAACGAATCTTGATCAGAAGGAGATATAGGGCCGTAGAATTTGTTTGAGCAAAGGGTAAGAGCTTGCAAATCAGGCAAATCCTTGAGCCAGAAAGGAAATGTGTCTTCGATGTTGTTGTTGTCCACACTCAAAAGCTTTAGAGAGGAGCAATTCAGAAGAGACCTCGGAAGCTTTCCGGCCAGTCGGTTGTAGCCAACATCAAGTGTTCGAAGCAAGGCACCATCATAGCACATTTCTGGAAGACTTCCTTTCAAGTTGTTCTTCCGGAGATTCACAACAATGAGAGAGTTTTGTAAATTACTCAGACATGGAGGAATTGAACCGGTGAAGTTGTTGTAGGAGAGATCAAGAAGAGCAAGCGAGCTTTGGTTGCAGATTGCAAGAGGCATGCTCCCTGTGAAACTGTTGTTCCATGCAGATAAGACGCTGAGAGTGTGTGGTGGATTAGGAAGTGGTCCTTGAAAATGGTTTAAAGCCAAATCTAGTATCTTCACAGACGAATTTTCTAAGGCTTTCCCCGAACCTTCAAAACCTGTGAAAGAGTTATTCACAAGAGCCACCCTGTTCAAACGAGGAAGGCTCCACAGCCACTCAGGAAGTTTTCCTTTGATATTATTGTTGGAAATGTCTATAGACTCCAAGCTACGAAGGTTCTTTAAGAAGTTTGGAAACTCTCTGATGTTGCATCCAAATAAACTTAATCTCTTTAGATTCAATGGGACGTCTGAATCTAAACTCATACTGGTTGACAATATACTATTACCGGAAAGAAAAAGTATCACCAAAGATTTGAGAGAGGAGAAGATTCTAATATCAATTGGGTAGCTTATGTTTAGAAAAGAAAGATCAAGAACTTTGAGGATTATGAGATTTGAGATAGGCTCTAGAATTTCCCCTTCGAAATGATTATGCGCAAGTAGCAAGTGCTCAAGCCTTAGTGAAGAAGAAGAGATGGGAACTTCAATGGACCCAGTGAGATAGTTCTCACGGAGATCAAGACGTGACAATAAAGGCATAGCGAGTAGAGAAGTAGAAATGGTTCCAGAGAAGTCATTATAGGAAAGGTCTAAAATAGAAAGCTTGGTGAAGTTCTGGACAAGGTGGAAACTACCACTGAGCTCATTATGTGAGAGATCCAAATGGGTTAAACGTATTAGCTTACTAAATGAGGAAGGAACTTGACCTGTAAAGCTACTAGATGAAAGAGACAAAACCTCTAATCTTTCGAGATTGCTGAATTCGGAAGGGAGTGAAGAGGACGTGAAGTTGTTGTGAGAGAGATTGAGGTGGCGAAGATGAAGCAACCCAAAGAGGCTACTGTTGGGCTTCAAAATTCCAGTGAGGCAGTCACCTGGGAGTTGTAGCTCTGTGATAACACCCGTCGTGTTATCGCACTGGACTCCATTGAAGTAGCCAGTTTGGTTGCAGGCGCTGGTATCAAACTCGTTCTTGAATTGCATCAGGGCTTCAATCTGGTCGTTACGACAACCAACAAGTCCAGCAACAAGAGTGATACTTGAAGTAAAGATAGCAAAGAATGAGAGAAAACACAAAAGCATATGTAATCCCGACATGATGGTCGTCATGAAAACTCTTAGGAATGTTATTCTTTAAAGCAAAGAGATGAAGACGATTGGTATATAATAATAATTGGCCGTTTGAGAGAGTGGAGACTGTGCAAATGTTCAGGGCCAAAAAGTTTTTTTGGGTATTTTTTAAATATGTTTTCCAAAAATTACGGCCAATTTTGGTTAAAGAAAATTTGAAAAAAGGGCCAAATTACAATATTTTAGTGCAGGGACTACTTTTTTATTGAACCGCCAGATTAATATATACTATATATATATAAAGATACGTGATCATGCACTGTTAGCTTGTTTATATTCTGGGATCAAAGAAGAAGGGATGGTATCAGTTACAAACATCAATTATTGATGTCTTCAGAATATAAACAAGCTAACTGCATCTACTTCCTTGGGCTTATACAGACCAACTATCTTGACAGACCACTTCGTCCTGTACGAAGCAATTACATGTGCTATTACCAATCCAAACAACAATCCAGGCCCATACCCTATAACCACAGCTTTCCATTTTAACACTCCTTCCTCCTCTTCTTCCTCTTCTTCCTTGGGCTGTTGTGTTGGTGGTGCAGAGCAACTTCCTTGGAGAGGAAGACCACACAGACCTGCATTTCCTTCAAATGATGATTCAGCTTGCCCACTAAACTGTGGTCCTTGTGGTATTTCACCTTCGAGTTGGTTATGAGCCACACTTACATACGACAAAAACGAGAGGCTCCCCAGTTCTCTAGGAATATCCCCTGATAGTTGGTTTCTTGACAGGTCTAATGACTCGAGCTCCGTAACATTTGCTAAAGATAGAGGAATATGGCCTGTAAAGGCGCTGTTTGATAAGTTAAGTGCAATCAGTGTCTTCAAAAGACCAATGGATTCAGGAATCTGTCCTTCAAATTTGTTTCCAGAGAAATCAATAGTGGCATAGGAAGTAAGAACCTTTCCTTGCTCCATGAACAGACCTTTGTATTGCAAATCTATCGTATCTTCATAGATATAGTTAGGTATGTCGCTGTAGTCTCCCATGTATAATCTCCCATCTTCATTCATATGAAGTGATGACGCTTTCCAACCCACAAAGTAATTACCGGGCAAGCTTCCTGTAAATCTGTTATCTGATATTTCAAGTATGCGCAGCTCAGGAAACACAAGAGGACCTTGATTAGGAGGGGATATAGGACCATAAAATTTGTTTGAACGGAGGGTAAATACTTGCAAATTAGGCAAACCCTTGAGCCAGAAAGGAAACATGTCTTTGATGTTGTTGTTGTCCACACTTAGAAACCTTAGCGAGGAGCAACTCAGAAGAGACCTCGGAAGCTTCCCGGTTAAACGGTTATAACCAACATCAAGTGTCCGAAGCAAAGCACCATCATTACACAATTCTGGAAGACTTCCTTCCAAGTTGTTCTTCCGGAGATTCACAACAATGAGAGAGTTTTGTAAATTACTCAGACATCGAGGAATTGAACCGGTGAAGTTGTTGTAGGAGAGATCAAGAAGAGAAAGAAAGCTTTGGTTGCAGATTGAGAGAGGTATACTCCCTGTGAAACTATTGTTCCATGCAGATAAGACGCTGAGAGTGCGTGGTGGGTTAGGAAATGGTCCTTGAAAATGGTTTAAAGCCAAATCTAGTATTTTCACCGATGAATTTTCTAAGGCTTTCCCCGAACCTTCAAAACCTGTGAAAGAGTTATTCACAAGAGCCACCATGCTCAAACGAGGAAGGCTCCACAACCACTCCGGAACTTTTCCTTTTATATTATTGTTGGAAATGTCTATAGACTCCAAGCTATGAAGGTTCTTTAAGAAGTTTGGAAACTCTCTAATGTTGCAGCCGGATAAACTTAATCTCTCTAGGTTCAATAGGACTTCTGAACCTAAACTGAAACTGGTTGACAATATACTATTACCGGAAAGAATAAGTCTCACCAAAGATTTGAGAGAGGAGAAGATTCTAATATCAATTGGGTAGCTTATGTTTAGAAAAGAAAGATCAAGAACTTTGAGGNACATACGACAAAAACGAGAGGCTCCCCAGTTCTCTAGGAATATCCCCTGATAGTTGGTTTCTTGACAGGTCTAATGACTCGAGCTCCGTAACATTTGCTAAAGATAGAGGAATATGGCCTGTAAAGGCGCTGTTTGATAAGTTAAGTGCAATCAGTGTCTTCAAAAGACCAATGGATTCAGGAATCTGTCCTTCAAATTTGTTTCCAGAGAAATCAATAGTGGCATAGGAAGTAAGAACCTTTCCTTGCTCCATGAACAGACCTTTGTATTGCAAATCTATCGTATCTTCATAGATATAGTTAGGTATGTCGCTGTAGTCTCCCATGTATAATCTCCCATCTTCATTCATATGAAGTGATGACGCTTTCCAACCCACAAAGTAATTACCGGGCAAGCTTCCTGTAAATCTGTTATCTGATATTTCAAGTATGCGCAGCTCAGGAAACACAAGAGGACCTTGATTAGGAGGGGATATAGGACCATAAAATTTGTTTGAACGGAGGGTAAATACTTGCAAATTAGGCAAACCCTTGAGCCAGAAAGGAAACATGTCTTTGATGTTGTTGTTGTCCACACTTAGAAACCTTAGCGAGGAGCAACTCAGAAGAGACCTCGGAAGCTTCCCGGTTAAACGGTTATAACCAACATCAAGTGTCCGAAGCAAAGCACCATCATTACACAATTCTGGAAGACTTCCTTCCAAGTTGTTCTTCCGGAGATTCACAACAATGAGAGAGTTTTGTAAATTACTCAGACATCGAGGAATTGAACCGGTGAAGTTGTTGTAGGAGAGATCAAGAAGAGAAAGAAAGCTTTGGTTGCAGATTGAGAGAGGTATACTCCCTGTGAAACTATTGTTCCATGCAGATAAGACGCTGAGAGTGCGTGGTGGGTTAGGAAATGGTCCTTGAAAATGGTTTAAAGCCAAATCTAGTATTTTCACCGATGAATTTTCTAAGGCTTTCCCCGAACCTTCAAAACCTGTGAAAGAGTTATTCACAAGAGCCACCATGCTCAAACGAGGAAGGCTCCACAACCACTCCGGAACTTTTCCTTTTATATTATTGTTGGAAATGTCTATAGACTCCAAGCTATGAAGGTTCTTTAAGAAGTTTGGAAACTCTCTAATGTTGCAGCCGGATAAACTTAATCTCTCTAGGTTCAATAGGACTTCTGAACCTAAACTGAAACTGGTTGACAATATACTATTACCGGAAAGAATAAGTCTCACCAAAGATTTGAGAGAGGAGAAGATTCTAATATCAATTGGGTAGCTTATGTTTAGAAAAGAAAGATCAAGAACTTTGAGGGTTATGAGATTTGAGATAGGCTCTAGTATTTCCCCTTCGAAATGGTTGTGCGCAAGGAGCAAGTGCTCAAGCCTTAGTGAAGAAGAAGAGTTGGGGACTTCAATGGACCCACTGAGATAGTTCTCGCGTAGATCAAGACGTGACAAAAAAGGCATAGCGAGTAGAGAAGTTGGAATGGTTCCAGAGAAATGATTATAGGAAAGATCTAAAATAGAAAGCTTGGGGAGGTTCTGGACAAGTTGGAAACTACCAGTGAGCTCGTTATGTGAGAGATTCAACTGGGTTAAACATATTAGCTTACTAAATGAGGAAGGAACTTGACCTGTAAAGCTATTAGATGAAAGAGACAAAACCTCTAATTTGTCTAGATTGCTGAACTGGGAAGGGAGTGAGGAGGAAGTGAAGTTGTTGTGAGAGAGATTGAGGTAACGAAGATGAAGAAACCCAAAAAGGCTACTGTTGGGCTTCAAAATTCCAGTGAGGCAGTCACTTGGGAGTTGTAGCTCTGTGATAGCACCCGTTGTGTTTTCGCACCGGACTCCATTGAAGTAGTCAGTTTGGTTGCATGTGCTGGTATCAAACTCGTTCTTGAATTGCAACAGAGCTTGAATCTGGTCGGGACGACAACCAGCAAGTCCAACAACAAGAGTGAAATTTGAAGTAAAGATAACAAAGAATGAAAGAAAACGCAAAAGCAGATGTAATCCCGACATGATGGTCGTTATGAAAACTCTTAAGAAGAATGTTATTCTTTTAAGCAAAGAGATGAAGACGATTGGTATATATAAAAAGATACGTGGTCATGTACTGTACTAAATATCTTCCAAAGACATTAATAATTGATGTTTGTAACTTAACTTCTATCCATTCTTCTTTGATCCTAGTTATGCTTCTCTCTCTGTTTATCATTAATGCAGAAGTAGTGGTTTGCGTTTGATTTCACTAAAGTTGCATGTGATCTTAACTTTTTTTAAAATGGAATCAGAAAAGAGATCATATGTACTTCAGTTTTGTTTATGTTTTTTATTTCGAGCAAGCTTTATATTCTTTTGAGACACACGGATTTGCATCATGTATGAGACAAATTAATGTAACAAAGACAAGAACACACTAGAAATTAAATGATCGGGGCCTTACTAATTAAATAGGTTGTTGAAACTTTGTTTTCTCTTTGAAATTTCTTGCGCTGTCAGTTGAAGAATTTATGGCTTTACAGTAAAATGACATTAATTGTGATTGTGGTTTGGATAAGACTTGGTCAAGTTTTATTATTCTCCTAGTTGAGTGTTAAAAAAATAATAACAATAAACCAGCACCAAGTAAACCAATCTAGACCAAAACTACATTTCGGTTGACATTCACATGGTATTTACAATTTAATGAACCAGGTCGTTATAATTTAGGTAAACTAGGTGATATGCCCGCGCCAGGCGCGGACAAAATATATTAAAAAATTAAAGTATAGAAAACTAAAACATAATTTTGAATTATTGATTGGCATATTTCATACCAATATTATATCAATTAACAAAAAATACCGACAAAGAATGAGATACTCATGATACATTGCATATATATATATATATATATATTAACTATCATTACTCGAAAAAGATATAATGTCTTTTGCCAATTGGTTTCAACTCCAAATCTTTTTAGCGTAAACTTTCATGAGCTATGATATTCTTACTAAAACTTTTTTTTAATATCGATAGGAAACCAAAATAGCTAATACATATACATAACCGGATCATACAACATCCAAATCCAAATTTAATTCTTTGTATTCTTATAATCAATGATATAAAACCTTCAAATTAGCTAACTAATGACATTCCAAACCGTGAACCAGTATATATATAACCACCGAATTCAAACAAGCACCAAAACAAACCAAACGAAA
>KE153971.1:21821-43432 GCA_000411075.1 Sisymbrium irio
GAATAATTAAATTTTATAGGTTATTACCTAGTTTAAATTATTTTTCAAAAATTGATGGGCACCAACATTTAGAACACAAATGATAAAAGATATGAAAATTTGTTTGGCCACCACCTAATACATTTATTTAGCTTCCTGATTAACTATTTACATTATGTTTACAAGTAAAATCTCCTTCTTATTAAAGGTTTGATCGTTTCTTACTTTCCATACCTATCACATTTTTCATGGATATGTCACAAAATTGTAGTCTTTGGTATCGCTCCTTCTCCGCACAGCACAAAAAATTTCAAAAATTTGGGTAAAGCGATTCCCTCAGGAAAGCATTCAGATTCTGATTATCTTTGAAATCGCCAAGCTTTGGATAGTATTGTAACACATGTGCTTATCAGTCACTTAAGATAGAAAATTGATCCTTTTTTAATTATAGTCTCTAACACTAATATTTCTTACAATAATACAATATGTATTGTCAGAGTAAATGATTACATTTCGGATCCTCAACTGCATAATATAAGAACGCGTTTTGACTTTTTTTGTAATCTTATTATCCTAAGTGATTAGTATTATGTTGCTCTCTTGTCAATTCCAATATCTCAGTTTTATTTGCAAATTTAAAAATGTTCCACCAATAGGAATCGCGATGAAAAGTCATTATCTCAGAAATAGAAAAGATATGAGACACGCGTCATTAACTGAATCAAATGTCGACAAATGTTTGGAAGTTATCATCTAACATATTTTTTTGAAAAAGACGTCACATGAGTAAATAAATAAACAAAACTGAACCAAGGCCCCACGAAGAATGAATGGAAGACGTCGGTGTCTATACAAAAGTCATTGGCACATTTTCATCGTTCAAGAATCTCATCCTTCTTTCGACCCCATCCTTTTCAAACTTTCGAACATATGAAACACGACATGAATCCAATTTATCTCGACCTAAGAAAACGAGATCCAATTTTATGAAATTGTTATCATACCTTCTGAATGAATTTTCCTAACAATGTATGGGTGTCACCAGTCCATCTTAGAGGTAATGAAAAAAACAACAATTATAAATTATTTTATATTTATACGTCAACTATATAGGTGTAACAGTCCAGCGCTTGTGGTTTAGTGATGGGGATGGATTTGGAAATTGGGATGCTACCATATGTTAGCTTTGATAACTTTTGGTCCATTTGAAAAACTAGAAAGTAAAAAGGAGCATTTATCAGTGGATTTTATAGTATTAGTTTGAATATAATCTATATGCATAGGAATTATATCTCTGAGTTATCAAATAAAATATAAAAAACTCTATATAGGTGTAATCAATTTATTATCCATCCAGGTGCTTTCTCGACTCTATATAAGAATTAGCTTCTTCTGTTTTCTTTTTGTTTTTTTTGTTAGCTGATAGAGAATTAGCTTTTGGCCTTTTATTTTCGTCTTCGCTTCATTATTATCTAACACCTACCAATATGACAAAATAACTGGATCACTACTTCTATAAATTTTTAATTGATTATTTGATTAAAGAAGTAACGAATCAATCAGATAAAAGTGATAAAAGAAAACAATGATTTCGAAACAATGTAAAAAGGGGCATTTTGGAAGAAAAAAACACTCCTCATTTTTTTTCTTTGCAGCAAACACTCTTCATCTAAAATTATAGGATTATTACTTACAGATGTTGGCAAAAAAGAAAATAAATATACTAGCAATACGAAGGGCAAGCTAAGAATTAAAGTTCTCAGATGACAAAATCTTTTCTGGAGAGTTCCGACACACGGGACAAGTCCCGTTTAACTTCAGCCACTCATCAATACAGTCGGCGTGAAAACAGTGTTGGCACATTGGTATTGTCCTAAGCGTCTCCTTCGGCTCGTACTCTGATAAACAAATGGGACATGTGGGATCGTCTGTTTTGGGCAGCCTTTTGCTCTCTCCCAATACTATTTTTGGGTACGACTCTATAGTCGCCCCATCTAAGCCCATTATCATGATACTGGACTGCGAAGAATGGGCTTGTGTGCTGTTGATCTCTGGGTGTGGGATAGGACGGCGTCGTTTGATGAAAGCATTGATTTTGCTGTAAACGAAACAAAAAAGACCGAAGAGGATTAACGCTCCTGGGATCCCTGCACCGATGGCTATTGCGTAACGGGCTCTTCTCGGAATAGCTGAAATTAGAGAAACTTTATTAGGGAAAAATAATCGAAGACAAAAAATGGTATTTTTTTTTTTATAAGTAGAATCAAAGAGATCTTTTGTATAAGTCACGTGATATGATACAACATGAAAGAAACACCAACGATTGTAAAACCACTGTCTCTTTGCTACTGTAAAAATATGATTATGCATGATACGAATGTATTCGAGACCTAAAGAAAACACATCAAAGTGACTTTTTTTATGTCATATGGTCTTGCTATCATATCCGACCACCATTTAAATTGGGATTTTTGGTGTAGCTCGTAATTAGTAATCATTTACTGTTGTTTTGATATCATCATTAGAACTTATAGTTTCTATTATTTTTTAATTTTTCTTACATTATGCTTGTATTATGCGCATCAATTACTCTTAATTTGTGTTAACTTTTTAAGTTTATTTTTATTTTATTTTATTTTTTAATAATAATATATCAATAAATATAATTTGAGATAATTATAGCAAAAACAAATTATCAAGGAATTCATTAAATAAATTTAGTTTGATATTTGAGAAATAATTGATACAAGTATATTGATTTCATAGGATTAGTATCATTTGATTTTTGAATTGTGTTTTAGATTTATGTTATTTTGGACTGCACCTGATGAGTACATGCTAGTTTTGTAAGATAACAATTAACAAGTTCATGACTACTGACTAGAAAACATGAGGGTAAAGCTGCAGCTTTGTTTGGTTTCATCACAGTGTTTTTTTCCTCTTTTTAAGAATTTGAATTAATTTTTGTATTTCACATGGAAATATATATATATATATATATACATGTATATAGGAACAGATAGAAAAAAACAAAGAATTCAAGGTCATTATTTGTGAGAAATGCCAAACACACGTTACCACTAGACTTCACTAGTCACTAGTTAAAGATTTGAAAAGCACGAATTTTATTGGTCTTATGATTGAATTTTCTATCATAATCTAATACGTGTGTCAAAAGATAATAAAAAGAACAAATTGTAATTGGTAGAAGAGAAGACTCTTGGTAAATGGGTAACAATTAAATGAGTTGACTAAAAAGAAAAGTAGGCCAAATTAAAGTGGCGAGAAGTCAAATACATCGGAGCTTTCATTATTATGGCAGCGACCTTGTGTCCACTTAATATTTCCCCCCCTCGGATATGATATTTTATTGATCTTAAAGAGTCAAGTTTTTTTTTTATGTTTAAAACTAAATAACAATTTTGAATTAGTTTCAACATTATAAATTTATAAGTGAGGGTGGGATGTGTTATACGACGCATGTATATTTTTGTTGTCAGACATATATATATATACTTTTTTGGTCGAATATATATATATATACACTAATAACCTTTTACTTTCTACACGAATAAGGTTTGATGTGCCTAGGAAAAACGTAAACGCTTTGACGTGTGCCATTCACGTTCTTAAGCTTGTCACTTTGGGCTAGTATTTTGCCTCATGACTTTCAAAAGTTTTCTTGTATATCGTAGGTGGGTATATATATATATATATATATACTTTTTTGGTCGAATATATATGTACTTAGATTTGTTTGTAGAAAATGAATATGCATGTGTACAACACGAATACAATATATATCGTGTTTCGGCCGTCTCATGTGGTTTTCCAGATTTAAACAACTAGAACGGACAAAATATTTGGTTGTTTAAACTTGTCGTTCTTCCAAATTTGTTTATATTCATAATCCTCTACACACACACACTAACACACAAGTACGCATGACTCATTCAACACAAAATTTCGTCATGGTATACGTCAAATTTAATATTTTATAATCGTCGTATTAGTTGTATTTTTGACTTTATAGATAATTAAATTGTACTATTCTTAACTTCAAAAATTAAGACCCAAGACAATTAATCATCTCCATATTAAAATAGAAATTAAATAAGGGTGAGCAAGAATTACCTGGTTTATGAACATCAGAGCAAATGGTTTCACGAGAAGAGTTACTCTTCATCCCACACTTACCACCTCTATTCTCACACCGGCGACATCTTGGGACCCTCCAAGTGAGCCAGAGGTTATCACTCAGTTCCGAAAACATCACGGCCTGCTCATAAAACGGCCAACGAACAGGAACCTCAACGACTTTCATCAACCGGCATGATTGAGACAACAGGTAGTCCACAACCCTAGGCGAAGCAGTCGCAAACACGGTGCTGTTTTTACCGCTCAAACACGTTATCGGATTCAACGGCCTGAAACGTAGATACTCCGAAGTCGGACAACTAAAGAACGTGAACTTACGTACGTAAACGCCGCCAAACGGCGTCGACGTGAGGTTTAACGTTAAGATCCGTTTAGGAAGACAGTTGTTTGGGTCGTTGATCCAAATCTCTTGAGCTGCGTAGTCGATCATTTCGACGGTGAAGTCACCAGAAAACGGCAGCGTTATGGTGGTTCGGTTAACGCCGTTAGTACCGCACGTTAAGTCGAAACCTTTGTCGTAACCGCAAGATTGTGATTGGTGGGGTTTTAAATGGAAAGGGAAACGGATAATCGGATCGCCACGGCGACAAACGGCGTTAGTGCATGTGGCAGTGGTCCTCGTCGGGATTAGGAGAGAGAGAAATAAGAGAGAGAATGATATATTTTTCATAAAGTCCATGTTTTTGTTTTTCTTTGAAGGATCGAGTTTGGCTTGGTGTTGGGACTAAATCCTTTTTGTAATTGAGAACGGACCGGCCATAATGCACGTAATCATTTTTTATTTTCTTTTACGGCAGTGTACGTGATCATTTTAGTTTTTTAATACAATGATTATTATAGTATTTATTGCAGTATTCCACTGTCTATTTCGTTTATTTATTACATAAAAACATTGATAGAATCTCTGTGTCGGGAAAACGAGTAGTATATTCGTGGACACGAAAGGAGAAAGAAAAATATTTGGGGGGAATAATTGCGATTTAAAGAAGGAAAAATCATAAAAAGATTAACACTTTCGTGAGTATGATATTCAGTCAACAAAAACTCGAGATTTGCAGAGAATCACCGTCAAATTCACTGCTTTTTTAATTTATCAAAAAAGTAAATCAAATTCTTTGGAGGTTTAAAAGAAAACAAATTATTGAAGTGAGAAAATATTTTATTATTTAAAGCTCACAAGAATATATATATTATTATTTTAAAATTCATTCAAAGTCCACTCTTTCCATACAAGTACGAGTGTATGACTATGACCATAATTCCAAAGACTTTCTTCTAATTGCCAGAGCATAATAGTCAGAGAATGCTACAACATTGGTTTAATTTTATTTAATATCATTATCATGAGTAAGCCATGAAGAAAGTTTCAACAATCAACGAAATGTCGAATCACATATGTTTTATTAATGAATCCCATAACGACATTGGACCTCTTCACCTTTTATAAGCCTTTCCAATGCATCAAGAGGAAGACCAATAAGCTCTATTGTCTTTTTCCAAATTTTGTTTGATGTTTCTATGTTTTGAGCTTCTTCTGAAGGATGTGTGGGTTGACAACTTTGAGATATGAATGCGCAAACGGATTTGTTATCGGTTTTTAACTTTTCACAGTATATTTGAATTTGAGAATACGTCGCCGAGAATAGTGAGCTTCTACAACCTTCTTGTGGTGAATAGATAAAGTAAGGCAATGCAGAGTAAACATCTTGAATAAATCTTGGAAGATCTCTAGTCTGCAAAAATTTAGATACGTCGAAATGTTAACATATATGGAAATCTTGCATTACCTTTTCTAATCGATATTAATCAACTAGGTTTCAATCGCTACAAGAAACTCGATTTATATATACGTTTACCGTTTACGTTTTCACCTTTTTTCAATAAAGAACCAAAATTTTCCATTTGCGTTTGACGTATACTTTTTCTATTTCAAATTATTGGATATTTTAACTAAAACACACAAAAATTGAAAAGATAAAATATACTATTATAAATGTAAATATATAAATTTAATATTGTTCAACCAATTATAAAAAGTATAACATACAATATTGATCACACAGAATAAATTTAATTTAAAAATCTCATAACATCAGATATTTTTTTTTTTTAAAAGTATATCTAAAACAACAAATAATTAAATTGAAACATATAGAGTATTAATTATAAAAATAAACTTAAACAAAAACAAGTAAGGTTTAATACTTACAACATTCGTTTGGACAACACCAGGAGACAAACAAACAACACTAATGCCGGTCTCTGAAGGCAGTCTTTTGAAAAGAACATTGTTAAACATAACCTGACACATGAAAATACCAAGAAAATGCAACCCGTTTTAGATTATATAAACATTTTCATGTTTAATTTTTTTTTCTTTGTATATCTACAAATTTACCTGCGCGAGTTTACTACTCGAATATCCAATCAAGCTCGAAAACTTTCGTTTGCCAGAAACAAAATTCAGATCATTAGGATCGACAAAGCCAACATAATGCATCTACAAAACGAATACACAAAAATGAATAATTTCTCAGAAATATATGAGCAGTGAAGTAGTATATCATCTATTGATTGATGGTCTACTTACAACAGAATTGACATTAATGATTCGGCTTTGAGAAGCTCGGATAAGCGAAGGCAAAAGGAGTAGTGAAAGCAGAGATGGAGCTAAATGGTTCACTTGCAAGTGCTGCTCATATCCATCTTTTGAGAATTTTTGTGCACCTACCAAAATCAACATGCAAGCTAAGCAATTAATTTAGCTGTTTCCATTGTCAAAAGATCCCAGTGGTGTCATTTGCGTTTTGCACAAGCACAATTTTTCATTTAGTGTTGTGATTTGGATATGCGCTTTTAGTTCCATGTCCACGTTTACATTTGCTTTACACTTGTGAACGCAACAAATATGTTAACATTTAGCATTTCTGGCTGAGTTCATGATGAATATTTTCACATTTAAATATTTTAGCTTGTATGGGAAAGGGCATGACGAGTGACCGTATTTGTTTAACAATGTTTTTTTTTTGGGAACAAATACAGAATTTTACCCAAAAAAAAACTCACAAAGGTCATTGAATTTTGGTTTTAAACAAAATCAAAACAATAAAAACTTAAAGCTGGTTTAGTTTACCAAGGAAAAAAACACACTAGCACTCGATCTTGGGCCAGCTTATGGCAAGCATATTGAGATTCATTTCTATTGTGCACACACAAAAAAAAATTCTATCTTTTTGTGTTTATTTTGCTTAAATAAATGAACCTCCACATCCAAATTACGATGATAAAACAAATACCATTTGGATATCTGGGATTACCCTACCTTAGTGGCAGTAAGCAAGAAAACATGGCAATACAAATGCCATTTGGTTGAAAAATAAATTCTTCATACATCCAACTACATAATAAATGAATATTGACTAACAAACCGCGCTATGAAATTGGAGACTCTTAAGCAAAACATATTTTGTGGTCCATATTTAATTATTGGTTTTGTTTGAAAAAATCAAAATAATGGAAATGAATGGTGTAGAAGAGGTTTCAACTCTTTACCTAAGCAGTCTGTATATGCCATTAACAAAAACCAACTCAATTCTTGCTTGGAATCATGAGCATATGTGTAAGGAGTTTTAATGGCCTGGTTTAACCCATATTCCTTTATTTGGGTCCATAACGTTGGAATAATGACGAATGGTACGGAAACATATATATATATATACATATATATATCATATATGACACTGGGACCTCAACGATAAGCATATCAACACGAAGGAAGAAGCTTAAATACTTATAACAGCTAGAAAATGTAAAAAAGAAATATTGAAAACAAACCTCCCATAGAAAACATGCCGGCATTGTTAATCAGAACATGCAGAGGGGCTAACCGTGCGTTCCAGGCATTGCTAAATCTTACGACCGAATCTAAAGAGAGAAGATCAAGTTCCATCGCCTTCAGAAAAAGAAAAAATAGTACCATTTTTAACTAACAATTTGGATGTTATCGTAACAAAGCACGCTAAAATTTATTGTCAATATATATATATTCTAGCTTAATCCAATCAATTAGAGAGGAATGAATCCATCTATAAAGATTCTAAACGTTAAAACAAACGAAAGAAACGGAGCCCTTACATTTTTTCTACACCTGCTTATGTGGTTCTTAACGAAATAAATGTAGAATCTCATTTATTCTCGGCTATACGTAGTTTACCTACATGCTAAGTATAGTTGCCATCCTTTCATCAACTATACCCCTCTATGTTTTCAACACTAGTATCGTTTTTACACTTTTCACGCAAATTGTAACAAAGTTGCATATTCTGATACATAAAAAGCAAATTGACACTTATATTATATAATAATGAGCTATATTTTATATTTGAATTTCTAATAATTTTAGTATGTGTTAATCAGATATTTTCTAAAACTATCTATATTAAAATTAGAAACAACAAGTTTTATTTTAAACAAAATATTACACTAAAACGATAAATCAGAGTATTTGTCGAGACATCGGTTCATCCACACAAAATCTAAAAAGGATCATATTGGAAAGGCGGTAATTAGATTTAACCTGAATATTGAGTGGGAGTCCTTTACCACTAGCAGACCACTTGGTCTGCCATTGTTGAATCAATTCATGAGCCGCTTTTATGTTCCGTACCGCCATAACAACATAAGCACCAGCCTCTGCAAGCTGCCTGCAAATTCAACACAATATCATAAGTTTCAACATCACTTCTTTTATCTAACACAACGAAAGAATATTCAAAAACATTATCAAAAGCAAAAGGAAAGTTTTTGTCAAGAATTTGGGACCTAGCGGTCTCAGAGCCAATGCCACTAGTGGAGCCAGTGACAATGCAGGTTAAGTGGTTTAAAGGAGGAAGAGGAAATGGATTTTGTAAGTGAGAAGCCATGATTCTCTGCAAAAAAATCTCTTGCGAAACAATAGCCCATCCTCTCATCCACACCATCCAACCTAAACCATCCTTCTTTGTCTTCTTTAATGACACCGTTTTATTACTCATCATTCTCTTCTTCTCTACGGAGTTAACAACGCAGATAGAGAAAGACAAAGGATTATATATTGATTATTGCGTCATAGTACTCTAGGAACGTGATAAGCAATTTTGATTAATTAAAAGCTTCTGTGTCACGCATCTGGCTTGGTGGTATACGTAACCCGTCCTTGCCGTTACTATAATAATTAGCTGGTTAATTTGTTACGATTACTACAAGAGAGTTGAGTTGCCATTTTTTATTCGTCTATTATTTGTGTTTACACATTGTAGTTTCGGCTTAAGTTATTGTTACTAGCTATTGTAACAATATCAGTTACATAAAAAAATTTCTTTATAAACGTAGAACATACATCAACTTGAATGTTATCTTACTTTTCCCGTTGTCTAGGCTGTCTATGGTCACGTTAGAGACTTGTTATTCTCTTTTGTTTTGAAAGGAACTGCATTTCTGTATTATTGTTCTCTAAGCAACTTTGTTGTTTTGCAAATTGCAACCATGTGTATTTAATGATTCGTATAATATTTTGTTAGTTAATGGCAATGTGATCAGTAAGATAGATTGTATTTGCAATTATGCACGTCTACCTACAGTAGTGTAAATTCTAAGATATATTATCAAGCTTATAACAAAAGCAGAAGATATTTAAGGGAAATAAAGACATATAGTAAATAATGTAAACATAACATAATACAGTCAAATTCTTTACATATATTTGTGTTTGTGTTTCCGTTTCCAGTTAAAAACTATATTCAAAGAGAGAACACAGCATTTTAATGTTCTTTATGGCCAAAAAGGATTAAGATTAAGATAAGAACAGCTGTTTTGTTTTGGCAAATCTAAAAGCCGAATGTAACCGAACATCAGTAAAGAACTTCTTTGGACAATATAATATAGGGAACAATACGTTTTTAACAACAATCAAAGCCTCTTGCGACCTACAACGAGAGCCGTTTTGTCTTTTTTAAAAAGAACAATATCATTGCTGAAGACAGGTATGAAAGCTATTCCCTGAAACTCATCCTTTATCTTTTGAAATGTGTATAGTGTGGTGTATTGCAACTTTGAGGTCAAGTACTAAGAGCTTCTAACACGCATACAATGGAGAAAAGAAGAGAAATATTTATATAATAAGCTATCACCTTGCAATAGACTTGTGAGAAATTAACACTTATGTTTGATGAATCCCATAACGGCATTGAACCTCTTCTCCTTCTATAAGCCTGTCCAATGGATCAAGAGGAAGACCGATCAGCTCTAACGTCTTTTCCCAAACTCTGCTTGCTGTTTCTACGTTGTGAGCTTCTTCTGAAGGCTTTGAGTGTTTGCAATCTTGAGATATAAATGTACAGATGGGCTTATCATCGGTTTTTAGCTTTTGGCAGTGCTCTGGAATCTGAGCATCGGTCGCTGAGAAAAGTGAGCTTCTACAACCTTCTTGAGGCGAAAAGATGAAATAGGGTATCAACGCATATTGAACTTGAACAGATCTCGGCAGGTCCCTCGCCTACATATTTGGGAGTCAAAAATGTTAATGTGACGTAAAATTCTGACAAAAGAGCAATGGAGTGACACTTAAATAATACTCACAACATTTGTCAGGACAATCCCAGGAGATAAACAAACGACGCTAATGCGAGTTTCTAAGGGCAGCCTTTTGAGAAGAACATTGCTAAACATAACCTGACCAGATGACATTGATAGGAAAAAGAAAGTGAATCGATTAGCTTCTGAGATCAAGAACCGAAACGGAAAAAAATAAAATACTGAGTGCTGTTTTTGTGTAAGTTCACCTGTGCAAGCTTGCTGCCAGAATATCCTACAAGGCTTGTAAATTTTCGTCTACCAGATACCACATTCATGTCATCCGGGTCAACAAAACCCACATAGTGCATCTACCACACAAAAAAGTAAACCCAACAAACAATGATCATGCATGAGATGGAAATAACTGCAGACGTTAAAAGAATTTCACATAGACACGCAAATGAAGTAACCCTGTACATACAGAGACAAGATATTTAGTTTGTTAAGGTTCTGTATACCAAGAAACTCCGAACTATTCAACATCATTACTGAAGCCAAAGAGAATAGAAAACTGATTGACAAAATTTTCCATCTAGCCGTTTAAGTGATGATGATACTTACAACAGAGTTCACATTAACGATTCGGCTTGGGGAGCCTCGGTTAAGCGAAGGTAAAAGGAGTAGTGAAAGCAACGCTGGAGCTAGATGGTTGACTTGCATGTGCTGTTCATATCCATCCTTTGAGAACTTCTGTTCCTCTGGCAAAAATCGAAGTGTCAAGCTAACTTAGGTGGTTTTCCCCAACATGTATGTAGAAAATGTAGCAATATGAAGGTCATTGACAATGCAAAAAAACAAGAACAAGAAAACTAGCGGAAGAATTACTAAATCAACATGCAAAATTTCACCAATTGAGTCAATCAAGTTGAAGTATAAACGGTGGAACAGTATGGCTTTGAGACCTCAATACTATAACAACAGATTGTTGAAAATGCAGGAACGCTAATAGAGAACGGAGAAAGCTCAAAGATTTACAGATAAAATGCAACAAAAACCAACCTCCCATGGCGAATATTCCGGCATTGTTAATCAGGACATGCAAAGGTGCTGACCGAGCGTTCCACGCATTGCAAAACTTGACGACGGAATCCAGAGAGAGAAGATCAAGTTCCATCGCCTTCAGTTAAAGAAACAATTTCTATATCAGCAGTGTGTTATGTCAACATACAAAACACTTGATACCCAAATATCTATTGATTCTTATCTAACTACATCACACAACTAGTTCGCATTCCCTTTTACATAAAGGTGGGAAATTTGCACTTTGATTTGTCTAAATCACGATTCAAAATCTTCTTAACTACACATCTTGATTAGATTGAGTCCAAAACCAACACATGCTAAATATACTATAATCTAATCTAATATGTGATCATCAGATTCTTATGTTGTTTACCTCGAGATTAAGTGGAAGGCCTTTACCAGACCAATCTTTCTGCCATTGTTGAATGAGGTCATGAGCTGCCTTAGTGTTCCTCACAGCCATTACAACATGAGCACCAGCTTCCGCAAGCTGCCTGTGATTTTAAAACCAACCCAAAGTAAAGATCTTTCACATTCCTTTCAAACTTTAAAAACACAAATCACCAAAACAAGAAACAAAACAAGAAAGATTGGAGACATTTCGTCATTAGTCAACGCAAAAACTGGGTTCAATTAGAATAAACCGAGAAAGAGATAGAGATTGATGGACCTGGCGGTTTCACGACCAATGCCACTAGTGGAGCCAGTGACAATGCAAGTCAAGTGATTGAGTGGAGGAAGAGGGAGTGGGTTCTGTAAATGAGAAGACATATATCTCTGGAAGAGAAACTCGTGGACAACGCATGCCCATCCTCTCATCCATTCCATCCACCCCAAACTTTCCTTCTTCTTCTTCGTCCTCCTCCAAGAAGACGACGTCGTTTCACTGCTCATCCTTCTTCTTCTTCTTCTTCCCGAGATGAGACGAAAGAGATCCGTCACAAAGAGACAGCTAGTTAGAGAGACAAAAAGACAAAAACAGTATTTGCGTGAAAATGGTTTTGGATTTAATTATTCATTAATTTAATCTCCTCACGCTTGGGATTAGCTAAAACCACCTGGCTTTTATCTCGGTTCGGTTTGAATGATTTCTTTGGTTATATTCGGTTCGGTTCGGTACTGTGAGCTTACTTAAGTATTTGAGCTCGGATAAAAAGTTCTTTCACCTGCAAGTAGAGCCCTTCTCAAACTAGAGTAATAACACGGTGTATCTCTTCCATAAACTATGACAAAGCAAACTTCAAGCAAGTCTCAAGGAAGCGATTTAAGGATAAACATAAAACAAGTTTCAAACGAAAATATAAAACACACTCTCAAGTCTCTCAGGATTTACTCTACTACATTAACGATGTCAACAAACTTCCTACCACAATGGAACTTAGGATCATGAAACGAAGACAGATCTAAGGAGACTTTTATGCAACAAACCGTGACAGTTAAACATTTCACCATGTCAAAGCGCCCATCACCAATCACAATATCACACCACTGTATCTTACCCCAAATCTCTCCTCCTTGGCGTCTTTCCAAAGTAATCTCCGCACAGCAGATGATCTCTTCCTTGGTGCCTTGATACTTAGGAAAGAAGAGAGCCAAATTCGAACCGTAGTTCAGCGTATCGGACCACTGTGACTGGGCAGTCTCTACAGCTAAAAATTCTTCCAAACCTTTGACCATTGTCCAACGTTTTTGCTTTGGATCATAGGCTCTTAACACCTTCTTAGAAATATCGTGATAATACAAGACGTTGTCAACCACACACGCCTGCTCCCAATCCATAGAATTCAGATTCTCGTCCGATTCCCATTTCCTTTCCTCCGGTTCATAAACAACTGAAGTACTCTTCCTGTGACCTTTCAAGTAGATCTTACCCTCCATCACCACAGTTTCAGACCACAGGGCACCTACTAACATGTCTTGCTTCATCGTCGCAGGCCCCCACTTTTGCGTTTCTGTATCAAACACGGTGACTGACTTCCGCCACCCTTTCCACCACCCGCCATTCTCCTCGACGACATGAAAAAAGCCATCACCGATTACGTAAACCTTCCCTCCGACGCTGTTAGCCACTTTGTAACACATGCGGTGAGGAATGCCGGAGATGGACTGCTTTGTGTGAGATGTGCAGTCAATGCTGAAGGAATCAAGTTCGCTGAGTACATAAATCTTCGAACCCACCGGAACATAGCTTGCATTGTAAGACATGTGAGGAAGCGACCTGAGAATGACCAAGCGGTTACGGCTGTTGACTTTGCGGTGGAGAACATAGAGACGGCAGTCACCAGTGAAGCGGTTACGGAGGACAGCATAGAGACGGTGTTCTTTGCAGCCTAACAAGGATCTTCTCTTGTACAGCTCAGGCGAGGCAACGAGGTTCCGGAAACCCTTGGAAACGAGAGAGATGCTCGGATAATGGCTTCTGGGTACGCGTGCAACGATATCCACGGTGACATCATCTGGAAGTGACGGAATGAGAAGCGACGGTGCCAGCTGCTGCTCCTTCTCCGGCGAAAGCTCCTTCTTTTCAGACATCTGGTAGAGTTTAGGCTCAAATCAGGAAATGAACATAAAGAGAAAGTAAAGATGAATACTTTAAGAATATGGCGACGTTATCTTCAAATACGAAAGAAACTTCAACATCAATGACTAAGCTGTTTTATTCCAAGTCCAGACAGAACAATACTAAGCACACAGAGAAAAGTTTCAACCTTTATCTAGTTTTTAGTTTCGCTATCACTCAAAATTCATCAAGAGATGTAAGCATGACGAGTTTCGAACCATTTCTCATGCAAATTTCAACAATAACCCCCACAACAAAATAACATTAAGAGTTCAACAATCATAAAGAAACTGATCGAACGAAATATCTAAAAATGGAGAATGGAGAGAAAGACCTGCAAGTGGGGAGACGAATTAGGGTTTTTCTCAGAAGCTCTCCACCAAAAGAGACGACGAGTTGTGTAGCTTGTAAGAGTGAAGTGAAATGCAGAGAGGAAAACTCTCTACAACTCTCTAGAGTTTATGTTAAAAAGCAAAGAACGGTGCCGTTTTACTCTCTAGTTGTCGTCTTTACTCATCTTTAAGAGTGGTTTTTGGATCTATTGAAGATATTTTCTCTTGCTATGATCCGTGAACGTAGCTCGAACTCTTGGAAAAGCCCTGCTTATGTTTCGGCCCACGATTAAAGAACTACATTGGCTGTTTGTATAAGATGTTACAAGAGATTTTAAAAGCACCCTTGATCGTGAAATTTCTCATGATCATCAAGATAAGCCATCAATTGATGTGTGAAGAAGGATGGGCATTCAAGAATAAGTCAGAGAAAGAAGAAGATTCTCCCGCTTTGTTCTTCTTTCGTAAGCAAACCACAAGAAGTTTCAGCATACAGACAGTAAGAAAATATGTTCTAGAAGCCAAGACTCTGCTTGTATCTCTCTCTAAGCAAAGCTAGCCTTCTCCTAAACTTAAATTTCTCATCTTTCATCTCCAACTTCTCTAAAAAATGCACGACCTTTTGGAGAGTAATAATGAGCTCTTCAGCTGATGAACCAAACTCTTTCTCTTGGATCATCAACACCCTTCTCAGCAAACCCAGTACTTCTCCATCGTCTCTTCCTAATCTCGCCTGAATCGACACCAAACAGTCCAGCGCCTCACCTGCGTATGGTTTGTCCAGCAGAGAAGTCAGCTTTTCCCAATAGAGACTTTGTTGATTTACATATTTAGATGACAAAGACCAAACGAGAAATATCAAAAACATCAATAGAGGAAAGATCTGCATACCAACAGGGAGAGAGTCTTTGCCAAATGATTTCTCACGGATTCGTAGAACCTTTAACGCTACTTGCTCGGCTTCCTCATCACGGTTCAGCTGAGAAAGAGTGACTGCAAGATTCAGCATTGGGAAGGTTATGGACTGATCCTCTGAACCAACTGACTTTTCCATGATGTCCAAACAAGTTCTCAGCAATCGCTCAGCCTCCACATAGTTCTTGGAGCGTGAATATGATGCTGCAAGGTTTATAAGATGTGTAGCCATGCTTGGATGGTCTTTCCCTCTGTATCTCTCGTTTATTAATAAGCATTCTTCTAGAACCTCTCGTCCTTCGTTTTCCCTGTGCACAGAGCCAAAATGAAAGCGCAACACTAATTGATTAACTGGAGTTCCTCAATCACAGGAAGAAGATTAGAGGGGGGAAAAAACTATACCTTCCAACAAAATGAAGCAGCTCAGCAAGATCTACCCTCATGTTTTCTAAGATAGCATTGTCTATGGCCATATAATTTGACTCTTTGATGATTCGTAGAGCGTTCTTGTAGAGATTTACCGCTTCATCTGCATCGCCTGTTGAGAAAACACACTTTCTTTAACAAAATCTCTGGATTACCACAACAAGAGAAAACGAGGAATGTAAAAATAACCAACCTTTTGTGCACTTTGCATTAGCAAGGGAACACATGGCCATACCAACTCTTCCATCTTTCTCTCCGTATGCCTTCTTGTATATATTTAAAATCCTACAAGAAAGAAAGACGACTGACCAAATTAATAGCATAATCTATGAATAAGAAATTAAAAAAACTTTGACGTAACGAGTCATTTCCACGCTGTACCTGGTAAATGAAACTTCTGCTTCATCAGCTTTACCTTCTTTAAGCAAAAGCTTACCGAGTGAAAATAACGGCACCACTAGATCCTCACTTTCAGAGCCTCTATTCCGTTCCAAGATAGTCACTGTACGCTCGTAAAGGCCAATCGCTTTAGTGGCTTTTCCGTATGAACCAAAACTCTTAGCCAACCCAAGTAATGGTGTGACAAGTAGAGTATCGCATTCACCTAACAGAAAAGTAATGTTGAATTAAGGACCAATGAAGACAAGACCAACGCACAAATACCAAACACGGGTTAGGATGATCATTACCGTATCTATTCTCTAATATACTAGCAGCCCTTTGATGCGCGAGTAAAGCGTTTTCAAACATCCCTAGTGCCGAATACATACTGCCGACATGCATAAGTACTGAATCCAAAAGAGGTTCCGAGTCCTTTAACTTATCAACAATCTTGCTTATCTGCATTTGTTAACTTCTGTTTTAGACAACACAATCCAGTCAAAGAATGATATCTTTCTCATATCTTACTCAAACTAACCATATCAAGCAATGCCGGAACAGGTTTCAAGTCTCCAACAGCCGTATACCCTAAGGCAATGATGTCGAGAACAGCAGCTTGCTCTATACCTTTTAAACCCGAATCAATCTCTTCTTTCACAGCAGCATAATTAGCTCGAAGAAGGTCCATTGCGTCTCTTTCCTTCCCAATCTTAACCATGGCTTTGACTTCATTGAACAACTCTTGCAACTCCATCTCAAACTCTTTCATCCCATTGCTATGAGCAGACCTGCATACACAGACAAAACTCAACTGATTTCTTCTTTCTCTGAGTTAAACAAGAGACAGGAATAGATCAAGTTCTCACCTTTGAACTTCAGAAACACCAGAAGTAGCACGAATCTTCAGCGAAGCGGTTTGTGAGCAGGGAATTGACACACGTGGAGTTGATAAGAAATGGCGGGCGGGAATCAGGTAGAGCTTGGGTTTGCGTGTCTGATTAAGGAAACAAACACACTGCCATGTCGACTCTCTCGAGGAACGACCAGACTGAGAAGTAAACTGATTCGCCCTGAAACCAAAAACCGAAATTCACACACAGAAGCCGAATGCTTTCAAAAAGACCCAAATTTCTCACTAAGTCAAACTTAAACTACTACCTAACAATATTTTGGTCCGTTATAACAGTGAGAAGCACGAGAAAAGATACGAAAGCTGGAAACTAAAAGGCTAAAGCTTTTCACAAAAAGAAAAAGTTCACAACTTTGAAGCGTAAGGCAGAGAGGGAGCGAATATTTTACCAGTTGGTGAGCAGAGGGGCCGAAGGGAGGAGAGAGATAGAAGACACCATTGATGAGAGAGAGACAGAGAGAGGTAATGTGAAACTCTTCGTTTAAAGATGGAAGTCGTAGCTACGGTTCCGCCGAGTCACTGAGTAGAGAAGAAAGATAACGCCGGTGATCTTTTAATAATGACTGAGATGGCCCAAACTAATAGAATCTTATAAATTAGGCCAAAATTTTCTAAACTGTACTAAATAGTCACTTTCGCATATAGTACGTGGGAATTTCACAGAACCAAAGCTTATTAATTTCCTCTTGTGTTCATACAAAATTCGAATTATGGTTTAAATTTAAAACCGGATTATACCCGGTTTACACAACTACATGTAAAAAAGACAAATGAAGGAAAATGCAACTGATTTGTGTCGTCAAACTACAAAGCTTTTCTGCAATTCCAAGCCTACACGAAACAGACTGAAGTAGAAAACTATCATTGAAGAGTTTCTAAAGTAGAGGATTTTAATGGCCACGGACTTTGACTTTGAGAGTCCACTGAAGAGTTCCTGGTGGCAAAGGAATAGTCTTGGGGAATTTCAAAGGAACCTCATACTCGCCAAAAGTTGTTAATGGCTCCGTAAGAACAACATTTTCCGGATCAATCTTCACACAGAGCTGCCTCGCCACCTTTAAGAATAACAAAAGATGTTAAGATCTGCGCACAAAAGTTACATATCACATAGTTTAAAGATGTTAACTGGAAAGAACAGTTTACCTCAGAGACTATCTCTTCTTTTGTCACAGGTGTTTGTACATCCGGTTTGTCCTCTTTTGAGGAGCGATTTTTGAACTTTTCCTTGTCAATTAACTTCCTCAGTACCTGTTAATCAAAACAAATGGATTTCAGGGAAAAAAAGTCTGATAGCAAGCTCCTGATATTCCACAAGAGACAAGAGGGTTAAGTAAAAGTTACCAAGTTGGCATTCGCCAGGCGCTTAGCGGCCTTTTCAAACTCTTTTGACTGGACTTCAGAAGATTTATGAACCACCTTAACCTCTTCCTTTTCTTCATAATTACGCATCTGAACAGATTCACATCAAGAAATCAAATGACAAAAATGAAAAACATCAAACACTTCAACAAAACACTATCAAGTCATGTCAAAATCCGCTTTACCCTTTACATCAAGAACAAAACCTAGATACAGGAAACAACAACAGTAAAAACACCAATGATGCTACAACCTAGTAAGTATGGGTCATTTTTCATGCTCATCCTAAGTTTAGAGCAAACCTCTGAGAAGAACAAGAAGAAGAAAGTTTGAATTACCTTGCGTTGCTCTCGGATGAGATGAGCATACTTGTCAATATTGGGCACAGCAAGGAGTTTAGGCATAAGGTGATTCCTGAAGTATCCAGGAGCTACCTTCACCGTCTCACCTCCTTTCCCAAGCTTCTCTATTCCCTAAAAACACCACATCAGATGAAAGAGTAAACACAATCCCCAGCATTTGACTCAAACTCAAATCCAACGAAATGTGAATAAAGATTTGATCTTTCTAAATAGAAAATGCAAAATCGAACAAACCCATCATCTGATTCAATTCAAATCCAACGAAATGTGAAGAAAGGTCCGACCTTTGTTAACAGAGAAATGCTAAACTCACCGTTGTAAGAATGACTTCGAGTTTTCTGTATCGAACTCCTTGACAGGCGAAAAGGAGAGGATGATGGATCCCATTTTCGGATTTGTGGAAAGCTGTTCCTCTGGAAACCACATGCCGAATCACGTTTCGGCTTTGCGCGACGTGAGCCATTTTTCGATTCGACGAGATTCTCTTGCGACGGGACTACGAGAGATTCAAACACTATAAGAGGTGAGACAAAACACTAGAATACGACGGATATATGCGAGAGAAAGAGGAATATGAGGGAGAATCACCAGTGAAGCGGCAACGGCGGTTCGATACACTTCGACGTCTCCCTTTTTCACCAAGTAGAGAAGAAAGGCGAAGCCCGCAGGCGAGGTTTTAGCAGAGGGGTTTTTTTGTAAAGTAAGACTTAAGAGTTAATTGTATTTTACCCCTTAACGTTTCTGGTTTTGCAGAAATAGCCACATATCCCAAACGACAAGGCGTGTCTCTCTCGCTCTCACTCCCGTTTAGGATTGAGGCGGGTTCAAATTAAAGTCCTTGCTGTTTTTAATAAAAACAAAGAAACAACTCGCCGTTAACAATCGCTAAACACTCTTCTTCTGTTGACGGAAGATGATTTTCGTACTATATTGGTATGTAAGACGTTTCGTCTATTTTTTCGTTTTTCACTATTTTCTTCTATCACTGATTCACTGAAGATAAAAATACGTGAAGATGAATGCACAAAAAGATGTCCTTTATGAGGGGTTCGGCTTATACTTTGATGAGTTCAGCCAAATATCGCGTTACCACCTAGTTACCAACTTCATGAAACTACTATGCATACTCCCTTCGTTCTTTTCAATACGACTTCACATTTGGTCGAGTCGAGCCTCTTGGGATTCTGAAAACTTTGTTAACGAAGTCATCTTTAGTGAAGCAACTATTATGCAAATGTAGTTTGAGTTTCTCGAGGATTGCAGAATTCTCAAAGATATATCTTACTAGGTTCATTTCTCCAGCTAGGCTTGAGAGTGGGATATTGACATATTATATATAATGGGGAAACTCTCTCTTCCACAAGAGAACGTCACGTCGTTATACTAATTGTCTGACACGTGTTTTCCTTCCTGCATGCTAAAGAACTTTTGTCTTTCCTAATCGTATTCAATCCATATTTTTTAGTCCAAAATTATACTAAAATACAAATCCATTAATAATTTAAATAAACATTATCATCCTCTAAACCAAACTTGGCACAAAATTTGTTTCGTATGTATTTTTTTTTTTTTTTGAACTTTTTTTTTGTTTCATATGTAACATCAATTTGTTTGGTATTATCTGCTATGGGAGAATCTGAGACTTCTTATTTACAATGCAAACATATTTCGTGTAAAAGGTTACACAAGACTGTAACAATTTGGTGGATTTAGCTTCGGGCCAAATTGAACCAATTTTATATTGTCTATCAGTTTCATATTAATGATGTTAATGTCCGTTAATGACTCAGCTTGATTTTGCCAAGAGTTCTTTTCTAATATCAGATCATGAGCTACCATTAAAATAAATTCAGAAATAAATAATAATGTCATCGTAATATCAACCAAAAAGGCATATTGATTTTATGAAGAAATTTTCTGCGAAATGGCTTTACATAGTTTTTGTTGGGAATAATTTTAACATTAGGTTTGACCAAGTTAATCCGACTAGCGACGAGCAATGTTATCCGTCGATTATACGTCTTGCATCCAACAACATATATTTAACTAGACGACCTTTCTAAATGAGGAAAGAGAAGATTACCCGAACAAGGCTAGTAAGGCAAGATTCGCAGGACAAGATTCCTAATGCGAAATTCGCGGAACAAGATTCACAAGGTTAGATTCGATAAGCTTGAATCAAAAGTTATACTTGTCGAATCAAGAAAAAAATACTAGATAAACACGTCGAGACTAAAAGTTAACCTTATCGAATAAGAAAACTAGATATACTTCGAGATATTTCCGAGATTCTAAGGGAATCTTGGGTAAGCGAAAACTTCTTATAAATAGAAGAAGGTCGACTTGAACAGAAGGATGAAGCAACTAGAGAGACAAGGAGAGACATAAGCAATCGATCGCTCGACGATCACCTTAGCTCATAGATCGATTGATAACTTCTTGTTTCTTGTTGCAACTTACTAGAATTAATCAATAAAACCAAGTTTTACTTTTCCATTCCGTGTTTTCCGTAGTTCTTCAACGAACCTATTTATTTTTGACGAAACAATTGGCGCTAGAAGGAGGGTAATAGAAGCAACAACTACGTGAGATGA
>KE153971.1:48910-74479 GCA_000411075.1 Sisymbrium irio
TTACTTAGGAAGCTACAAGCTTTACCTAATAAGATGCAAGTTGCATTCAACAAGCAGTAAGTTTCACCTATCAAGCTGTAAGTTGCAATCAGCAAAACTGCAAGCNCTTATTGCAACTTACTAGAATTAATCAATAAAACTAAGTTTTACTTTTTCATTCCGTTTTTCAACGAACCTGTTTATTTTTGACGAAACAGTTTTTTTAATTCTTTTTACTCAAAGACGCAAATGATAATTTACATATAAAAAATCTACACTTAACCAATTTGTATAATACACATCATTTTGATAGAAAGCACAATTTCTATAATACAAATCATTTTGATAGTTATAAATAAGCGAATGCATACACAAATATAATATAATTAAATGCAACGTCAAACGCACGTAAACGAAATTTCTCCTACTGTCTTTACTATTCTCAAAGTTTGATTGAAGCGCAAACACAACAAGATAGAGACAATTGTGTATGTATTTTCATTAAACTATCTAATATCGTGTAGTTTAAAATGTGTAATAAGGATGTAACAGAAAAAACAAATAATATTTTTCGTAGAAAAATATGAAATGAAGCTTATAGGCATTAATGTGAGATTATCGTATCCTTTTTCTATTTTTCTTGTTGTAATTTGTTAAAAGACCCATGATGAACATCGAAAGCACAATATCAATATGTCAGCTAATATTATTACTCAGATCAATTTCATTTTTTTTTTTATACTTTTTAGTTGTTTAAACAGATTCTTATTACGTAAATTAAATATAATATTTGTAATTTATCAAATACAATATTATCAAAGTCAATATAGTATTCGAATTTTCTTCTATGGCCAATTGCATTGTCTAGTTAACTACTTTTCTCATTCCAAACTGATCCGCAGATAATGTTTACCATGTGCTCCGTTTAGGTAGCGCAAGTGAGAAAAACACATGTAAGGACCCGAAATTTCATTTACTCATGGTATTTTGGGCTTTTATTAGACCCAGTTATATGCAACTTAGTCGGTTTAGTTTTGTTATTTACAATAGTTCAGAATTGTTAACATGTATCGTTGTAAAATTCAGTATGTTAATTATTAAAAATTAGGCAAAGTACGACACGCGGGATAATTCTATTTATTTTGTTTGTTCATTTTTATATCACATGCTTTTTTTTCCTATTATAATCTTTTAACCGTTTTGTTTTGTTTTAATGTTAATAAATTATTTAATCAGTTGGTGTTTGTTTTAAATTGGCCGAAACAGTTGGACTTATATCTACATTAAACCATTACTATCTATAACCATACAAACATAAATGATTTTACAAATATATATATATATATTTTATTTTTTTGGTTAAACAATACTAAAATAAAAAAAATAAAGTAACAAAAAATATAGTTTGTTGTATCATTTTAATTTTTTCAGCGCAAGTAATTAATTTTTTTTAAATTATTAACGTTGTAAGAATTCTTGATAAGTGTATATAACAGTGAAAATATTATAACTTTTACATATCATACAAAATAGTCAATAATTGTAAAAAACATTTGCTTCACCATCCTGCCTTAATCCATTGTATATGAGAGAATTAATGTTTATATTAAGCTGAAATAATAATTCAAATTAAAGCATCTCAAATGCATCTTTCATTTTTTATAATATATATATATTAAATATATTGAGAAATAATTTAGTAAATTCGGATTTAAGTTACAATTAAAATATGTTCATACGAAAAAAATTTATGTTTTCATTTTTCCCATTTTTTAAATTTAAATATATCTAAATTTTAGATTTGATTAAAACACCAATTTTACTTCGATATCATTTGATGACATAAATATAAAAACCAATTAAAATATTTTGTTAAACCAATTTTTTATCGAATAGAAAAATTAGATAATTTTTTTATAATGATAAATGTTAGTTAGGCACATTCAATCAATTCTCCTTAAAACAAATAAATGTTTGTTATCATTTATAAAGATTGACTCTTTCTTTCATATATTAAATATATTAAGAAATAATTTAGTAAATTTGGATTTTTAAGTTACAATTAAAATATGTTCATTAAAAAAAATTTATTTTTTCATTTTTCTTATTTTTTAAATTTAATACATCTAAATTTTAGTATTCTTTGGGAGCAGGTAGTATATTATATAATATATTTTTATATCGTACGTTAGGTCTAAATGATAATATTTTTATCGGTATTTTTTTTTCTTTTGTAGAGTTTAGTAGATTAATTGAAATTTTAAATGATACGAGTTTAATTACGATTTTAATGGCCTAAATTTTAAATGTCCAAACAAGTTTTAATATCCAGATACGGGCTTTGGAGGCCTAGATTTTAAGTGTTCAAAAAAGTTGTAATTGTCAAATACGGGCTTTTAGAGGCCCAAATTTTAAATGTCCAAAAGGGTTTAATTGACAGGTGTCAAGCTCTAGAGAAAAATGGTTATCTTATTATTGTATAGATTAGAAACTCAAAAAATTAATGCGGTGCCAAACCAAATCGAGCTCGAAGCTGGTGAGTATTATCATTTTGTCTTTTTCTTTCTGAATCAATTTTCATTGGAAAAAGAGAATATATTTAAATTTATTTACTCTCAAACACACTTTTCAGATAAATAATCACACTCCAGCATACTTTCAGTTGTTAGTGTACTTTGTGTCTAATCGGGTCTATTAATAACCCAAAAAGCCCCTAATAATAATTCTACACGTAACTAACTCTAACCAAATGTCCTTCTTTTGGTTACTCAACTTTCGATCTCATCCGTTCATAATTCTGGACATCTAATGGTCATTTTTAAAAGGAGAACAATTGTACTTTGTCCAACTTTCGATCGTGTGGTTTTCAGTTTTTTTCTGAATTTCTTTTTTCATCAACGTCATCTCTCTCTCCTTTCATCGTCATCTCTCTCTCATTTCATCCTCTTTCTATCTGTAAACAATCAAAACCCTAACAACTCTAACTTTGTCTCCCAAAATCAAATCTTCGCCTTTTTATGATTATTATCCAGATCTTATCCCGTAGACTTTTGTTTTCTCTTCCTCTCCATATCAACTGTTTATGTCGTCGTTTAGTTTTTCATTGATTTGATACAATTTTTTTTTCAACAACTTTTTTAAAAACCAGAAGATCTAAAACGAAGAAAGATGGAAACTTTGATATCAAATTCATCTAATCCTATACAATCCAATTTGGATGAGAAAATATTAGAATGAAGTATAGACAATAGAAAATTGTGGACAGTGGATAATCAATGGTGGATAGTGTATGTTGATTATGTTCGTATACACTGGGGAGATGCTTATAAAGCGTCAAATTTTTTAGAAACACAAAACAATCAATTAAAGGCAGATTCGAGTGGACGGCCACGAATGGAAAGCGAAAGACGAATTGTCCACAAACACTTAATCATGTGGATGGTATATAGTTTAGTATTGACCCATTGTTTGATGACACAAAATATGGACATAAATATAGACATTTAATGGTGGACAGTGTATGATGATTAAATTTGTATATCCAGAGACAGTAAAATGCACCAGTCATTATCGTCATTAACCATGTGGACAGTAAGGATTGTTTGATTTTACAACATACGATTGAAGGTTTTTTATCCTCTTGATCGGTTATGTAGTTGTTTAGAAAGTAGTGTTTTGTTCTGCGGACATACTATAGTGGTCTTAATTGCAGAACGGATCTGTTACACATTTTGTTGGTGTGTATGAGAATGTGTGATCATATTTTTTTTTGTGGTGGCATCATAAATGTAATGTTTTGTGTATTTTAGTGTCTTGGTTTGTAAACATATGAATATTAATATGCAAATAAACTTTATTGACTACTGCCTTGTGGACAAACTACATGATATTTAATGGGCTGCTACCTTGTGGATAAGTTACATGATACATAACTTTCAATGATGTCTTTATGCATTAATCATTTATACATCAAATGACACTATCAGTTTGATCTCTTACACCCCCATTATATAAACAATAAGTTGTCCATACTATCTAATCCATACAACATTGACCATGTAGACGATATCTAGTGGTCAGCTCATGTGTGGTCAATCCCTCGTGGTGAAAAGCTCCGTGGTCAGGCTTTTCTTCTTCTTCTATTTAATCGATGCTTGTTGTTGGCTTAAACTTGGAGGCTGATAAGACTCTCCTACGATGTTGTCCATCTAATTTCACCTATAACGAGATGATGATCTTCATATATTGCAAGTGAACAAGTTACAAATATTATTAAACACTAAAAATGTATACATCAAACCGGGAATATCGTTTTGTATTCTTACACTCCAATTACATAAACAATGACTTGTCCATTTTCTAATCCAAACAACATTGACCATATAGGCGATATTGGGTGTTCAGTTAGTACTCACCAGAGTTGTAATCCAATGCGCCTCTATTCGGTCAGCCCTTATGTGGTCATCCCCAATGTCGTCATCCCTTGTGTGGTCAGACCCTTCGTGATCAGACTCTTTCTCTTCTTCTGTTCACGGAGTAGACGTTTTCGAATATAAACAAAATCACAGCGTACATGAACCTTCAGAATCGGAAACATCTGTTTCCATCAACAACTCTGTTTCATCCTCCACTGCCGTTCCCTGAAACCGAGAGAGATAAAACATCACAGGGGCAAAAAACAAAATCGATTCAAACCAAACCGCTTCAAACCATAAACGATTTCNTCTTCTTCTGTTCACGGAGTAGACGTTTTCGAATATAAACAAAATCACAGCGTACATGAACCTTCAGAATCGGAAACATCTGTTTCCATCAACAACTCTGTTTCATCCTCCACTGCCGTTCCCTGAAACCGAGAGAGATAAAACATCACAGGGGCAAAAAACAAAATCGATTCAAACCAAACCGCTTCAAACCATAAACGATTTCCACGAAATGTTTTTAAATGACCAAAAACAGTACCCAGATGCGAAATCGACTCAACTAAACCCCGCAAACTGACCGCCGGAAATCACTTCAGCCTCCGTAAAAAATTCAACAAGCCGATTAACAAAATCGATTGAGTCTAAATCATGGAAAGAGTTCGCGTACACTTACCCTCAAGAACAAGCGGCCAGGAATTTTGTCACCGGAACCGTCGCAATCTTAGCTTATCAGTCGCCGGAAACGCCGCCAAGTCTTACACCGCCGATTTCGTTTTTACCGACACCAAACGAAAACAAAAGCAATAAAATTAGGGTTTTCACTGGGTAGAAAATAAAAAAGTAAAGAGTAAAATCTAACTAGAAAAATTTCTAGTCTGGGATAACTTAGACTTTTCCAAGACCCAAAATACACCTCTGTCAAGAAGTGTGTCTGAGTGTAAGATTTTGGTCCAAAGTGTGCCTCAGTGTAAATCACTCATATATCTATGGTACGTACGCCTACACACTTTGCTTTTTGTACGTATATATCTATGGTACGTACGCCTACACACTTTGCTTTTTGTACGCACCCCTCCCTACACACTGTGAGTTTTTATTTGCAACAGTTCAAATGAAACAAAATTAAGTGCAAGATATATGTTAACCCACAAAAGAAACTAAATAAACCAATCATACTTTTTTTAAGAAGAAAAACTGCAGATTAACCATAAAAAAAAATGGAGTGCAAGATAATGACTGCATTTAACGGTTAATATAAGTAAAATACGCGAGAAATCAAAACAACTCCAAACAAAGCCAAGCCATAAACACCCATGAATGTTCAACCCAGGTGATAACCGCATACAAAATTAAGGATTAGCGATGAGTTTGTTACCATAAAAAAAAGAGAGTGCAAGATCATAAGAGTGCAAGATATGTTTTTTGAACTTTAGAGTGCAAGATATGTTGTTACTTTTGAGCCGGTGGGTTCGCCGGAGTCGTCGTCGCTGGAGTCACCACCGCCAGATTCGTCGTCGCTGGACCTGGAGTCACCACCGCCGGAGTCGTCGTCGCCATCGCCGGAGCTGGAGAAGTGGTTTTCCAAGGTGCTGGTTTCTTTTGCTTCTTCTTGGGAACGATGAGAGCCTCCCTCTTCCTTATCTCGGTTTTTTCGTTGAAATCATCATTTGCTTCCTTTTTCTGCTCCTTCTTGTTCTTTTTCTCAGCTTGTTCAGCCACTTGATTCTGGTGCTCTCTCTGACGTTCTGCTCTCATCCATTTCCCCATGGTCTGGACGGTCGTGCCACCCACGGCGGTGCCGGCGGCGAAGGCCGAGCTGACCATGACCTTGGGCTTGGAAAGAGCGGACCTGAAAATCATAAACATCTTTGATCTCTGCTTTTTTCTCTTCTTTGTAAAGTGTAAACTTTGTAAATGTTAGAGTATGATTATAGGAGAAACTCTATTAAAAGAAAATATAATATTATTTTATTAGGTGAGATAAAAAAGAAAAATAAAAGTTACTAAAAATTTTTTTTGATCACATAAAACAGGAAATTACGGGTTCTTCTGAACCCAAAATAAGAAACACTTTTTCTTTCTCTCTCCAATATTCTATTACTTTAATATTTAAATAACACTAAGACTTCTCTTAAAACCCACCGAATGGTGGCCTTACAGACACAGAGTGAGGATGAATTGGTTTTAATAGAATAATAATAAGCAAATTACATATATATCCTTAACGACCCGAAATTTGATTTACTCATGGTCTTTTTAGGCCCAGTTATATGCAACTTGGTCGGTTTCGTTTGGTTATTTGGTTCAGAATTGTTAACATGTACTGTTGTTAAATTCAGTATGTTAATTATAAAAAAAATTAATGAGTTGCCAAACCAAATCGAGCTCGAAATATGTATTACTTAGTTATGTACATGATATCATACCTGGGAAGGTCTCAAGTCCGAGCATGTCGATCTCATTGTCAAAGTGACCAATGTTGCACACGATGGCATTATTCTTCATCTTCCTCATGTGTAAAGAACATTATACGTAGAATGCAATACCTCAGGTCTCTGAGAGAGACATGTGTCGATATATTATTGGTCGTAGTTGGCCTTGGAGGCCAAGCTAAGAGGTAGAAAACATTAATTTCTTTGTTTTTAAGTATTTTCTGTTACGATTTGGGAACTATTGTCCAATGATCTTTTTCTTTGTGTCTCTTATTTTCCCTTTTTTTTAAAGAAAAATAAATGTAATTAATTATTTTCGGTTATTTTCTGATTATTTTAGCAAATTGTGCGAGAAAGTAAAATGGAATAAAACAAAAAGGTTAAAAGAGTAATAAACTTTACCATTTTACAAATGATGATCCGTTTCCGCTCACCTGCGGCCGGGTTCTGTGTCAGAGACGAATTACACTTCTTACGGGAATAAGGACTCAGTGACGTATTAGTTGATTTCCTTGGTTTTAAGATATTCGGTGTATATTAAAAGTATTTAGACTTTTTTCCCAATTACTTCTTTATTCTTTTTATGATCATTTTATTCAAATCTTTTCCTTTATTCGTGTGGTTATTAATTGGAATAAGTTCAGTATTATATATTTGTTTTGTTTTGTTCAAATTATTAACACTTTTTCTTGTTTATATTAGGGAAAAGAATCAGTTTTTATACAAGATATACTTTATCAATTCAACATAGAAAGCACTATTTGTATATTACATCGTTTGATAGTTATAAAAAAGTGTATGCGTACACAAAAATAATAGAATTAAATGCAACGTCAAACGCACGTAAACGATCTCCTACTGTCTTTACTATTCTCAAAGTTTGATTGAAGCGCAAACACAACAGGATAGAGACAATGGGCAGAACTATTGGGATTAATAGATGGAATTAATAGAGATTAATAGGACATGAGCTTTAATCATTACAGAGGGTATGAGTTTAATAATGTCCTACATCGGAAATGGGAAGGAAATGGGAAAGGACCTTGAATAATATATAAGAGACTTAGACCAATCCACTCATTGCCAATTGGTTTTGGATTGGAAATCCAGGAATCTTAACATGGTATCAGAGTAGGCCACACACTCTCGTAATCCGGCCCGAAAAGATGACATTTATCCTCTGACCCAAAAATGATAATCTGACGAGATTATTGACTAAAATGACCATACGAGGATGCTTGGAAACGTTTTGCCTCAAATCATCAATTATTACATCAAGATTTATCTTTGTTTTGAACCCGATGATGATGACGGTGCATGATAGTCGTTGCCGGAGCGGAGCGGCTCCTCCTCCATCATTCTCCTTGTCTTCTCCTCCTATACATATTTTCATTGTCTTCAATGTTTTGTTTGGTTTGTCTCTCATATTTCAATGTGACGCATATTGTAAATTTATAAAGGCCAGTTGCATTTATCAAATATAAATTGGTTTTAAAAAATGATTGGCTTATATCTGCATCTAACGCCATGCACTTTGATATACATTTATAGTTTATCTCTTGTGTTTTCTCACGATATTATATATCCATGGATTTCATCCATCAGGATGTGTGTTCTATAAGTGACATCTTTAGAGTGGCTATGCGTACATTAACTGAAACGAAAGAGAAAACGTACAAGGATCCAACAATAAGTTCATTACTTAATACATGGATGAGATAACTTGAATGGTGAAATACAAAAAGGATCTTAAACCATCCTTTGCATACATATGCTTTTAACTTGTAGATTATTAAAAGTTCAAAAGAAAAAAAACTTGTAGAATATTCAAGTGTAATCCAATACATATAACTTTATTTATTTATTGTAAATTATTTATTTATCTTTTACATTTTAGTATCTGTTTCTTTTGGAATATAAGAAGGTCATTTTTTATTGGTTTAGATTTATAATATAACTTCTTTTTTTTTTTGAATCAAATATGAAAATTTGTTCATAAGCTTGTGTTTGTAATTGGGCTTTATAAAAAAATTACTATAAGTTTATATATGAAATGTTATATATTGAATTATATAAAAAATGAAATCCACGTGAAAGTATTTCTAATTATTTAAAGTTTAAGGTTCATGTTTAATTTATAAATTTTAATTTTGAAAATACTAAATTATAATGTATTAGTCTATGTAGACTGCATAATATGTAATTATATACTAGTTTGGGTTTAGAGTATATTGTTTAGACTCACAATCTAATTTTAAGATTTAGATTTAGGGTTTATTTTTTAAAGTGTAAACTGTTTTTGGTACAATTTTATTAGAAGAAACATTCATTTATTATGTTACTGATTTGAGATTGTACTAGACGTTTTTTCTGTATAGTCACTGTGTTCATGCGATTAACTATCACGTGCAAGAAAACACCAATGCGACGTACGTATAAGGACATTAACAAATGTAACACTCATCTGATAATTTACTAATTCGAGATGATAGAAGTTTGGTCTATATAGTCAGCACTCCCTATTTTTTATTATGTCCATCATCGTACATTTGTTTCAAATAATATATAATTTCACAAAATTCAAGTTTTATTATCTTAAATATATGCATAGAGGTGATAAATTTATAAGTGTGGAAGAGGCCCAAGAGAATAAGCTCACCACAGAGCCCACTCGATCAACAAATATTCATCCTTTACCTGCAAAAGATAAGAAGACCATTAAAGCATTTGCAGAGCAGGTAGGTGTAGAGAACAAGAAACAATTGAGAAATGAACTTTTATTCTTTATTCTCGACTAATGTTTTCCAATGATTACAAACGATATTTAAGGAAAGACGAGAAGAATCTAGTGACAAAACAGCTGTAAAGCTTGATCAGTCTTAGGAAATTTCCTGTGCACCTTCCTGCTCTGCAAATGCTTTAACGGTCTTCTTATCTTTTGCAGGTAAAGGATAAATCTTTGTCTTCTTTTTCTTTGATCGAGTGGGCTCTGTGGTGGGCTTATTCTCTTGGGCCTCTTCCACACTTATACTCCCCCTCAAACTTGGGGTGGTTGGGCTCATCACACCAAGTTTGGCGCGTAGATTGAAAAAAAGACGTTTGGACAGAGATTTGGTGAAGACGTCTGCCACCTGCTGAGCTGCCGGTATATGTGTTGTCTCGATCAGACCCAGAGCAACTTGTTCCCTGATGTAATGGTAGTCTGTATCAAAGTGCTTTAATCTATTGTGAAGTGCAGGATTGGCCGACAGATATACTGCCGAGAGATTGTCGCAGAAGACTGCAGTTGGTTGCAACTGAACAACACCATTGTCACGGAGAAGAGAGGACAGCCAAGTTATTTTTCTAGCGACTGATGATAAAGCTCTGTATTCTGCCTCTCTTGATGAATTTGAGACTGTGGGCTGTCTCTTTGCTGACCAAGAGATTAGATTATCTCCAAGAAGGACACAGAATCCTGTCGTTGACCTTCGTGTTTCTTTGCAGCCAGCCCAGTCAGAACACAAAAAGCCGTGAGGTGTAGCTTTGTCTGCTTCTTGATGTTGAGACCAAAGTTCAGAGTGCCATTGACATATCGTAGAATTCTCTTGAGCAAGCTGAAGTCTGCAACGGTAGGAGCATGCACCCTTTGACAGATAAAGTTGACTGCAAATTGTATATCTGGGCGGGTGATAGTTAGATACTGCAGTTTCCCAGCTAGACTCCTAAAATAAGTCGGTTCTGAATACAGAGCTGAGTGTCGAGTGTCTGTTTGCTGAGGTAAAGGCGTGGCCATGGGATTGCAGTCTTCCATTCCCGCATGACACAAAATGTCCCTTGCATACGATTCCTGATGAAGAAACAACCCCAACCCTTGTTGTTCCATCTGTATACCAAGAAAATATTTTGGCTGTCCCAAATCTTTCATTGAGAAGCGACCATTTAGAGCGACTAGTAAAGTCTGGATCAAGACTGGATCACTTCCTGTCAGTAGTATGTCATCCACATACACCAATAGTATCATTGTGCTTCCTTCTTGATGCAACGTGAAGAGAGATGGATCAAAGGTGCTGCACCGGAATCCAAATTCCAACAGAAAATTGCTAAAGGTATCAAACCAAGCTCTCGGAGCTTGTTTGAGACCGTAGAGAGCCTTGGTCAGTTTGCACACGTGGTGTGGTCTCTCTTGATCAACAAAACCCGATGGTTGATACATATATACTGGTTCCTGCAATTCTCCGTGGAGGAAAGCATTTGAGACATCTAGTTGTTTGATCGACCAGTCTTTTGCAGTAGCTACATCCAACACCAAACCACAGGGCTGAATGTTTCCAAGTAATCTATGCCCTCCTCTTGGTCGAACCCTTTAGCAACCAGTCTCGTCTTGAGCTTATCAATAGTACCATCTGGATTCAGTTTTGTCTTGAAAATCCATTTAGAGTGTAGAATATTCATATTCGGAGTTGGTGGAACCAAGTCCCAAGTGTGAAGCATATGAATCCTTACTACTTCTTCCATTACCGATTTGTTCCACTCAGGATGTTGCATAGCTGAGACGATGCTCTTTGGTTCCTCAGGACTGATTCTGGAGGTAATCATTGCATATCTGGGATTTGTTTTTTGAACACCCGCCTTTGCTCTAGTAGTCATTGTGTGTGTGTTAACATGGACACCCACTTCTACTTCCTCATGTACTTGATCCTCGTGACCATGATTGCTCATATTGTCTTCTTCTTCAGTAGCAGGAATGTCATTAGCAACAGGCTCTATCGGCACTGTTTGAGGCTTAGGGAGAAGCTGAACTGGTGGGACTGCAGGTGGAGATGGCACCTCATTGGTCTCCTGCTGCCAGGACCTCAACAGAGGAGTCTGATATTGTGGAACAAGTGACTGATAGCGAGTCTTGAAAGGGAACAAATCCTCGTCAAATATGACATTCCTTGAGATGTAGACCTTGCCCGTGGGTGGATATAGGCACCTGTAACCCTTGTAGTGATAGCTATAGCCTAAGAACACACACTGTAAGGATTTCGGATCAAATTTGTGCTTAGCTTGATCACTTAGGCAGGGGTAACAAGCTGCGCCAAAAACATGCAGAGCAGCATACTCTGGCTTCTATTGAAGAGTACCTCAAACGGACTGCAGTTGTTGAGGACTCTAGAGGGTAGCCGATTGGTGATATATGTAGCAGTGAAGAATGATTCAACCCACTGGTGAAGAAGAGTGCTGCTCTGGAACAGCATTGCTCTGCCTAATTCAACCAAATGTCTATGCTTCCGTTCAGCAACCCCATTTTGCTGGGGGGTATATGGACAAGAGACACGATGATGAATGCCACACTTAGTGAGATGATCCTTAAACGTATGACTAGAGAACTCTCCCCCTCCATCACTTTGGAATACTTTGATCTTTGTATTGAGTTGATTCTCTACCAATTTTTGAAAAGAAATGAAAATTGTGGTGAACTCGGATTTTTGACGCAGTGGAAAGAACCATGTAAAAAGAGAGTAATCATCAATGAACACCACATAATATTTAAATCCTTGAGTTGATACAACTGGAGAGGATCCCCATAGATCACAGTGAATCCGATCTAGAGGATATAAAGTTCTAGAAGTAGAAGAAAAAAACTGAAGGTTTGAAGCTTTCCCCATCTGGCAAGGCTCACAAATTGGAGAAGTTCTGCTCTTATTGAGTTGAATGTCCTTGCTGAGTACGAGTTGCTGGAGAATCCTTGGGTTTGAATGGCCAAGTCTGAGGTGCCAAGTTGCTTCACTGACTGCACACTGCCGATTAGAGAAGAAGGCCACCAACTCCTGATTTTCCAGCACATAGATCCCTTTAGTGCGAGTTCCCTTGGTCACCACTTTCTGAGTGGGTAGGTCAATGATACAACACTTGTTAACATCAAAATATACACCACACGGATAGTCATCACAAAGTTTGGACACTGAGAGTAAAGACTTTTGTATCGAAGGGCAAACTAAAACCTCATTGAGAGGAATGGTACCTTTTTGAGATGAGATCGTGGTGGAACCAACATGTGTGATGGGAATGTAAGTTCCATCACCCACTAATATAGTGTCATTACCTTCATAAGGAGTCACCGTTTGCAGGTTAGATGCAGCAGAGGTAACATGAGCCGAGGCTGCAGAATCAGGATACCACTCCTTCCCTGTCTCGTCGGAAACACGGAGAGTGGAGAAAGCTTGAACCTCTGCTTGGTAATTGTTATCAAAGCGATTGTAACACTTGAGTGCAGTGTGACCGGACCTTCCACATATCTGACAAATTGGCTGCTGACCTGTGTTTGAAGAGCTGCCTTGGTGTTGAGCAAAGCCTCTTCCTCGTGTAGTGTAACCACCACGACCACGAGGAGTGAAACGACCACGTCCTCTGTGGGTTGGAACATACTGAGGAGCATTCGCAGGAGATCGTTCAGTGTTGAAAGCAAGATTTGGAGTAACTGTAGCTGCTTCTTCATAGCTTTGAAGCTTAGTATCAAAACCCTGCACCTCTGAGACCACATCATTGAAGCATGGTGGTGGAAGTTTGTTTAGCGAGCTCTGAATCACAGTAGTGATGGGATCGTACTCTCTGCCAAGACCATTGAGAAAACCGAAAATCGTCATGGACTCATCCACCGGCTTTCCTATGGAGCTGAGAGAGTCACATATAGCTTTGAACTCGTTACAGTAGACTGAGAAAGGTTTGCCCTTTTTGGAGATGAGCTGGAGACTGCGACGGAGAGAGTATTCACGGGAGACACTACTCTTGTTGAAGTTTTCTGCAAGCGACAACCACACTTGACAAGAGGTGGACAGACTGTGAACATGTCCGAGGACCTCAACGGACAACGTTCCAAACAACCACGACCGAACTAACTGATCGGTGCAAAATCACGACTCAAACTCTGGGTTTGGAACTTCGACCACGACATCACCATTGACTTCGACTGTGTTCACCGTAGAGGGGGCAACGACTGCACCATTGACGAAGCCTATGAGCTTCTGACTAGACAATAACGATTCAAACTGTGTTTTCCACAACAAGTAGCCATCGATTAAGCTTCAGTGTTACCGAGCTTGAGACATGAACATTATCCGGAAATGGGTAAACAGTGGCCATCGATTCACCTGTTAAGGTAGAATGGCTCTGATATCATGTAGAGAACAAGAAACAATTGAGAAATGAACTTTTACTCTTTATTCTCGACTAATGTTTTCCAATGATTACAAACGATATTTAAGGAAAGACGAGAAGAATCTAGTGACAAGACAGCTGTAAAGCTTGGTCAGTCTTAGGAAATTTTCTGTGCACCTTCCTGCTCTACAAATGCTTTAACGGTCTTCTTATCTTTTGCAGGTAAGGATGAATCTTTGTCTTCTTCTTCTTTGATCGAGTGGGCTCTGTGATGGGCTTATTCTCTTGGGCCTCTTCCACACTTATAAAATTCTCCTTGTCCTCACAGTGTCAAGGCTGAGGAATGCTGAAGACAACTCCAATCTCTCTCCTGCCATATCCCGTGGACCCAACTTCGTGAATAACATGAGTTCCCCATACCACATATATATAAGATCAATTCTTAATTCTCTATATCAAATAATGTGTTTCTAAATTTTGACTAAAATAAATGGTTTAGAGTTTTACTCGCACCCTTGGTATATGTTGATGGTAGATACAAAGCGTGAAACGTGAGATTAATCGCTTCGGTACAAGTATGAAGATAGGGAAAATGTTCTCACTATGGATCACATACTCTGAAGATTGGAGAGCAAGGAGCACCGATCTAGAGTTGTTTATGTTGAGGGGTATCTGGCAAAACTTGAAGATATTGTTAAGTTCTTTAGAGAGCATCGTATCAGAGCTTGTATTCTGCCTGAACTGAACGCGAGGAATTCAACGCAAAGAGACCAAAATATGAATTGTTTGTTCCGGTTGATAACTGATAAGTATGAACTGCTATCTCAGATCATGAGCTACCATTAAAAAAAATTCGAAATAAATAATAATATTATCGCAATATCAACCAAAAAGACATTGATTTTATGAAGAGATTTTCTACGAAATGGCTTTAGATAGTTTTTAAATTCTTTTTACTCTAAGACACAAATGATAAGTTACATATGAAAAGCCTACACTTAACCAATCTCAGGAATGACCATAGTTTGGAGATTCTTATGATAATTTGCCGTTGTGAAACTGTTTGAGCAAAAAAAAAAATCGAGCAAAAAGAAATACTGATTATAAAGATCATAATCACCTGATATGATATATTACTAGGGATATTCACTCTCCTTTACACAGAAATCATGCAGAGACCTATTAAAAGAAAGCAGTTTAACAATTGGTAGAGCCTCTTAGGATTTGGATTACGTCATTGAGTGATTCACCAAACGTAAAGTGAATTTCTTGAGAATTGATGAATGCTCTAACAAGTTAAGTCTCATATTAGTCTCATTTCTACATGAAGTCCCAAGATTGGGACAGCGAGATCGACAAACTCTAGAGACGATATCAAGGACTAAGGCAAAGATGAAAAAAACTGCATTTTCTCATAATCATAATACCAACTCTGAGGATTAAAATATATAATATTTCATGTAGACGAGGAAAAAACTCGCAAGTCGAAAGAGCATAAAACGGTTTTCTCATAATCATAATATCATCATTAATATCGACTTAAACCAAATAGTGGATCAAGCTGCAAAATAAGCTTTATTATATGAAATGTAATATCCTCCGATCGGTTCTAAAATACCTAATAGTTCTTTTTTGTTCTCAAAAGCAAGGGGATGTATTACTCCTGACAAATAATTATCATTAACCAGAGATGTTGCTTTAGAGAATTTCAAAATTCGATTTACAAAAAGTTGAAGGAGTTAATAGAGTTGCTAATTAACGTATAAGGAAGGATAGCCATAAGATTTGCAACTTTTCCCATCAACTATATACATATCTACTACTAGTTTTATCGATTTTATCTAGTTAGGTTGACAATTTGGTTAAATGGCTTTAAAGATGTATATGAATATCTACTATCTAGTTTTAACGATTTTATCTAGTTAGGTTGACAATTTGGTTAAATGGCTTTAAGATGTATATGTTCAGGCCTAATTTAAGGATAAATATAAAAGAAATTAGGTAGAACGACAACATAAAAACTATACATGAATTTTATAGCCATATATAACTGAAGTGATAGGATATTATATATCTGATGAGTTATATGGCTATATAAATGAATCCCTTTCTTATTTGTTGAGAAAGCAAGAACAAACATGTCGATAAACCCAACTCACCAGTCACCAACACCAGGTGTCGTCCATAGATAGGATAGAGCAGTGAGAGCTACAGCCATTCCAGGTGTGGTGATGGTTAAACCGTTAAATTTTGGCAACGTACTCCGTTAGATCATATAGATCATATCGCCACACTCCATTACCCAAGAGATTGTTAACGGCGCGTAAATCAGACCTGAGCTTTGTTTTAGTTTAGAGCGAAGAAGTGGATATATATATCTTTTCTATATTACAAATATACTCCTTCTGTTCCAAAATATAGGTTGTTTTAGTTAAATGTGCAGATTAAGAAATCATAAATATTTTAATTTCTGTATAAAAAAATTATTTAATAATTAATCCTAATCAATCACAAAATATACTTCAGAATATAAATGGTCATAACATAATAAATAACTATAAATTTTACATAGAAACTTGTAAAAAGACAAATAAAATGGAATACAAAAAATACCTAAAACTACATATAAATTGGAACAAAGGGAGTAATATATTATTGTACATCGAATGATATATTTAATACGCCTATATAGAATATCAAGTAATATACTATCTTGAATTTGAAGTTTAGTATTAAAGCTCAAAATTTATGATTTCAAGTTTGGGTTATGATTTTAAGTTTGGGTTTAGGGTTTATAATTGTTCAGGGTTTAAACTTTATTATTTTTAGTTTAAGGTTTATGTTTAATGTATAAATTTTAATTTTGAAAATACTAAATTATAATGTATTAGTGTATGTAGACTGCATAATATGTAATTATATATACTATTTTGGGTTTAGAGTGTAATTTTTAGACTCACAATTACACTCACAATTTATAGATATATACCAATATAACGTGTTTATTCCGGTTGATAAGTGTGAATTGTTATCTCAGGCTATTTCTAAATTTGCAAAGTTCGGCTCCAAGATTCAAAAGTAGATTTAAACAAAGAAAGAGGAGATGTCATGAGCAAATTCTTGGAGATCCCATCCTTTTCTAAGGATGCAAGAGAATGAACATAGGAGAGTGCACAAGATTATTCGGTCCGTGTGTATAACCGAGTGCGAAGCTACTTTTGGATCTTTTCGATTTCTTGGACGAGCCGTAGTTCTCCAAAGTTGTTCCTTAACATCCGATTCAGAAGAAAAAAACACACTAAAGAAAACGAGGGTCCTCGATCATTGCACATTTAACGTGCACCATAACTTTCGGTATAACTCTTTTATGGCTGTTTCGGGACCACCCTTTGTTTCTCTTTCTTTGTAAATGATCTGTTATGAGAATTTTTAGTTCATTCGAATTTCTTTTTCTCCAAGTAAAATCCAAATCCATGAAGCTTGGAATATTATGATATAAATGATACTCGTATTTTATTCACAACACATTAGTAGATTACTAGGAAGATCTTCTGCGAGCAATCAATCCATGTAAAAACAGCTATTTTTCTTTGAATATAATTTAACATTTTATTCAAAAAAAAAAGAGATACTCATATTTTTTTCTTTTATTTTTGTTCTATGAAAAGTAAATTTGACAAGCGTACCATATTATTCAAAAAGGGGAATCTCTTTTGTCTTTTCAAGCGATCGAGAGGAAAGACACACGTGTTGCAGTCCACCTAACATGGTCAATGGTATCTAAAAGGTCGCATAACGGATAGAAATCTACGCACTTAACTCGACAATATAACCTAAAAACGTACTGTGGTATTCAATTACAAAGAAACAAAGAAAGATGTATTAACTAAAACTTAAGATCATGAGCTACGGTGGAAAAACATTCAGAAATAAATAACAATTATCGTAAATCAACCAAAAAGACATTTCGATTTTAAGAACAGCGAGACCATTTCATTTACTCATGGTCTTTTGGGTCTCTATTAGGCCCAGTTATACAATTCGGTCGGTTTAGTTTGGTTATTTAGTTCAGAATTGTTATCATGTACTGTTGTAAAATTCATTATGTTAATTATAAAAAATTAGAAACTCAAAAAATTAGTGAGTTGCCAAACCAAATCGAGCTCGAAATATGTATTACTTATTTATGTACATGATATATCATACCCGGATAAAGATGAGAAATTGTCACTTTTATTGGAAACAGAGAATATATCTATTGTACGTACCCCTACACACTGTGAGTTGCAATTTGCAACAGTTCAAATGAAACAAGAACGTAGTGTACGTTCAATATTCCTTTTTGTTCACATTGCAAAATACTTTTAAAAACCCAATTCGTTATCCAAATAAAAATTGCGGACATGTCCTTACTATAGTATACAATTCAAAACCGAATTTGTTTTGATTAGTTCGAGTCCATTTAGCCATCCACCAAATAATATTTGATTAAATTTTAAATTAGATTCTTTTAAAATTATATGTTATATTTTAATTTTTATATAAAATTATATGTATTTATAAGATAACTATAATATATTGATTTCTGAATTGAAAATAAAATCTCCATTAACGGAAGATATAGATTTAGATGATCTATCGTATTATTCCAGTGAAGTTGGCTTTGATCTTGTATATTAGTACTGCAGCTTTTAAAAGTTTTTTTCCAGATAACTGAAACAGTATTACGGAATAAAATCAAGATAAATTTTCGAGTGATTATCGTATTTATTTTATTGAATTTTATTTTTTGAAATAATAACAATGAAAACAATGATAAAAATGTTTTCAATTATAAATAATCGTAGAGTACATTTGTAGTTTTTTCGATAATTTATCATGTTATTTTTTTAGCTTTTTGTTTTGACTCTGGTATAAAATATTTCTGGCTCCACCATGCAATTCCAAAGTGCTTGGTCCTATTGGATCTCGGTTTCTCTGTCTCATTGATGTCGCCATTCGTCTCTTCTTTCACCTACTGGGCATTCCTTTCTGGGCTTCAAGTTGTTTGGTTCATGAACTCTTTGATAATGTGTATTTGGGTATACGATGGTCAAATGTATTGAGGACATGTTTAATACGTTTAATTTAATTTAATGCAAGTAAAAGTTTTTTTTTAAAAGACGACGTAGTTTTACGAACCAAATAAAGATTTAATTAGACGTTGCGGCGGGAGGCATCCAAGGGATTCGTCGGCAGGAGGAGGAGTCGCCAGCGGAAGCTTCCAAAGGGTCATTTTCTTGATTTTTTTCGGTGAAACGGTGGTGGGACCGTGTTTTTTTTCACTTGCATCTTGGCTTTGAATTCATCGTGTCCTTTTATCCTTTGTCTCTGACGATTTATTCTTTACTTAGATCATTAGTCTTTTACGTTTATTTTTTAAGTTCCGGTCTACTTGTTCTTTTTTTGCACAAATGAGTATAGTATGCCAATGACACCCATTTAAGATTTGAGAGAGATTTTAGCAATAAAAATAAACCATTTACAATTTGATCATCAAGAGTTTTATTTATCAGAAAACCCAAAAAACAAGTCTTAAACAACACTAGCCTTGGTTAATTTTGGTGTTGAAGTCGTCGTTGTCCTTTTGTCCTTTATCTCTGGCTGTTTTTTCTTATTTACTTGCATCATTAGCCTTTTGCGTCTATTTTTATGCTCCCTTCTGGTCTAATTGTCATTTTTTTTTGCTCAAATGAGTAAAAACATCAGTGACACCCATTTAAGATTTGAGAGAAAGATGATTAATAACTAAAATAAATCATTTACAATTTGATCATCAAGACTCTTGATGATCAAAAACCTATAAAACAAGTTTTAAACAATAAAACCCACTGAAAAAAAATAAATAAACCAAATAAGGGAGGGAGTGAGAAAGATATTTTACTCTTATTGGATAACAACAAAATGAAATGTTGTTTTGAACTGAAATCTGGAAGACTCAGAATAGGATACTTAATTACAGAGGGAGAGAGAGGAACGAAAACTCTGACACTATTATTTTTGTAAAGGACGAATTTTCCTTTTTAAACCGTTTTCCGTTTTTTTTATATCAGAAACATTATATATAGTTTGCATTGGAAAATATCTTTGTTCTAAAAATCGGGCAAGTCACATGCCTAGTCGGCGAGTAAGCGCTCAACGGTCGACCACTGCGGCGATTAGAGTTAATCGGTCATTAAATCATTCTATTTATAAATTTTTTGCTTTTCTTTAAATTTATACTAAAAACGGGGTTTTCTTACTAGATCTGTTAAAGTTTGATAGATATAAACCCAAAAATAATTTAAAAGACTGGAATTATTGATAAAAATAAAAGAGGCGGCCAGTTACAGATTTGCAAGTCACGTATTAGGTTGAACTTTGAAAAAGACAAAAAGAAAAATACCATTTTACCTCTTACTAAAAAGAAAAACTTTAAAAAATAACCATATAGGTGTTGTATAGAGTCGAACTTGACACATATAAGCCAGAAAACACACGCTAACTATTTAAGCCCAAGAGTTTTGTTGTACATTACCTACAAATTTAATATTTATCATTATATCTACGTAAATTTGTTTTAAAATTCCTCCCCGTTTAATCCCTGACTAATCTCTGATTTATCAGTAACTCGTTAAGCCCAGACCCATCATCCGACTAGTGTCTAACACGTACTTGAACAGAGGAAAATATGAAGTGAAATTTGAGTTCAGTTTATAAAATACTAACAAATAAAAATGTGTTTAATTAGAAGAGTATTTTATTAATTTTCTGTCATAATATACAAAATTCTTATATACAATTATGTATTCTATTACACAGCCTAAACAAAGCATGATGTAGTTAAAATACCGGATTTTTATCAAAATTCAAATATATTTTATATTAGAATACTTAAAATGACTCTATCTGTCGTCAGCTGCACCACCTGGATCTTAATCCTCATGTGGCAAGTGTTCTTACTGCTATGCTTTCTTATATCGGAGTTGCCTATAAAATATTGTCTTTGTTGGAGGAACCGGTAAGGCCATTTGTAGTGAACCGTTTTTTCTTTCATGAAATATTGTTTTACTGGATCGGTCGATTACATTTTAGCGTTTAGAGCCTAAAAACTTGAGTCCATTTACAAAAATATATTGTTTTTCAAAAATGTCATTTAGGGGATTTGAACCTTGGTCTGTGTGAGCTTTCACATACCTTCAACCATTAGAGTATGAAAACTTTCTAAAAATTTGGCGTTCTACAAATATATAATTTATTTTGGAACTTAAAATATGAGCTTTACCAGCTTTAGTCCAGGACCAGCCCTAGATCTTAATCACTCTGTGATATAGTCAGTGAGCTAAGTACTTTTCTCTTTTCTCGTTTTAGGGGATCCGCAGATGCGATTGGTGTTTCTCAAGAACTATAAACTGTTGGTAGACAACAGCATCCAAATCTAACTTTACCCTTCTTGAAGGTAAATTCAATCGTCCATTACTTTTCTGTAGCCTTTTAAAATCATCAGCTTCCTTGGTCTACAAATACATATTGATTTTTTGTTGGTACTTTCTGGTAGGCCAAGTTAAGTCATCACTCATCGATTTAGATTGGTGATCCGATAACTAAATGTAATTTTGCTATATCATATTAATTTTTATCAATATTGGATATATACTAGCAATATTATTGTTGGTGATCCGATTCGATTTCCAAAAATATGTTCATTCATATTTATTACGTATCATCTATCAACTCTTTGCTTGCTTTTTTGTGTATGATTATGTTTCTTTTACGTATATAATCACACTATATTTACATGCTAAATATATATTGTATAGTGTCTTATTCATTATTAGATTTTTGATCCGTGTTTTCGGAACCGCGAAAATATATTTTTGATAAATTTTAATTTGATAAAAAGAAAAAATTATATTTTTATATTTTTATATATATTTACTTCAAAGTTTAATATATGTGAACAGTTTTTTTTTGTATGGATGTATCATATAATTTATTAAATTTTAATATATTTTTTACATTGTTTTCATTTTTACAATTTTTATTTTGTAAAATTCGAAATATAAAATGCAACGATTTTAGTTGGATCATGAATTTAATTCGCATTATAAGTTTCTTTAAAAAATTTTATAATCGAAATGAGTTAATTAATCATTTTAAGCCATATTGCAGTAGTCCAAGTTTTTTATTAATAATAATTGAATTACATTAACTCATTCTTTTAACCTGTTTTATAGTGGTAAAAATTTTACATGGTTGATAGTTAAATCTACAATATACATCATTTCGTAAAAAAAACATTAAATCCAACCCATCTATTATTTTATCGAATAACATAAATATTGAATAATATATAATTTTAACATTTTATTAAATCAAAAAAATATATGTATAATTCTTGATATTCTCAAATTTTAGTATCATTAAATATTCATTTTTAAAATTGAAAATAATTATTATCGATTGAATGTTAATTGTCATAATATTTTTGTTTCTTATATATTAATAATTTGTATTGTAAGTTATTTAAATTACACTTAAAATTTAGTTTTCATTTTTTTTTTATATATTTAATTTTATTTTAATAATTGATTATAATATTTTTATATTATAACTATTTACGTTTTTTGTTTTGGAAAAAAGTAAGATATGAGAATACTGTAAATTGAATTGAATTGAATTGACTATTTTACATTAATAAAAGATATTGTGAATAAATTAGTTAATAATTGAATTAACTATTTTATTATTAAAATTTTTTTAAAATATTTAATAATTTTAATGTCATTTCATTTCATGTAATATACTACATGATTAAAGGTTAATCTCTAATTTGTTACTCTGTTTTAACTTTTAATAGTGTAGATTACTTGAGCATAATGTTATAATGTATATATAAATTGTAGTTTTGAACCCATATAAAGATGAATAACAAACTAGAAACAATAACTAAAACTAAGACACAAAGCCGTGGCAAAAAAAAGGTAACACATAAGGTTCCAAGAAATGCACTTTATTATCTTCCTTGAATTCATCATCGTCTAATTTGGAGATGGAGGAAGATGTTCAGAACAGTGGCAGTAGTACCTCGGTTTCTGTGGAGGATGAATCAGTACAAGTGATGCAGTTAAAGTGGAATGATTTCAAGATACTTGATCGTGTTAGCATTGGTCATGGCGGTCGGGTATATATTACCAAATTTTGATTGTCGTGTTTCTATATATTTACTTATGTTGGCTTTTTGAAACAGCCCTCACTTTACTAATTAGTTGGCTTCACTTTCTTACATGCCGATGAGCTTGTGTTTGAAGCTGTAGTTCAGGTTCCAGATAGGTCAGTTCCTACTTGAATGCATTACAAGATGTCAAGATGAATGATGTTTCAGGGGCTTCATCTATGTGGTGCTTTCAATTTCACAGCCCTTTGTTAACAAGGTGTTGTCCTCCGGAAATTTAATACCACTCATGCTCAAAGAAGAGGAAGAAGAGTCATTGAAGTCTCCGTGTAGGACACTTTCAACATTCTAAAAGGCTTCCGGTGAATACCAAAGTTTGGAGACGCTTAAACTATTTTAAGATTAGAGATACTCTGAAGATTGGAGAGGGAATAAGGAGCACCAATCTAGAGTTGTTTATGTTGAAGAGCAACTGGCAAAAGTTGACGATATTGTTAAGTTCTTTAGAGAGCATCGGACCAGAGCTTGTGTTCTGCCTGAACTGAACGCCAGGAATTCAACGCAAGGAGACCAAAAATATGAATTGTTTGTTCCGGTTTATAAGTATGAATTGCTATCTCAGGCTATTTCCAAATTGGCAAAGTTCAGCTCCAAGATTCAAGTCTTAAAGGTAGATTTAAACAAAGAAAGAGGAGCTGTCGTGAGCAAGTACTTGGAGACCCGATCCTTTTGTAAGGATGCAAGAGAATGAACATAAGCGAAAAGAGGTGCACACAAGACTATTCTATTTGTGTGCACACAAGAGAATGCTCGATTTCTTGGACGAGCCATAGACGTTCTCCAAAGTTGCATCCTTAACATCCGATTCAGAAGAAAAAAGAAGACACTAAAGAAAACGATTTTATGAGATCTGAGACCTTCGTTTTACTTGGAAGGAAGAAGTGTTCGAGTTTTACTTGGATGTCTCATCTCCACTGGTTAGAATATTTTCCTTTACTACTAATCAGTTGTTTGCATTTCCACACTTAGGTTTTGAATCAGTGTATCAAAATCCTGTTGTCTTAATCAAAACAGCTTCTGGGATTCTTTTAACTGATTCAGCCGAGGCCATAAGCACCAGCACAAGAGCTGTAAGCATAGATCTATCTGTACATACATTATGCTTGTTTAGTTTTTCTTGACTCAAATCAATCTCTCTTACATACAATACTCTGCACCTATAAGATACCGAACTGTGAAGAAGCTGAAACTTGTTCAACTATACACCAAGAGCATGATGCATTCGTACATAGTTAAAACAATGCGTGTATCAGACATTCAAAATGTTACAGAGCCCAAAACCGTAACTTCACATATATGCATCAATCAAGGGGAATATGTAGTAATCCTCAAGGAGAAATTAATACAGATAGAAATCACACTTTGGTCGGCCATAAACTTGTTTCAGGAATATTGTTTCACTAAGTCACTGGTTGTGAGATTTTTAAAAAAAAAACATAATTAGCCGGAAGAGAGCATATCCATATTCAATCATACAGATGATTTAAAGATTGAAAAGAAAAAAAGGACTCAGAATTCAAACTAATACTAAACTATATCTTGAGGTGGAATGTGGTAAGGGGCCGGGCGAGTATAAGATCCACCTGTGGCGTCGTAGGAATCCAGTTCAAAAGAAACGCCTTCGTGAAAATCACAGAGATGGACATCGTTAGGGTACAAGCCAGGAAAGGAGGCAGCAGGGACACAAAAGGGTTCAGACCTTGAGAGGAAAATGTTGAGATCTCCGATATCTTGAGTGTAAACAGCGTTTCCTGCTTCGTCTAGCTTGAAGTTTTCGTTCTAATTTTGGAAATACCGGCCTTGGTGATCCTCAAGGTCTTCTTGTACAACTTGACCAAGAAAGTTTCACCCGTGGATCGTGACTCCACCAAGTGCTCGCTCCTGCACAAGGAATCCAAAAGCGCCTGTTTAGCCGGGGTCATCTTGGGAGTGTTTTTAAACCGCAGCCTCTGTAACATGGGTTTATTGCTGGGTTTGTAGGGATCCATGAGCAGACGAGGTCGCCTCCAGATCCGGGAATGCGAAACATGTTGTCTTTCATGGAAAACATGACACGGGATGTGTGGAAGCCGGGGTTCTCGATTGAGATGTTGGTCCACTCTGGTTTACTTTGAGCGGCTGGTCTGCAAAAGCTTAGCTGAGGTCCCAAGAACTTGACAGCCACAACACAGTCTTCATCCTCGGGAGAAGATGAGGACATGGACACGTTGGTGATGATTTGGGTTTGGCAATGAGGCAGAGTTACAAGAGGAGGCAGCGGGATGCGTTTCGGGTTTGTATCGGATGCAACAGGGTTGAGATCGTCTTGGAGACGAAGGATTCCATCTTCCTTCAGAGTAGCTATCCAGCCATGGGATGC
>KE153971.1:74662-87717 GCA_000411075.1 Sisymbrium irio
ACATGGACACGTTGGTGATGATTTGGGTTTGGCAATGAGGCAGAGTTACAAGAGGAGGCAGCGGGATGCGTTTCGGGTTTGTATCGGATGCAACAGGGTTGAGATCGTCTTGGAGACGAAGGATTCCATCTTCCTTCAGAGTAGCTATCCAGCCATGGGATGCTCCTATCGTTATCTTTGCGTCTTCATCATTCACCAACTCCATAGGCACCTTCTTCTCCAGCTCAGTCCAGCCCAATTCATTATGATTCCAAACCACAAGTTTTCCGAGATCCGCTCCACAAGGCTCAGCGCAGATGATGGAACAAGGAGGGGTTTGAAGCAAGGAAGTTGAGAACCCTTTAGACACAAGTAGAAGAGGGGATCTCATGGACAAAGGTCTGCCAAGGCTGACCCTCGACAGCCGTCTCAGAAGCAGAGACATTCATTAATGTTCTTAAGCGAAAACCCTAGAGAGAGATGATAAAATCTTATTGAAGAATTCTTCTTCGTTAATACAGAAGGATAAGCCTTGGCGGCCAAGTTATGGACCAAACTCAATCTTAGCTGGACCAGAGTACTACCTAGGACCCATTAACTTCCCTTTTCTATTTTGTAAAAATAAACCAACAGTGTTTTGTCGTTTTTTTTTTTTTTTACTGAAAGGATCCGTAAATGTTATTCTCCTGAAATACAAAGAGAAAGCTAACTGAAGACTAGAACTTGGTAGGTACCGTGGACAGACAAACGAGACAAAAGATGATAGCATTTGACATGAGGTATTTTTTAGATCATTAGATGCTAACTTCATGGTAGTACTTTGGTTTGTTTAGAGATTACTCTGCCTAATTTACATATCATGGTAATATATATTATAATTTCATGGTAATATTACATTTTACGGTAATCTTACATTTTATGGTAATATATATGACAATCTTATGGTAATTTCATTCTGCTTTATCTTACATTTCATGTATTTTACATTTTATGGTAATTTGAGAGTCAGCGTTCACTTTTAGTAGCGATGTGAAGTTTGATTATTAAGTTTACCTTATTGCTTAGTTCTATCAATTGAATTCAGAGTTTTTTCTCCAACTATGGATCCTCGGAACTGCTGCTGACTTTTACGGGGATGGTCCAAGTCCTCAAAAGCTCACCACAACCTATTTCTACAATTCAGGCAGCAGCCATCTCCATTTAAATAAAAGTAGTTGCAAAATTGAAAACATTAAATTCCAAGGTTAAGCACACAAAACGTTTAAAAGGACAAATCATACGCATTCTCTTCTTGAACCACCGAACTGGACGGTTGGCGATCTGATCTTATTATATCACCAACAGGCTCTGCTATGCTACTCTTGGTGCCCATGATGAACTCCTGATAATCTTGATACTCTGGAGACTTCCTACCTTCCCTTCTATCCTTGCACCGACATGTCTATGATCATCTAGAGGCGACACATCACGATCAGTATCCCTTTCCCGGTCAAGATAATAGTCATGAGACTCGCAACTATCATGATCCCTGTCACGATCCCTACTCCTATCACGGTCCCGGTCCAACCTCATACTAGACTAAGTCACTGGTTGTGACTTGTGAGGTTCCTACTGAGTTTGGAATATTACATTCTCTTCTCTATTGCTGTGAGCTCTTCGAGACTCAGTACTCAATACAAACAAATTTGAAAAGAACAAGAGCTAATATAATTGTTTTTACAAATTTCAATAAAATTTGGTCGGCCATAAAAATGTTTCAGAATTAGCCGGAAGAGGGATGATATTCTACAGTATCTTATACTTTGATTATTGTGTATGTATTTTCATTAAACTACCTAATATCATGTTCTTCAAAATGTATAGTAATGATGTAACAGAAAGAAACAAATAATATTTTGTGTAGAAAAATATGAAATGAAGTTTAAGTTCAGTTTTAAAAATACTAAAACAATAGAAATGTTTTCAAATATATAAGAGTAGTTTAGTAATATTCCGTCTTAATATAGAAATTCATATATACAGTTTCGTATTCTATTACAAAACATATCTCGTTTTATAAGATTATATTAAAAGGAAGAAAAATTGTTATTAAAAGGAATAAGAAGATGATTGGAAGATTTATCCTTAATAACATTTAGGCTAAAAACTCTGTGGTTTTTTGGGCCTTATCAGACATAATTATACTTGACCCATTAATCCGGTTTGGTTTTAGTTTCTCTTCAATTAGCCGAATTTCGATTAACAGCATCGATCCACCTCTACCATTTCATAACTACACTCTCCCACACTGATTTCTCTCTAAATCTGGATTGAATCACCTTATCTCACCAAACACCTCGCCATATATCTATGTCGATTCCAATCAACACCAAATCATCACACCAAGCCGTAATCGTCATCTTCATCTCCCACTTTTGTCTTAATTTCCGCTTTGTTTGCACTATCAAGATGGCCAACCATGATAGTTTTCGCTTTTCAATTTTTTTTGTAAATTTTGCAGGTTCTGTAATAGGAAGGTTACTTTTTCTACAAAAAGGCTCTGTATTGGTTACTCCAGAATCCAGATGTTGTTTTCTTGCTAAATGTTTATTATAATTTATATATAAAGGGTGGTGATTTGGGCAACTGGTACAAGGCATAAGGTACTAAGTTGGTATCAATATTGCTGAAGAGTCGGTAAGTTGACTGGCTAAATGAATAAATTAATAGCTCATCTTCTTCATTTTTGTATCTTTCTGAAAATTTTCTATGCTTTTAATGACATGTTTAGATTGAAGTTTAACGTGACGCAGACGAAAATCAAAATTCTTGAAGAGGATTCACCTTAGATCGAGCTGGACAAGATTCTTGAAGAGGATTTCCCTTCTGATAACTGCAGATGCCAGGTTTGATTTCAAGTCTTTATGTTCAAGTTTCACTTCAGGATTAATAATAAGTGTTTATACGTGTTTATCTGAATAATAAGTTGTCCCCCTACTACTAACTGTTATAAAGACCATGTTTAAGTTTTATCTGAGTAAGTTATCAGTGAGTTGAGGGTAATTGTAATTTTTAAACCTTTTACTTTGTAGTTTGATATTCATTACTCTAGCTTTACAGAGACACTTGCAAGGTGAGGCTTGGCAAATGTTTCAGCTTTACTTCATCATGGAGACATCTTTATCCGAATTATGCCAAATGCTAATTTTATTATAAGACAACTCAGCATAAGGGAAGTGGATTGGTGTCAATGGCTGCACCACGCGGTTGAAGAGATCGAATATCATCTAGGCCATGAATTGCATCTGCGTGCTCATGATGTTATTAGCTCTTCAACCATTTTTTTAATCCAAACAATGACCTCCTTTTAAATTAGTGTGATATAGCACATAACTTAATACAGGCCAATCGTTATTGAAGTTGGGCAGTGGTTAATTTTTATTCCAAGCAGAGCTTTGGTCAAGTAGAGACACTGCAAGAAGGGATAATTAAAGGGATGTGCCTTTGAAGCTTTTACCATGTATTTTGGTTCATTTATGGTTCAATTTTCCACTATGTTCTCATAACAGAGTTTTGGAAATATCACTGTGTAAATTTTTGTAAGATAATTGTTCTAATGGGAAAATTTAATGCTCATGTACAATGCAAACTTTCCAAACGACACTACAAGAAAGTGTTACGTATACCGACCAATATTTCCGAGAACAGAGATTCTCATAAAATTAGCGATGATGTCGCGGTAGTCTAACAAGAAAAACAAATGTTCTCAGCTCCTTCTCGGAAATTTTCGACAAAACCATTGAACGGTATTATTCTCGGTAAATTTTGTCAGTATTTTCTAAGAAAAATAAAATGTTTCCGAGAAAGATATGTTCTCAGAAAGTTAACACAATTTTGTTGAAAATTTCTTAAAAGTTTACGATGACTTGATTTTTTAGATATGTGGTGAGAAATATTAAAGTTAACTCCTTGAAAATAAAGCACATGTCACTATTTCTATCAAAACTTTTTTAATACATTACATGTCATTAACTAATTAAACAATATATATGTTTTAGCATTTATCATAGTGTTGTCAAAAAACCAAATATTTTTAATAAAAAGTTCTAAAACTTAACCTAAAACTCTAAACATTAACTTATCTTTTATTATTTCATTCTACATACGCCGCTCTTCTTCTTTTCTTCTCCTCTGTTTTAATTTCTTCTTATTTTCTTCCATTCTCAATTTTTCATCCTCCTTCTATATGCTTATCTTTTCTTCTTTTCCTTCTTTGTGCTCTTCTATTTCTTATCTTAAACTTTTTCTTTCAGATTTTTTTTTTCTTCAGATTTGCTTATTTCAAACTGTTGGAATCTTAAGAGTAGTCGTTTAAGTTTTATGTTTGAATAAGTCAGTGATCAAAACTGCAGTCAACAACTAGACCACTTGTTTCGGTCAAAGTTGTTGTTTTTGTTATTCTGTTCTTCTGCCACAAGTTTCGTATTTCAGTTGATGTAAGGCTATTTAAAGCCAAGTATTGTTATTGAATAAAACATGCAAGTTTTTAGAACTCAAGTTACAAAAGAGCATTTGATCGTTACAAATTGGTATCAGAGCTTTGTTGATTTCTGAGAACTTTTAAGGAACCGTAGTTTCAAATCACAAGTGTGAAAGATGGGAGACGACAAAATGAAGCTACCTCAGTTTGATGGACATTGGGACCATTGAAGTGAAGTCATGGAGAACTTCTTTAGAGTAAAGGGCTCAACTGGATGATGCCAAAACCAACGATCATAAGGTGAAGCACTACTTGTATCAGGCCATTGATCGGATAACTTTCCAACAGATCTTGGATAGGAGAACATCCAAAATCATTTGGGATTCGATGAGGAGGAAATTTGGTGGAAACGATCGTGTGTGAAGAATTCACTCCTACAGAAGCTGAGAAGGCATTTTGAACTCTTGGAGATGAAAGAGTCTGAAACGGTGGAGGAATACTTCAAACGAGTTTTGGCCATCACCAACCAAATGAGGAGTAACGGGGAGATCATAAACGATCCCAAGGTCGTGGAGAAAATCTTGAGAACCCTCAGTGAGAAGTTCATGTATGTGGTGGTCTCCATAGAAGAATCCAAGGACATCGAGACAGTTACACTTGAGGAGTTGCAGAGTTCTCTTGTTGTTCATGAACAGAAATTCAAGAGACAAGATAAAGTGGAAGATCAAGTGTTGAAGGTGAATTATGGAAGAGGAACTGGAGCCAGAGGAAGGGGTTTTGGTGGAAGAACCAGAGGACGTGGCCGAGGAAGGACGTTCCTAAACAAGAGCACAGTGGAGTGCTACAAGTGTCACAAACTTGGATACTTTCGAAATGAGTGTCTAAAGTGGGAAGAAGAAGAGGCCAACTATGCTGATTTTGAAGAAAAAGAAGAAATGCTGTTAATAGCCTACATTGAGGAGAAAAGCGAAGAAATGTCTGAAGTTAGAATGGAGGATGCAGAGCAGCTATTAACTCAGATCAGCAACAATATCTGCAAACCACGACAGAAGAAGTAGCAAAGTTATGGCACGAGCGTTATGGTCATCTCAGTCAGAGTGGAATGAAAATATTGCAAGAGAAGAAGATGGTGCGGGGATTACCTAGCTTTGATATTCAGAAGTTCACATGCTCAGATTGCCTAGTAGGAAAGCAGTCAAGAAATCCCATTCCTAAGAAGAGCACTTGGAGAGCTAAGGAAGCATTGGAGCTGATACACTCTGACATCTGCGGACCAATAAGCCCAACATCCTCCAGTGGAAAGAGGTTCTTACTGAGTTTTATAGATGATTTCAGCAGAAAAGCATGGGTATACTTCCTAAAGGAGAAGTCAGAAGCACTAAATCATTTCAAATTATTCAAGAAGAAGGTGGAGATTGAAGCTGGAAAGAGCATCAAATGCTTAAGAACTGACCGGGGAGGGGAGTATACTTCTCATGAATTCTCAGAATACTGCAAGGAGCAAGGAATCAGAAGGCAATTAACAACTGCTTACACACCGGAAAAAAACGGCATCGCGGAGAGGAAGAACCGGACAGTTATGAATATGGTAAGATCCATGCTCTCAACTCGCAAGGTACCAAAGATTTTCTGGGCAGAAGCAGTGAATTGGACATTCTATGTCCTAAATAGATGCCCCACGTTTACCGTGAAAGATGCTACTCCACAAGAAGCATGGAGTGGTGAGAAGCCTAATGTGGAGCATTTCAGAGTATGGGGGAGTATAGCTCACGCACACATCTCAGACGAGAAACGAGGTAAGCTTGATGATAAGAGTACAGCCTGCATTCTTCTTGGCATCTCAGAAGAGTCAAAGGGCTACCGGTTGAATAATCCAAATACAAAGAAGGTGATAATCAGCAAAGACGTGGTGTTTGAAGAATTAAAGCATTAGAATTGGGAAGAAAAGAACGATCACTCAGACTCCGAGTTAACTTGGAATGATGATGATATAGTGTGGGAAGGAAGTGGAGATGAAGGAAGTGATGAAGAAGATCAGAATGATACAACAGCGGCACCTGAAGAAGTTCAAACTGAGCAAGCTGTTGTAGTCAGGGAGGGAAGAGTATCCAAACCACCACATTATCTCAACGACTACGCCACTGGTAACGAGGTTATAAGTGAAGATAATGAAGTAAACATGATGGAAATAAACTCAGCCGATCCTTTGACGTATGAAGAAGCAGAGAGAAGTTTGAAATGGAGAAAGGCCATGGATGCAGAAATAAACTCAATAGAGAAGAATCAGACATGGGAGCTAGTGGATCTACCAGAAAGAGATAAGTGCATTGGAGTGAAATGGATCTACAAAACCAAACTCAATGAGCATGGAGAGGTGAACAAATACAAGGCACGTTTGGTAGCAAAAGGGTATTCGCAGGAGCATGGAATTGATTATACAGAGGTGTATGCTTTAGTAGCCAGAATGGATACCATTCAAACTGTTCTGTCCACGACAGTACATAATGGGTGGATCATTTACCAGCTGGACGTCAAATCAGCCTTTTTCCACGGGATCCTTGAAGAAGACGTTTACGTGCAACAACCAAAAGGGTATGAAGCATAAGGAGATGAGGACAAGGTGTACAAGCTCCACAAGGCTTTGTATGGGCTAAAACAAGCACCAAGAGCTTGGTTTAGTTGGATTGATGAATATTTCTACAAGGAAGGTTTTGAAAAATCACAGAATGAAGAAACTCTATTCCGCAAGACCAATGAAAGAGGTAACATCCTGATTGTTAGTGTGTACGTAGATGATCTGATATATATTGGAGATGATGTTTCTATGATGAGGGAGTTCAAGACATCTATGGAAAAGGAGTTTGATATGTCAGATCTTGGGAAGATGATGTATTTTCTGGGAATTGAAGTGATGCAGACATCTGAGGGGATTCACATTGCTCAGACCAAGTATGCTTTGGAAGTTCTGAAACGTTTCGAGATGGAAAACTGTAATGCTGTTTGGAATCCAATGGTGCCAGGAAGCAAAGTGAATATCGATGAAGGAAGAGAGCTGATCGACGAGACCTACTACAAGCAAATCATTGGGAGTCTCATGTATCTAACTACAATGAGACCAGATTTGCAATTTGCTGTGAGTTTGTTAAGTCGATACATGTCAAAGCCAACAACTATGCATCTACAAGCAGCAAAGAGAGTGCTAAGGTACTTAAAGGGAAAAATGGATTTTGATATTTGGTATAGAAGAGGAGGAGATGGAGAGCTGCAAGTCTACACGGACAGTGATTTTTCAGGTGATGTTGATAGCAGAAAAAGCACCTCTGGTTATGTGTTTCTTATGGATGATGCAGCAGTGGCATGATTGTCCAAGAAATAATCCATCGTGACATTGTCTACCACCGAGGCGGAGTATGTAGCGGCATCAGTGTGTGCGTGTCAAGTCATATGGTTTAAAAGGATCTTGAAGGAGTTAGGATATGATGGAGAAGAGAGTACTACAATCTTATGTGACAACACGTCAACAATCAAGCTTTCTAAAAATCCAGTGTTTCATGGGAGATGCAAGCACATCGGAGTTCGTTTTCACTTTCTACGTGATCTGGTTAATGATGGAGTGATTCATTTGGAGCATTGTGGTTCAGAGGAACAGACATATTTACAAAGCCGTTGAAAAGGGAAACATTTGAAAGGCTGAGAGACAGACTTAGAGTTTATTCAGTTGCTGATAAACTAAGCTGTGGTCACCAAACTTAGTTTAGGGAGGGTTTGTTGGAATCTTAAGAGTAGTCGTTTAAGTTTATGTTTGAATAAGTCAGTGATCAAAACTACAGTCAACAACTAGACCACTTGTTTCGGTCAAAGTTGTTGTTTTTGTTATTCTGTTCTTCTACCGCAAGTTTCGTATTTCAGTTGATGTAAGGCTATTTAAAGCCAAGTATTGTTATTGAATAAAGCACGCAAGTTTTCAAAACTCAAGTTACAAAAGAGCATTTGATCGTTACACATACTATTTATTCTACAAAAAACCACCCTAAAATTACCTAGACCAGCACCACCACCACTACTCTTTTCACCGTCACCGCCGTACTACTCCTTTCAGCGTCACCGCCGTACTACTCCTTTCACTATCACCGATGTACTACTCCTTTCACTGTCACCGTTGCTACTCTTTGAATCACCACCGCCACTGCCGTTCACTCTACTTTCACCATCACCGTCGCCATTTCACCCAATACGGTCATATCCACCAATTTCATTGATAATAAATAGATTTTTTTTTTAGCATTTTTGTATTTAGTTTGTATTTCATTGATAATAATAGATCTTATTTTTTTATTTTTCTTTTTAGTATTTTTTGTATTTAGTTTTTATGTTATGAAATATTTGATGAATTTTAATATGATTTTCAGTTTTATTTTATTATTTTGTTTTTTTATTTAAATTTATTAAACTGTCGGAACTTCATTGGAGTAGTATTTCTCAAAATTTTATCGGTGTGTTCCGACGAATGTTACCGACAATATTTCGACATCTTGAATTCTTGCTAATTTCCGACGATATTTTGACGATTTGGTATTTACGAGAGCCAAACTCCGACAACATTTTGTTTTACGGAGTTCACTCGCAAAACCACCCGAAAACTTACGCCAATATTGTCCCTCGGTATACAGACCGTTTTCTTGTAGTGTGATGTTAATTATAAGAGAATCATCTCTTTTATTGGTTTTAAGATACGACTTTTACTTTGGTGTGTGGGACAAATCTTTGTATTAACTAAAAGATTTTCAATGAAAGCCTAAGTATCATTCGCGTTCAGGTATTCTTCCTCCTTCACAAGCCACAAATTCTATTTTTTTCTTTTTCTAAATTGATTTATTTGTTTAATCTTTCACTATATATATTTTAAGTATTTGTTGGTAAAAAAAAAAATTAAAAGTTGACAAAAAAAGAGAACTCAAGAAGCAAAACCCTTAAGCTGAATTACTCATCTTTTTAAAGAAGCAGAAGAAATTTTAGGGAAGTTTTAGGGTGTAATTGTTTGATATTGTAAAAGTAAAAATTATACTCATTTACACTTGAGGTGAACAATTATTACAGCCATTTACACAGATAACCAGAAGAAAAATAGTGAATATAGAATAAATCATCTCTCAACAATTTAATAGAATAAATATTCTCTTGACATTTTGTCTATATGCTCAAATGTAATTCCAAATTTATGTATGCATTCAATGAAAATTTACTGAATTGACATAGTATTCAATCACTTACTCAATCAAATCGCATGTATTCTTAACGGACAAATACAGAAAAAGTTACAAATAAAGATTAGATAAAATTATTTTTAATAATGGTACAGCAGAATTTCCATTTATCTGATACCATAAGTTACTCTAACTTAAAATTATTATTAAAATTAACAAATTAAAAAATCTATGTACATATATAGGATGTCAAAAACAGAGCAGCAAAAACGAACATCAAGTAGTTCACAAAAACGGAGCAGCAAAATCTATGTACAAAATAAAATAAGGTCGAGTTAAACTTTCATAAAAAAAACCACCGCCTAATATATTAGAAAAGCTGTTCACTGATTCCAAAAGTTACAAACTAAACATATGTCTCCTTAATTCCTTATTTGCTTTCATGTCTATAAGTGTGAAGTTAGATTACAAGGTCGTGTATACAGGAAAGAGACTTTTCAGTTACGGAATTCATGGCCAAAACTGCCCACATAATAGGATTATTTCTGACTGAACATGGGAGATACCAAGGTATTTGGAAATATATATCTTCGATACTGTAAAAGAAAGACAGAACAGACTTTCAACAGTAATTGGAACAATCAAAGATGTCGATCCACATGAAACAACTCCACGCGTGTGCGGAGACATGAAGCTCTTGTAGTTGTTATAAATTACTAATCGTATACTAAAAGTATAAATTTGTTTTTTCAATATTACACATATAAATATATAAATACAAAAGTTAAATAACAAAATTTTTAATTACTTTAGTTGAAAATAAAATATTCAAAAATTAAATGTTACATATTAAATGTTTTTTTTTGTTTCAACAAATACATCATATAAATGTTACAAACATTAAAAGGTCCGTTAAAATTTTTCTTTAAAAAAAGGAAATAAGATATGTAAAAAAGGAAAAGTCGTTTAAGAAGAGGAAATAAGAGATGTAAAAAAAGGAAAGAACGTTTAAGAAAAGGAAATTAGAGTAAAGAATGGAAAGAATCAATCTCTCCGCGTTTCCCTATAAATACATCACTCTAGTTGTCAAATCTCTGATCTCACACAATTGCTCAATACTTTTTTATTTCTCTCGAAACAATCTTTAATTTCTTCTCTCGCTCACGACTCAAAAGAAAAGAATGGAAACAGACGCTTTGAGAATCGAGATCGATACGAAGACAAGTCTTCAACCACAGTCGTCCATAAAATCAGAAGTTGTGATTTTTCAAAACTGGTATGTCGATGAGCTTCTCCAAAACGACAACGGTTCAGTCTCGAAACGCATTCGGTCTTACCCGGATCCTTCTTTACGCCTCAGCTCTCCTCTGGTCGTTGGTCTCGAAAACTTCAGGCCGAACCATATCTCCAACCGTCTCCATGACAAGTTGCAGAACCGTGTCTTGTCACGACTCATAGCCCCTCGTGTTATTGCCGAATCTAAACAGACAAACTTGCCACGTGGAAGACCTCTGTGCATCATCGTCTTCGTCAAGTTAACACGCAAAGTGTATCTCAAGTATTAGTTAGGGTTTTCTTTTGGAGAAATTTTGGCTTGATTCATTCGTACGTATCTCTCGAGTATAATTAGGGTTTTACTTAGTTTTAATCGATTTCTTGTTGAAGTTAGCTTAATTAGGGTTTGTCAGTTGTGTTTATGATGATAGTTGATACTAATGTTTGTCGGTAACAATTTATGATATATGCATTACATTTTTCTTTTTCTTTTTGCCTAATGAAGATTTTCCTTTTTCCTGTTCTGAAATCAAGTTTATTGATTATCCCGGTGCACGATGGATACAAATCTTGAAAATAGAAGAATGATGATGACACCAAGTTTTATTTTTGACAACTAAACTCAATTCAAGATGGTTTTTGTTTTTATTTCATCAGATATATTGTAAATTATGTAGTTTCTCTTGATCACGAAACAGATCACATAAATAACTGTAACTGAAGCACTAAAGCCTTTAACGATAAGTCACAAACCAAGAAAACAATTTGGTAACCGCGCCAAATACTCTGCAGAAAACATATGGAAAATAGTAGCATCAATGAATTGTGCAACGCTCTCTAGCGTTTGAGAGCAAACTTCCATCCATATAATGATAAACCTAATTTTTTAAGGAGAGAGAAAGAGCATACTCTAGCTTCTTCTTCAGTTGGTGAAAGGCGAAGCAAACTCAAACTCACGTGCATGGAGAATAATTTAGTCTAGAATCGTATGACATCTAAGTTCTTGCCTCCATTTCCATCACTGTTTTGAGACAAGAACGATGAATACAAAAGAGAAACAAGAATCATATTTGATCATGTTCATGTTGAAAGCCTCTTAAGAGCAAGTCACAACCACATATTTTAAGCACATGAATCATGTTTGTGTTAAAAGCAGAAGAACTGTTATCCAAGTACAAGTCCGAAACAGAGAAAATCAAAATATTGGTAAACCGCACCTGTGTTTGCCTTTACTCTGCACTCTGCAGAAAACAGAACGAAAGATGAAAAAAAGTACAGAGAGAATAGCTATCATAAGATACGAAGGAGAATGTTATACAAGTTCATATAAGAACTACATCACGAAACACATTAGGACTACAAAGCAAGTAATCATCTCGCAGAACATGGGATTCCATTAACATTCAAAGAGATGGTTTACAAATGATGTTCAAAACTGTACAAACAGGATTAACACAACTAAAGAAGATAGAGTTCACTGTTCATGTTGAAAGCAGAAAGTTGTTTGTTGGTAACGATTTATGATATGTAATAGACGTTTTTGTTTCTTGATAGTAGGACCAATTAGATTGTATCTCTTAATAACGAAACAGATCATAATAAGAACTGTGAAGTGAAACATAAAACCAAGTAACACTAAATTTAGAGAATTCAGACATCAAAGACAAAGAAAAAAAAAACTAAAGAGAACCAGTTTAGTCTACTTCCTCGATCTTGGGACCAGCACCGCTTGAAGAAGGAGGAACTTCATCTTCGTCAATTCCGGCGGCACGACCACCAGCTTCACCACCTTGATACATCTTGGAGATGATTGGATTGCAAACACTCTCCAACTCTTTCATTTTGTCTCGAAACTCATCTGTTTCAGCCAATTGGTTACCATCAAGCCATTGGATTGCCTCATCAATCGAATCCTCAATCTTCTTCTTGTCTGCAGCCGGAAGCTTCTCACCGATCTTGACATCACGAATTGTGTTCCTCATATTGTAAGCGTAGATCTCAAAAGCGTTCTTGGCTTCAACTTTCTTCTTGTGCTCTTCATCTTCAGACTTGTACTTCTCAGCTTCTTGAACCATCTTCTCAATCTCGTCCTTGGAAAAACGACCCTTGTCGTTAGTGATGGTGATTTTGTTCTTCTT
>KE153971.1:95713-111564 GCA_000411075.1 Sisymbrium irio
GAACTAGTGGTGTGCGCTAATTACGGTTTTGGCTAATACAACCAAAACGCTGCCGTTTTTGTGTTTAGAGACTTTTGGGATGCGTCAAAGTCTTTCAGCACCTGCCTCTCAAAGACAGTAACTACAGTGGGTTAAGCACCAGTTACGTGGAGTTGAATCGCTGCTAATTTATCAGTGTAACGCTTTTAGAAAATAGTTACTGCTTAAATGATATGTGAGTTATTGATAGATACTTAAAATGTACTTACATGATTATTCGAAAAGGTGTCATGGTTAATGGAGTACATAGCAAATACAGTTAGCTGAGAGTTAAGGAGTGCTTAGAGCATGGTGAAAAATATACGAATGTTTAACATGGATAATCCGAAAATTCTAATTACAATTGAAATAATCTGTTGAAAAACATGGAAATTATAAGATCATATATAATAAAAATATTTGTATTTTTTTTCTATACACAAATGTTAATTTTAATTTTTGATTATTTGATATTTGGGAACAAAACATGGACTTTATATTTTTTAGTCTCCTTTGTTTTAAAATAAATGATGTTACAAAAATTAATACCAAATGAATTTTTGTTCTTATAAATTAAAAATTAAACAATGATGAAAATGAATTCAATATATATTATAATAAATTTCTTAATTTGTGTGTTCAATCCTAGATGTCAAGTAATAAAAAACAGAAAAACATTTACTAATCGAGAAAAAAATTAATTAGGTGATTTTATGTGGATAAATATATAATCAGTAATTGGCCATCTTTTCCAAAATGAACATACTTTTAAGTATCTATATCAATAGCTCACACATCATTTAAGCCATACTTATATTATAAATTAAACTCTTGTATATAATTAGTAATTGGCCATCATTTCCAAAATGAACATACTTATATTGAGCTAGCGACACTTGGTTAGTATAACCGGCTTTAAAATCGAATTGGCCATCTTTTTCGAATTCAAAAAATTGTATGAAATTAAAATCTTAATTTTTAGTTAAGAATATTAAAATAATTAATTTTTGTAGGAATAAATGAAAGAATTCTATCTCTCCAAAATCACTTCATAGTATAGATGCTTCCACGCATAGACAATATCAATTTATCAACATGGAAACGAGACCCATATCTATCAACAGACCTGATCATCACAAGGAATGAAGTACTATAAAATACAAGAGCAATCAAAGAATATAAAAGTTTCAGTTAAAAGTTTTTTGTTTGCTTTTCCTTTCTATAAAAAGGACAAATTAGCAACATAGAAGAAGAGGAGAAAGGAGACTGTGAGTTCAGCATCTCGGTTTCACTATTAGAGCTATCGATAAGATAAAGAATTGAAAATTCATCATAAGAAAAAAAGTGAGACTGATTAGTTGATTTCAACATCTCCAAATCTTAATTACTAGGCATTAATTATAAACTTTAGGTCTCATACATAAGCTTTGTTTAATTGTTTCAAGAATTTTTATGTTGCTAGTGTGTGCGTGTTTACATGCTTAGGTTTGGACATGTTTAGGCTATGGAACTGAAGGAAAACATAGCTACTAAGTGAAACAATGTAGTCAATAGCTGCCAAAGTTGAAAATCTAGTGGTGTAAGGCTGATCGCCTTTATGAGTTAATGTCTCCCCAACATCAATTGTATATATTTATCAATTTCTCTATCAAACTCCTATACAAATGTTCTACTTAGATAAAGTCAAGTGTTAAATAAGTATATATCAAATGACCGTGGCTGAAAAAATGACAAGCGATGAGAATGGATGAAGCAAGACACTTGTCTTTAGGGATTATGACGATGGACGACTCGATGTGCGCTACTTTCGGGACAAGAACAAAACATGGGGAGCTAGCAACTTTGACATGAGGGAAACCTTTCTTTAACAATTGGAAATTTCAACCAATGGAGATAGAGTAATGGTTTTGTATGTGTCTTTTTGTTCGTCAAGATAGCTTTCTACTATGCCGGATGATTCAGAAGCTTGCTAAAAGATGATGTTGGGGAGATTATGAAGATTTTTAAAAATCTCTCATTATTTTGGAAATTTTGATTTGCTGAATAATGGAAAAAGGAAAGATGCACATGCCTTTTCATTTAACAAAATACTAATCAAACATTTGTGGTGTCAACATGCTTATCAAAATTAGATATATGGTAGTGCTGTATTTATGTATCAAAACATACATAAACTAGGATTCTACAACAAGGCACAACTAGGATTCTATAAAAGTTTCAGTTAAAATTATACACGATTTGATCTTATTATTTTCTTTAATTTACAAAATTACTTCATGTGACATTTATTTGCAAAATACAGAAAAGTGTGATGACTAGTTGTAGATTTTCCTAATTTCCTTTCTCCAAATTTTACACTAATTTATTTCTATGATACGTTATGTTTCTTATCATAACAGGGCATTTAGACAAAATCATCCTATTAGTTGAATTCAGTAGCGAAAAAGACATTTCATTGATTACGACTTTGTCATTGTCATTGTGGGGCTTTGAATGGTTCTTTCTTTATATGCAAGAGTTTATGTATGTTTAGTCGTCTGGGTTGTGCCTTGTTGTAGAATCCTAGTTTATACTTGTTTTGATTAATGTTTCCCGTTAACTGAGTTGATCACTTGATAATATATCAAAGAGTTAAAGAAAAGAAAAGAAAAAAAAATCATATTGCCAATGCGCATATTCCCGTTTCGGTTTCCGTTTTCCGTCTATAATTGAGGCCGACGCCTGAGCTAGCATATGTGTGTCGCTATGTGACAGTCAAATGGGGTCAAGCCGTTATTTTTGTCTTCCGTTACTATTTAATACTGCTAGAAATAACGAAATTTGGAAAGAACTCGGAAAGAAGGAACATTTCAAACAAAACGGAGGCGTATACATGTGGGTGATCGAACATACTGAGTCCAACGACCAAAAAGAACATAGTTAAATATAGAGTAACCTGGTATTACTAAATTATATGTTATAAACTTTACCAAATTATTTAATGGTTAGCTATATACACCAAGTTGGTTGCCATGATCACTACATCAATTTGCAATGACGTTTATATGAATTCCCTCTTGTTTTATATTATGTGTTGTTTAAGTACATATAAAGTCCTCGTTTATAACATATATATATATATATATATATATATGTTTAGATTAAAAAGACGATAACCAATTTTATCCAGAGGAAATATAACTAGCTAGAAGCGATTGGTTCAACAATTTTAATCGAACATCTGAAACAAACCAAAACCATATATATATACCGAATCTCAATTAGAACAGGGATTAATATGGTAGTCATAGAAATACCAAAAAAGAAAAATTTAGTGGTTAAAAGTAGATCAGCAGAGATAATATATATATATATTTTTTTTGCAAAGATCAGCAGAGATAATATATAATGGATGCATGCATAAAATTCCATTGACGTAGAATTATTTCTGGTGTTACTTTTCACACGTGCTATTTTTCTAATACACAATAATTGTCGTTTCCAAAATTTGACCGTTGACCTTTTTAGATATTACCCGCCATCCAGCCGACCAATCCTACGTGGCAGTTCTTACCTCCACCCGCAACCAAACCGAACCAAACCATCCATCCGCCGTCCAATCTCTTCCTTTTCCTCCTCTCTCTATAGAAAAAAGAAAAGTCCTTTCTCTCTTCGTTTCCTCTTCTTATTCCGGTTGCTGAATCCGAAATCCCACCCAGAGGAAGATTAATACTATCGTTGATCAAAACGATGCCGTATTGCGAGGTTGTGAAAGAACACGTCGACGCAGAAACGACGCTTAACAATGCCGGCGTCAAGATCTTCTACAGAACGTATGGTCATGGTCCTACCAAAGCTCTTCTCATCATAGGTCTCGATGATTCTTCCTTCCTCCTTTGATTTCCCTCTACTGATTTCAATTGGGTTTTCGATCAAAACTCTCAAAGGTTTCACCTTTTTTTTCTTGGTTCAGGTTTAGCAGGAACCCATGAATCGTGGGGACCTCAAATCAAGGGATTGACGGGAACTGATAAACCCAACGACGAAGACGGAACCGTTTCCGATGATGATTCGGGGATCGTTCAGGGCATCGAGGTCTGTGCTTTCGACAATCGTGGTATGGGTCGAAGCTCCGTGCCCACCCACAAATCTGAGTACACGTGAGTCTCTGTCAATAGTGATGAACACAGTTGTTTGGTTTTGTTATCTTTTCACTAAGTTTTGCTTTTTGATTTGTGTCATAGAACTACAATAATGGCAAAGGATGCAATTAGTTTGTTGGATCATTTGGGATGGGAGAAAGCTCACATCATTGGGCATTCTATGGGTACTTCATTTGATCAGTTCAAGTGACGTTTTGATTGATATGTTAAGCAGTCTTTATTTCTTACTTCTTATTGTTGTTCTCTTGACGAAAACAGGAGCAATGATAGCTTGCAAGTTAGCTGCAATGGTGCCTGAACGGGTTCTTTCTCTGGCTTTGCTTAATGTTACAGGTGGAGGTTTCGAGTGTTTTCCCAAGGTACTTGAATGAAACACATGGCTTTGTTTCTTGAATCTTCTTTTTTGTGATAGCAATGACTTTGTTCATATGTGCTGAGTCTGTTGATTTCTTGTGTAAAGACAAGTATTTTGTTCTTTTGTAATTGATTTTTCTGACAGATAATGTTTCACTTGGATACAAAGGAAAAATAAGAAATCTGATTTTAGCGTTTTGTTTTCATGTGCTTCAGCTTGACCTCCTGACGATTTCCATTGCGATACGTTTCTGGAGAGCAAAGACCCCTAGACAAAGAGCGAAAGTTGATTTGGACACGCATTATTCACAGGTGGGGGATCTTCAGTGTGTTCCTTTGAGGTGCTGAAAGCTCTATAAGAACAAGATTGACATAGAATATTTGTTTATAGATTTGATGGTTGGAGTTTGAAAAATGGACTGTATTGTTGAAGAAACGTTTTATTGCAATATTCTTTATATGCGAGCAGATGAGATTGCATTGGTTGAGAATCATATATTGGGTCTTGGAGAATTATGCAAGCCGAGTCATTTTGTTACAAAATTATATGTGTGATGTATTACTCTCCAGAGGAAAATTGTGAGGAGATTACGTACTTATGCTGTTCGCCTTTTGTATATGCAGGATTTCCTAAAAGAACGCATAGGAACTAACACGAGACGGGATGTCTTATATGAGGTGAGTATAATGGTTTGATATTGCGGGGCAAATGACAAATGCTATAAGCATAGGACTCATGGTATGATCTAAGGGAACTAATAGTTAAGTGATGCAATGCAGCAATATGTTAAAGGAATATCAGAAACTGGAATGCAGTCCAAGGACGGGCTTGATGGGCAACTTAATGCTTGTTGGTTACATAAAATCACAAAACCAGAGATAGAACGTATCCGCTCGGGTGGATTTCTTGTCTCAGTCATACATGGAAGGTATACGGCACAGAGGCAAATAGAATGAAATCATCTAGTGCTCACAGTCGCGATTCTAGTAAACAATCTTTACATATACACAACTGTTAATTTGAATATGTGGTGGTTTTATTATGCAGACATGATGTCATTGCTCAGATATGTCATGCAAGAAGACTGGCACAGAGGCTATATCCTGTTGCTAGGATGGTGGATCTTCATGGAGGTCATCTTGTAAGCCACGAGAGAACAGAAGAGGTACGTTTTTTCCTATTACTATTCTGTTATGTCTTAACTTCTGTCTCTTTTGCGTCTGATGTATACAAAAACTTGAATGCTAGCGCGTCATTGCCGTTCCTTAATCTCCTTTAATCTGCAGTAAATATTTGTGGATATCATACTCAAATTATCGCAACTTAACAGAAACGATATAAGACCGAAAGAGAATCATACGAATCTGAATATAAGAATAAGTTGACTATGAATTTGATCAACTGATTTAATCATATGGATAAAGGCTAAGCGAGCCTATTTGGAAGAAAACTCGACTGCTTTAGTAACTGATCGGTCATTGTGATTTGTAAGCAATCATATTGTTACGTAAACCTCGTTGTGAGTTATGATAGCAAACTATAAAGACTTACTAGGCTCTTGAGTGCTTCTAGGAATAGCCTGTTATAATATGGTAAACGGAACAGAATTTTCTTGCTCGCCCGTATCTCTGTTTCCTCAGAACCTGGAAGAAAGTATTAACATACCTTACTAATCAAATTTCAGGTTAATAAATCTCTTCTTGAATTAATCACGGCGTCAGAAGTGAAGAAAACACCAACTGATTGGACTAACCTCACTATGGAAGATCCCGGTATAGCAAATACACAATTCCCATTGTTTTGAACCGTTATTTTTCTTCTTCCAACGTTGTTCTGAGACTAAACTCAATCTTCCATTGTTTTGTTTTCTCTCAGGTTATTTCAAGAAGAGAATAGCATTTATTAGAAGCTCATCAGAAGGAAAGAATGCCGCTTCACCTTCACATTTCATAGTGGAAAAGTTTCATCGCTGTCTACTTTTCCTCTTTGGGCTTCTGGTTCTGGCATTTGAGTATGCAAGAAGAGCTTTCAGGGTGGTGAAACCCGTCAAAGTTGGGCCTTCTCTTACATAACAGCAAACATCTCACACTTCATTTCGTCAACCGGTGAGCTCATCACTGCTTAACTATGTTAAGATAGAACTTTAGCAACTAGACTCACCGTAATCTACCGTCTTTCCACAGATTTTTCGTACAGGCAACTATGCAGTTCTTCAATGATCAAGCTGATGACACGTGAAGATAATTTTGATGCAAACAGACGCTAGAGAAGGAGACACTGCTTTTACAAAGAAGAGAGAATACTACAAACTGTTGATATATACACGTGTAGAGGAACATTCCATGACGAACATTTGTTATATTCTACTATCTCAATCGAAATGTAATATGTAAAGACAAGACATATAAATCTCAATTGAGACTTCACATGTCTTTTGTGTACCTCCTGAAGAACATAACCGTTTCTCGATGTTTCTGATTAAGAATTGATTGAATAAGTTCTATAGGCTATGCGCTATGGTTATCTATATAAAGGATTAAACGCGTAATTTTCTTTATACTAGAATAATATTAACCAGTAGAAAACAATTTAATGCAGCATAAATTCTAGGCTTTGAGTAACAACTAAACATTCTAGGTTTCATGAATCTGCACCATGTTTTCAATATAAGAACGACATATATAATGAAGGTTAGCTTCTAGTTACAAAACAATCTTTCATTCTAAGACCATAAGCAAAAACGAGGTAGTTTTGAAACATATACCAAGAAACAAAACAAAACAAAAGAGATGAGAACAAGACATGCCTGGTCACTGCTTCTTTCTGTCTGAAACCAAAGCTTAAAATCATCTTTTCTGAATGATGTTGCGTAGCTAAATTGTTTAATCTGCAGAACCCGAGAAAGAGTTTCGAGAGAGAGAGAGAGAGCGAAGAGATAGCAAATTGAGTAGACCGTAGACGAGATTCTGTTGTGCGCAAAAGTAATATTCCTTCATGCAAAATATTCCCGTGGCATATACCCTCTTCAGGAAGTCATATTCCAGTGAAAAACTCTTGGGCCGAAAGCCCATGAAGCCCGTTTTGTAGCCCACTCGAACCCTGCCTCTCTGTTTTTTCTTCTTTGGCTTAAACCTCCATTGACGAAAGGAAGAAAGCAGAGAAAAAACATGGCTGCGACTGTTCCTGCAACTGCTCCTTCTAACCAAACTTGGGATTTCAGCTGGTATGTTCAGTAAATTCTCTTACTTTTTTTGCTTTATGAATCATCTTTCTCTTATTTGGATTTTTCTTCTCCCTTTGTGAATTAGGCACTTAGTTTCCGGTAGTTCGTAACGTGTTTGCTCTGTATCTGATGATTGAACTGACAAATTCGATTATAGAACTCGTGGGTCTGACACATTAGAAGATATTTCTATGATCTACACTCCAAAGTTTCGATCTTTACCCACATAACCTAGTTTCATTTTCTCCCTTTGAGTTAGGTTAATTCGAGCTTTTTAGACTTCCTTTCTAGGGTTTAAATTAGGGTTCTTTATTTTGAGGAGAACACTGTTATATAGACTGGATGAAATTTGGTTTCTTTTCTATTGGATTTTTGATGTATAAATTACTTAGGGATTGTGGTGGTTGTCTTTTAAGGTGACAAAAGTTGATTTTTTGCAGTAACTTGGATGTGAATTTCGAATCGGAAGAACATGCTTTGATTGCTTACACAACATTGGCTGTTGATAAAGAGGTTTGACATTTTTTCACAATTCACTACCAACATATGAATAATAAGATCTCATTTCCAAAAAGTGACATGCTTTTTCCATCTCACCTATGACCAATATTGCAGTTGCAACCTGATAAAGTGAGACGAGTTATGTCGGTATCAAACAACAAGCTTTCTGTGTGAGTTTCTCAAAGTCCTCCATCATCCTATTTAAATCTCTTAATATCGATTAAGTAAGATTGATTCCACATTAGACATCTTTGGGTCAGCAGAGCTTCTCTTTGATATTTGCATCTTTCTTTACTAGTTTTGATCTTTTCAAGCCGGATAACTTTACAGGCACTTTGAGGCATTAGAGGCAAGGCTTCTTCGAGCATCGTTCTCTGCATTTGTAGATGTTCTTACACTGGCCACTAAAACTATTCAAGAATTTGGACACTAGTAAAACACCAATGAGAAAAAGAAGTTTGATTCTTTCTCATTCTCCTTCGAGAAGTCAATTATTGTAGTGTTAATCAAACAATGTATTATTATGATGTGGCTGAATTCTAGAAGTGAAAGGTTTTGAATTGACTACATTTTTCTCTTATTTATTTTCTTTTGCAAAGTGAATTATACCATCATTACTTCGTTAATAAAGAGTAAAGACCATCTCTCAGTCCTCTTTTCACATCGAGTGAAACTTTTTTTTTTTTGGGTTTAACAACATCGAATGTATCTTTAAGCATAATATATGATATATTTAACACATCCATCATCTAATACGAAAACAGAAAAACTCAATTCATTTAACATGGATTATGAGTTTTCAGAAATTTAGATGTTATCTATCTACTTTCATGCATTGACCTTGACTAGACGACGACGACGAAGAAGAAAATAATAGTACATCCTCGGCATCATTAAAGAAGCAACTAACCCAAAATTCAGCCCCCATGATCATTCAATTAATTAAGATCACACGGTAATCCCATTCAATTAATGATTATAACCTTTGGGACTTGTAACTCCCATTACATTGCACACAATTCCCTAGGGAGACTATATATGCCTTCGTCAACACAATCTCCTCTGTTGTTTCCTTCCTTTAAAATCTGCTCTGTTTCTATCACTTACTTCTCTACAAATGGATCCTAACCCCCATCATCACCTCAATTCTGTGAAAATTGAGAACCAGTATGATCCAGATTCGTTGTACGACATGCTCGAAAAGTAAGTAGGAAACCCTTTACTCGTTTTCTTGCTAAACAAGTCATCTTTTGTTTCTGAGTGTTTTTTTTTTGGATTTAATCATTTTTCCATCAACAGGTTGCCTCCGCTAGAGTCTCTCCTAGATACCGAGGATTTGAATCAGGATGGAGGGTTGCATTTTCAGTATCAGTACGATGGCTTCGAAGATTTCTTCGAAAACATGGAAGTGAATAACACCATTTCATCTGATATCCTCATGTTGACTCAAGAACCCTACTTCTCGAGTGAATCCTCGTCACCAGTGGCTATCCAAAACAACGATTGTCTCAGTTCCAACGAGAGACGCGAAAAGAGAACACTGAAGAGGAGGAATACTAGGACAAAGAGACAGGACAAGTTGGAGTTGTCCGAGATCAGAAAGTTCTTTGATAGACCAATCATGAAAGCGGCGAAAGAACTGAACGTTGGACTTACCGTGTTGAAGAAGCGTTGCAGAGAGCTTGGAATTTACCGGTGGCCTCACAGGAAGCTCAAGAGTCTTAACTCTCTCATTAAGAATCTTAAGGTAATATACCGTTTGCTTATATGATACACTTGCGTTTTAGGGTTTAATACTTTCTTGATTTATAAATTTAATAATTAATAAGACCAAATTTAAATATTTTTTTCGGTGACAGGGTGTTGGAATGGACGAAGAAGTGAAGAACTTGGAGGAACATAGGATTCTTATAGAGCAAGAGCCTGATGCCGAACTTACCGATGGAACAAAGAAGCTTAGGCAAGCTTGTTTCAAAGCTAATTATAAGAGAAAGAGATCACTTGCCAATGGTGATTACTTTTGAATCTAGCTGTTTTAGTGTTTGATTTAGGTAATTTATCCACAATTCTATTTCATGCTTCCGTTTGATTTTAGACTGACGTTTATTTTTTCTAGTGACCCAATTGGTCAATCTAGGATATCTAGAGGTTTTTTTGGGTCGGAAGAATATCTAGGGATCATTCTTTTGGTATTTAGAGACAATTATCTGATGAACGAATTAACGCGTTTTATCAATTATTTTGATGAATGAAACTAAGGTGTTTGGTGCATTGAGTTAATTACAATCAAATGAAGTAATGTAATGATTTTATCGAAATGTGTGCTCCATAATTAAACTGCATTTCTAAACAACTTTGACAAAATTTCACAAACGAGCAAAAGTCCATTATAGACAAAATATATTTTTCATGGGTGAAATGTTGCTCTTTTCACATCAGGGTGAAAAACTATTCTATTTATAAGATGTTTGAGTGAAATATTTTTTTAATATGTAGAATTCTTAATTCGAGAACTGACCTTATTTTAAGTATTTATTATTGGCCGAGAGCTCTTTTTATTCCTACAATGTGTTAATATCATTTTTAAATTTATATATAAATCGATCATTGTACATTTTTTCTTAACACATTCAACAAAATAATACTCCATATAATAAAAAGCGAAATCCCTGATTTTCATTGTCCTTTGTAATATAAGTTGTTTCATTGGCAGATTGTATATATAAATATAAGTATAAACAAGAGAAGTCTAATTAATTAGTAAATCAGATATATAGAATTAGAAGAATATAATAGAGATTCGATTAAAATAGTGGAAGAAATCATCCTTTACAGATTCTCTTGCTTACGCCTCCATGGAATCACTTGCTTAAACCCTTCGTAAACCCTTTCCTGCATTTTTAAATATCGAATAATTGGGTTACTCAATTACTTCCTCCTCATACCCAAAAAAGGTACAAATCTTTTTTAAATTTATTCTTAATATTTGAGAATCAAGATATTTTATTTTGTTGCAAAAATAGTCATTTCAATAAAAATCTTAATCTTTATAATTCGAAAAAAATCCCTAAACTTTGAGAACTGGTTCCGGATTAGTAAATTACTTAGCTCAACTTAAAATCAGAAATTGAAAAAGGTTTTGAATTTTGTTAAAAAAAAAGTACGTAACTTTTGAATATTATTCAGCAGAAGAAAAACAAAACTTACCCAAAACTCTGACTTTGTTGCATGAGAGAGATTAAAAAGGGTAGCTTTCCTCTTTAGTCTGAAAAGTTTCACTTTTATGCCGCCGTCGCCGGCAAACTCATATCCTCCTCCATCCCAATCCTTCCGATAATCACAACCGCCGTCTCTAAAACGTGAAAAGTCAAATACACCCTCAGACACATCTTGACATCTCCCGAAACTTCCCCATCTACTAGACCCAAACAACCTCTTTTCCTTCGCCGGAGCCGGCGCCGGAACACCTCTCAACTTCCTGATGACAGCCGCAGACCTAGGAAGCGACAGTGAACGACGACGTAAATCGTATGGACCGTCAAGAACAGTGGTCGGAGAAGGCTCGTTCGCTGTATACGGTTTACAAGATTCTCCTGGCAGAAGCAGTCTTGGAGGAAGGTCTAAGCTTCTTGCCACTCCTCTTTTCTCTCCGGTACGCGGCGGTTTTCTAACGGAAGAACGTGGCTTTCCAGGAGCTTCTTCCCATAGAAAAGGAACAGATCCGGCGATGTTAACGGGCGGTGTAGCTAGACCAGGAGTTTCGTATGGTCTGTTGTTCATTGGATATGAAAGAAGGGGAAGCTTAGGCGTCGAGGAACAGAACCGTTCTTGATCTTTAGTGAAACCCATTTTTCTGTTGTATTGTTTTAATGTTTTGACGTTATATGAAATGGGTTGGGATTAAATAGTCGAAAGAGAAAACCTGATTGGAATTGGATTCATTTGAACAAGAAAAAGGAAAAGTTAAGGAGGGATGTATTATAATGGTGGTAGAGAAGACATGAAGGAGAAGAAAAGAAAAAAATTAAATGAATTTTAAAAAATTAAATAAATGAAAACGCTCCTGTATTGTGCTTCTTGTTCACGAGGGAAAGGCAATGGTATTTTTGTTTTGTTTATTTATTGTGAAAACGACTTGTTTAATTAAGTACCTTCACTATCAAGAATTCTGGAATTATGCAAATCCCCTAAATGCATGAGAGTATAATTTAATGATTAGGTTACAAAACGTTACATTTTGTGGGTGTTTCATCATTATCACTACACATGGTTTGTTTTTAAGCAGTGTTAAGTCTTTTGGAATTTGTAGAAGAAAAGCAGAAAATATTATTGTTGGGTAAGAAATAATAAAGGCAATCCCGATGGACGTTGACGAGGAAGTGTGTTTGATGGACAAACGGTCAATTTGATTCAGGGTTTGAAAAAGTCAAAGGGCAGCTCTTTGTTTGTTCAATCTCTCTCTCTTTGTCGTTGCATCAGTTATGTTTGTGGCGACTTTTTGTGTAGAAATGAGTGCGAAGATTAGGAGAATCATGTGAATCTCCTGCCTCTTCGCCTCCTCTTGCTTTCATCTTTCATGCACATATTGATGTATATTTACTTTATAAATATAGAATACATTAAACATGTTGAAACCATAAGTATGTCTGTTGGAATCTATCCAAATGATATCACTTCTTGTAGTCTTCATTAGGAATTTAGGTCAAACGACAACCATTATTTCAAGAGATGAAACGAGAGTAAATTTTAACCGTGGTGAAATCTATTCTTCCACACCGCAAGTTTTGAAATATCTTTTTTTTTCTTTTTTCAACACTTGGATTATTAGCCTCAACAAACACAAGTGACAACAAATTACCTTCTAATTTATAAATAACATTTAAGCTTTGACCAAAATCACAACTTATATGGCTGGTTATCGAGATCAAAGTCAACGTAAAGATAATAGTATATCAATTTAGACTTTACAAATAGCAAGATACGTAAAAAAATTGAAAAAAATAATTTGCAGTGTTACACTATATGCCTTCTTCACTATAAATCTTATATATCAACCTTTTTAAATTTTGTATAACAAAATCTCATGTGTTTTCTTTGTGTGTTTCAGTTTCGGTTTTCTTTATATATCTAAATTAATTGAGGATAGGTTCGAATTTTCATAAAACCAAATAAAAATTGGCTGGTTTTGACTTTGATAATGAATTGGTTTCATTTAACAAAGAGCAAAAAACGATACTCATTGAAGGGTCAAAACCTTTTTGGGTTAATTAAATTAACGGTCAAAAATAATTTTGCGTTAATTTTCACGGAATTTGCGATGCTTGCATATTACTGTCAATCATGATTACAAGCATTCAACTATATACTAGGAGTATATAATTATTATATGTGTTTATGTATCCAGAAAGTGAAAACGACAGGAGTCTCATGTTTAGTGGAATATCTTTTTTTTGCATGTCGCGTTTTATTTGAACACGGGATTATATTTTTAGCATTTGGTCTATGTCAAAACTTTAAATAAAACTATAAAAGAAGTGGATTGCGTAGACAACATTTTAATTACTACTTGATACCATAAAACTATAAATAAAGTAATAAACTGTTCGGAATGTTTTAACTGCATCCTTCTAGGTGAAGAGTTTTCTATTTTGACTAATCGTAATGTGTTTTGGATGGGAATAATTCTCGGCGATAGAAAATAATCTGTTGAACAATGAGGTGTGTCATTCTGTTAGTGGACCGTATCTTAGCAATCTAGTTGCACGAAAAGATAGGTTGATTTTTGGGAGTTTTTAAGAGAAAGGTAGAAAGGAGTTCCTCCAATAAGAAATTAATGCCCAAGTTAGATCACAAATTAACTGAAAGAGTATTTTCTTCAACGATCATAGAAGGGTTTTTTTTTTAACACTTTTTTATATCAAAGACAACCCGAAAACCAAAGGACAATATTACGTCTTGCTAATATCGAAGAAGAAGATCATAGAAGGTTGTTCATTAAATGTTTCGTCTCACGATTGAAAGAACAGTTTGTTTAATGAAGTGTTTGATCAAGTCCGGAAAAAAGTTAGAGAAGGGTAGGAGCTCTCTTTACCTTCAACCTCTTCCTTTCCTGTTTCCCCTTACCCTTTTGTTGCTCTTCTTTGCTTTTTATAAATTAGGAAACAGCTTAGAAGGATTTTCTGTCACCTATGTTTTCTATTCATCTGATATTTCAAATGGTAATTTCTTGAGTAGTTTATGGATTTCTCATTGTAAATATTTTGAATGGCAAGTTATATATCTGACGTTGCACACGATTCATAGATTATTACTATGAGTTTCTGCTTCGGATTTTCCGTTGTATACAGAAATTATAAATAAAAGATTGGTCATGTCGTTGGTAAATGGTAAGAAGAGGGCTGCTCTGATTTTAACATTTTAAATGGTTAGGTTATGTGAATTGAGAGGCCACTGACGTTAGTCAAATGTTACTTTCTTTTCTCAAACTTTGATATAAGATAATACTTCTTATGTATCCGGTAATGAAATAGAAAAAAAAAAACAGTAAAGGGGAATTATAAAGATAACCCATACGGTAGGCCTTTTTTTTGTTGGCATTTGTGGTGCTTTTTAGTTTTATGATAAAGCAATTTGGTTGCGTTTACGAAACGTGAAGTATTAAAATAAATTTGTTAATTGTGGAATGTGGAGAAAGTATTTCTGATAAATTATGATACCCGAAGGGAACTAAATTAAAGAAACAATTTTTATAAAATCCGGAATAAGTTTCATATATAACTCTCCTTTGTTTTATGTCACCCCTCAATGTTTATAAGTTCATAAGAAAATGATCCGAGAATAAAATAAAATGATTGACTGTGAGCATAAGCATTCGAGTACGACTTTGGTATCTTATTGAACAAAACTGGTGATATTGTTCTTCTATTAATTAGCAATTTCGATTTTTGAATAACATTGTGACCATCTGATAAAAAGGTTTCATTTTTGTTTCCAAAGGAGGCATTTGGAGTTTTATAATACATAACCTTATTGGATTTTTGATAACTTAAGACTCAACTACCGAAGATTGTTGATTGAATTTGAATGTTATGAAGCTTTAACAAAATGACAAGAGGCAAAGCAAAAAAACCCATGCAAATGTTTTTCATATTATTTCCAAAAGCGAGGAATACATCCAATTTGAGCCCATTCTTTCCTTAGCCAATTGTCTAATCCTCTTTCTATCTTCCCTCTTTATAATTCTCTTGTACTGCTTTTATATTAGGGACTTTTCCATTTAGCTAACCGATATGAAACCGAAATTCCGATCTGTTAACCAAACCAAAAACCGGATTGAGCATCTCTCCTCTGTTGCATGATTTCTAGCTCCAAATTTCTCCGAAACTGCCAAGGCTTCAATAATGATGATGAAACTATGTTTCTATATTGAGAAAGAAAGCTGAAAACGATTTAATTAACTAAGATTGTAGGAGTTTAGCCACAACCAATTATCCCCGTATATATACCCATTACCCATAAGTGGTTTCATTAACCTTAAGAAGAGCTGACGAGGAATTGTAAAGCATGTATACATTTTGTTTCTCATACTTGTTAGTTTTTTTTTTTTTTTTTT
>KE153971.1:115146-159980 GCA_000411075.1 Sisymbrium irio
TTACTTAGCCCTGACCATTTTGTGGGCCCTTTTTTTTTCTCCCTGTTTGACGCGCTTATGTACTTTTCTTCTTCTACATTCTTCTACTTTGTTTTTATCGGTAAAGACAGTTATATATGACGATATCTCTCACTTTCTTGCTTTTATTTTATGTTGTTTGTAGCCTAAGGAAACTGATTTGCTGTCAAATGTCCAGAAGATTCTGGAAGAGTCCATCCACAAGGGTGACGGAAGATCTAGAGGCTAGTCAAGGCGCAGCTCATGATGTTGCAGTTGCACACGATACGGAAGCCGGTCTTGACGGCTCCGCACCTGCACCTGAAGTTGAGGAAGCGTCAAGCGATCTAGAGGTCGCTCTCGTTAGTTTTAATCGCCAGAGGGTAAAAACACTTTTACTTCAACTGCTACACCAGCTTTGGAACAAAAGGGCCATGGTCTGAAAATCACACTTGCTTATCCCTGTCTCTTTCCTTTTTTTGTCCTTTGATAAGTCTGAAGAACGGCATCATAACTCAGAGGTGGAACCAGCAAACGGTACCTTTTCCTAATTTTTTTATTCTCATTCCGGTTTCCAACTCACAATGGACTAACTTCGTTTCTCATTCCGCTGTTTTTTCTTCTTTTCAGAACTAGTTCCTCCTATATTAACCTCTGGTGGGTTTGGGATTGGATCGGACGAGCTCGGCTCACTGGTCAGAGATCGTGACCTCCAAGCTCTGAATCAATATAATGGGGCAAGCACACTTCTTTTTCCTTTTTCTTTCGTGTCAATTAAATGATATGCTAAGCGTTTTATCTGATTCACCACTCAAGGTTGAAGGGTTATCAACTCTCCTGAATACTGACCTGGAAAGGGGCATTGCTCGGCGCGACGATGAGATACTGCAACGTAGACAGACATTTGGTTCAAACACATACCCTTGCAAAAAGGGAAAGCCTTTCCGGGTACGCATTTGTTACAGACCAAGCATGTTTGGTTTTATTTGGCAGAAATCTTTTCACTTTGAAAACCTCTTTTTCTTTGTTTGTTTGTTCATTGTTGTAGTGCTTTCTCTGGAAAGCTAGCCTGTTTCCTCTTTACCTTGTTATGATCATTGCTGCTGTAATTACTTTTCTGCTGCTTATAAAAGGAAAGGTGAGCTATTATCTTTACAAAATGATTCTAATTAATCATCTTTCTTTCTTTTTGTAAAATAAAGATTCTGCTCGGCTTGATTCATGTACTTATGAAATTCTGTCTCATTGGTTTCTTGTCTCCCGAAACAGCTATTGTTGATTTTTTTTCTAGTCAGGGGAATTCCTGTAGATTTGAGCTTTTTCTAGATCCTCTCTTGTGAATTATATTTCCTATATCTCACTCTCATGACACTTGCAGGCTATCCATGATGGATGGTACGTAGGAGCTTCCATCATTTTGGTCATTCTCCTTGACATCATTGTCAGAGGTATCTTTGAAAAATGTTTGAGCTCTTGAGTTGCTTAGTCAGTTTTAAAACTTGTTTTTGTACTTCAATCTCAGACGAGAGAATTATGGAAACATTCTGATTTGTCCCGTTTTGCAGCTATCACTGAGTACAGACAGTCTCGACACTTTGAAAAGTTTAGCGAGGAGAAGAGAAACGTACGCCTGGAGGTAAGTGTTTTCTTGCAGACGGTTTTCTTCAATTCATTTGGTGTTGCCCACAATTTGTGCTGAACGTTTCTGGTTGCAGGTTATTAGAGGTGGAAGAAGAGTCTCGGTTTGTACTTATGATATTGTTGTTGGCGATATTGTACCCCTCAAGAATGGTTGTCAGGTAAGCATTGACACTTTTGATAGTAATCTTTGTTTTGGATTTCTTATCTTGGGATGCACAATTGGTCTGAAGTATGATCGATGCTGCAGGTACCTGCAGATGGTGTTCTGTTTTTTGCCAACTCATTGAAGATTAACGAGGAAGAAATAACTGGCTCACACGAAACTGTATGCTTGTACCCCTGTTGATTAGCTGTATCAATATCTCTCTCTTGTATTTGTAATCTCTCTTTTCAATTAGCAGGTTCTAAAAGATCGTCAACTGGATCCATTCGTACTATCTGGCTCAAAACTGACAGAGGGCATAGGTACAATGATGGTAAGCTCTCGCGCCACGTCTCTTAATTTCCTTTTTTCTTTTTCTTGATCTTCTAATTCACTATATTCTTTCCCCGAGTATTTAAGGTTACAAGTGTTGGAATAAACACTGAATGGGGGTTGACGATGGAGATTCCACGTGATGATCAAGAAAAGCCCTTTCAGGTCTGTTTTTACTGATTACCAGTTCCTTGACAATCCTTGCTAACTAAGATAGTTTGCGCATTTATCACCTGTGAATCGTTTTACTAGGTATACTTGAATCGGCTTGCCATTTATGTTTGCTGGCTAGTCGTTTTGTTTCCTACACTTGCCTGTATTCTTCAGTTAAGCCGGTAAGTCGGTTATGTTCTGCATTCAGTTCTAAGATCTATAGCTCCATCCTGGCAGTAATAACGTAACAAAGCTTTTTGATTACAGATACTTTTATGGTCGGACCAAAAACTCAGAGAGAACTCCAAGAAATACCACTTTCGATGAAGCAATGGAATTTGTGATCAAATCCCTGAGTTTCGAGGTACAGAGTGTGAACGTTACCTTCGTAGCTACAGTAATGGTATATGAATTTTCTTTTTAACCATGTCGCTGCAACATGAATTTGTAGATTGCAACAATTATAGTGGCAGTTCCTGTTGGACTTTCTGTAGCTGTACGCTTGAAGTAAGTCTCCGTTCCTTGTGAAAATTTGCTTAAACAGAATTTGTTAAAGTAGATTACCAAAAAAAAAATTGGTAAAGTAGTTTGTCGTAGCAGTTTTTTTTTTTCTATCATGACAAATTAATTACTTCTTGTTTCCCATCTGATATATCATTTTCCTCATTAGCCTTGCAAAGACAGTGAGAAAAATGATGAAAGACAACATTATGGTACTAAATAAGTTTAAATTCCTAATACTTCAAAGTCATTAGAGCATCAACATGTACTAAACTTCCGTAAATGTCGTTCAGGTTCAGACACTCTCTGCATGTGAAAGAATGGGATCTGTTTCAATTATATTGTGTCAAAAAACTGGAATCTTAACTATCAATCAGGTAAGTGTTTTACATGCAATCAGTTCTTTCCTGCTTCCTCGTTTTGTTCCCCGAGTACACATTTAAGCTTTTGGTTTCATGATAAGCAGATGTCGGTGGTTGATGTTTGGGCTGGAGGTATAAGAATGCAGAATATGGATAACGTTTCACAGTTTCCCACGTTTCTTAAACAACTAATCATAGAAGGTGTTGCCCAAAATACAAATGGCAGTGTTGTTTTTGAAACGGTAATTGTATCCTACAGCACAGTGTTCATCTGGAACGAAACTATTTGATTACATTCCTGTTGTATGATTATTCTAATACGAACTATGCCATTATACTAAATAAGCTCTTAATGAATTATATAGGGAGTCACTGAACCAGAGCTTTATGGATCACCAACAGAACAAGCCATTCTTAGATGGGGCAATAAGGTTTATTTCTTTCTAATCTTACATTATTATTTGCTATAGCTATTTCAGTCTATAACTAACTAGTGCTACTTACTTGTGTTTTGTAGTTGGGAATGAACTTTGATGAGGCTAGGTCAGCATCATTAGTCCATCATATTATACCGTTCAACCCGAACAAGAAATACGGAGGCGTGGCACTACAGGTAACAATGTAACATCATCAGGTCGACGCTGTTGCTAAAGTTTGTGTATATTCACGTACCATTTTTGTATGAATGTAAATATGTCTGCATTGTTTTGTGCTATATTTGATTCTTATATAGTTTTTTATTTTATTTCTTATTATCCATTCATAGCTTGATACACGAGCCCACGTTCATTGGAAAGGATCTGCAAATATTATTTTGAGTTCATGCATATCGTTTATGGATGGGACCAACAACGTCAGAGCTATTGATGAACAGCAACGAAATGTCTGTTCATGAGCCTAGATTTCTAATTCACAAATACACTATTATTTCTTGTTCAACTTTTTTTTTTTTTTGTAATTCCATAATCCGTTCTCTTTTTCAAGGCTTTTGAAGGAATAATCGAAAATATGTGTATCGGACGCATGCGTTGTGCTGCACTGGCTTACCGACCTTATGAACTGGAAAGTCTTCCATCTCCTGAGGAATTGTCTAGACGACCTCAGGACCTTGTTTTGCTGGCTATTATTGGTATACAGGTAACGTTTGCAACTCATTCCAAAAAATGATTATGTTTTTTTCTTTCTTATATCAATGATTTAGGATATGTAGATCTCGTTCTTTTATAGAGAATCTGTGAAGTTTTTTTCCTTTGTTGACCCTTTGTAGTAGTACCGTGTTGCTCTTTACGCTGTCTAAATGCTTTCGTTTACCTTATTTATGATGAATATTAGTGATATTACATTATACAAGGGTAGACGTAGACATTAACTTTAACTAGACTTCGTTATATTTGCTTATGCAATGAGAATGAGTACCGAATTCCACTTCTTGAAAGCCTATAAGTCTTTTAATTATGATTACTTATCCAATGTTTGAATAATGGGCAGGATCCATGCCGGCCAGGAACAAGGGAAGAGATCGAACGGTGCAATTCCGGAGGTGTTAAGGTGCATGCATGTTTTTTCCTTTTCTTTTGCTATGCTCTTGACTGTTTTACTAGTCTTCTCTTACATGACATCTGAGGTTTTATGAACTTTTATAAGTAGTAGAGAGAAAAAATTTCGTTCTCGTTCTGAATTATATATATTGTCAGACAGAACCAAATAATGACCATTAGAAATTTTATAATATGTGGTGACACCTTCTAATGTTTGTTGCGAAAGACAATACAATTTAAGGCGATATTGTTCTTTTGGGTTAACCCTTTTTATTGGTCTACTTTCTAAGAAGAAGGTGTTGGTTTTCAGGTTTGCATGGTGACGGAAGATAACGTTTTGACTGCACAAGCAATAGCGATGGAATGTGGGATACTGAGAGATGCCTCTGGCCGCAATATAAGGACAGCAGCTCAATTTTGTGACCTTACTGATACAGAAAGAGAGCAGATCGCCGGAGACATCTCCGTATGATTATTCTTTTTTTGTTTATGCTTTTAATATATTCATATGTGTACCTCTTGATACATTGCTAGGTTTTCTCTGGTTTCAGCATAATTATTTTATAGGTCTGTATTAGCTGACCATATTTTTCAAGAACAGATTGAGCCAAAAATTAACGCACATACTCTATGTGAAGGTTTTTGCTCAAGCTTCTCCTAGAGACATCCTTCGGCTAGTCGAAGCACTGAAGAACAGTAGGCATGTAGTTGCAGCCACTGGGATGGGTGTACATGATACAAAGACACTACTGAAGGTATGTTATTATTATCATATCAAAATCAACTACTCATCACGCATTTGCAAATAGAAATATGAATTCTTAACACTGAGACATTTCAATAATCACTACAACCCACAATTATTGTTTTCATTGAGCAGGTGGATGTTAGCCTTGGAATGGGAAATGGAGGGTCCGCAGCAGCTAAAGAGAATTCCAATTTCATTATACTGGATGACACTTTTGCTACAATTGTCCAGGTTAGTTTAAAATATGCTAATGAACTGGGGCAGGAAGCGGGTTGGTTATAAAATACATACACGGATACACCAATGATGACAAAGCCATGACCTTTTGGAAGTGACGTTCCGTTAAAATAATTTTGATTGTGCAGGCTATTGTGTGGTGCCGATCTATACACACCAATATCCAGAGATATGTTCTATTTCGGCTCACTGTTTGTGTATCAGCCATGGCTATCTGTGTGGTTGAGGTTGTATTTTATAATGCATTTCCACTTAATGCTGCGCAGGTTCGAAAATGTTATCCCTTTGTTACTTCAACCTCTTGTAAATCCAGTTTTTCCGCAACTCTAAACCTTTTACCTAAGCCCACTTTTCTGCTTTTCCCGGATGAAGCTTCTGTTTCTTAATCTTATTGTCGACATCTTTGGAGCATTAGCGTTGGCATACAAACCAACAGCTCACAACCTAATGGCGAAGCCACCGGCTGGTATAAGGTACACGTAGAATCGAATAAGATCAGAGATCTATGAATGGATTATATAGGAGACAAATAAACAGTTTGTATTGTTATACGCAAAGTAATTACACATGTCTATCTTTTTCTTCAGAGACTCTTTTATAACCAAGACGATGTGGTTCAAGTTGGTGATACAGGTATGTCGCCTAAAATCCTTGACGTGTCATGTGGGAACAGTGAACACTAATGGATGTCTGAGAAAATCGTCTATATTTTCGACATAGAGGCCTCTTAATAATAGTGCGTTTGTAATGAAATATCCTCCAGGTGATTTACCTAGTGCTCTTTCTGGTGTTCATAAACTCTGAACTTTCCGAGAAGATACTGAAGCTGAAGCATGGTTATACCGTTGATACTGAAAAAGTGATGAACACATTTATATTCAATTCCTTGGTCTTCTGCTTGGCTTTTAGCGAGCTTGAAATCCGAAGTGGAGACCAAAATTTCAAAGAGATCCTTAGGGACAATATGTTTCTCGTTACAATAACTTCAACTATTATATTTCAGGTAAGTCATATCTACAAGTGAACACAGCATTTATCTTCTTTTACTCACTGCTTATCCATATTATAATATTTCTTTATATTCCTTGTATACAAGATACTCGTAATAGAGTTCCTGGGAATTTTCATTTCGGCCGTTAAGCTTGACTGGAAAAAGTGGCTCATCTCCATTCTTGTAGGATTTCTCAGGTACTTCTGCTCATAAAGATCCTCCTCACCTACTTTCTATAATTTTGTTGATACTTACAGGTTTTTTCTTATATATACGTGAACTTTTTCAGCCATGTCGCTACTCACTTCCCATTCCAAGCCTATCAGTACTACCGTAACTGATTTCTATCTTGCCGATTAGACGCAACTAACGTAAAAAATCAACCACTCCCCTAATCCGTAATTAATCACACACGATTATAAGAGTTATCGTTTTTTAAGCTGTAACGTGGTTTATAAACTCATTTCAGGTCAGTTATTGAAGCATCCCGCTCGCCTTGGATGTTCTTTGCTTGAATATGTCTGTGAGAAATTGTTTCCCATCTTTACATTTTGATATAGACAAGTAAAAAACTGAGAGAAACCTTAGTAATTCATTATGAAGTTTCAAAGAAAAAAAAAAAAACCTTATAAATTATGAAGCAAAACATTAATTAGTTTTTGTTCTGTTTCCCATCTTTACATGTTGATGTAGACAAGTAAAGAAACGAGAGAGAAACCAATATAAAGCAAAACATTAGTTTCTGTCCTGTTTCCCATCTTTTTTTTTTTTTTTATCAAGTTTTCCCATCTTTAAATGTTATATATAAACCATGAAAAACTTAAAATGAGAGATTATATCCTTCTTTAAATTGTTTGCATAATCATCTACGAGCATTTTAGATAGGACACAGATGATTAATTTTATAAATATAACATTCTTACAATAATTCAATGAATTTTGCATATATTATTAGTTCAATGATTTTTAAAATATGATGGAAAAACATACGAATTGTGGACTGAATATTTGCTTTCACAAGAGGCAAAGCAATGCTTTTTTTTTTTTCTACTATCAGTTCCAACTTAATCCCAGTCTCTCCTTTTTTATATCGGGCTTTTCTGGTCAGCTAACTGATGTATATCCTAATCTGGAAACCAGACTAATAATTGGATTGTGCATCTCTACTTTATTGTATTAGAACATACATTTTGAGTTGTATATGCAGGATTTTAGCTACAACTTTATCTGAAACTGCTAAGATTTCTATAATGATGTTTCTTTTTTGAGACGAAAGCTGGAAACGAATCATTGAGCAGATTGTAGGAGTTTAAACACAACCAATTATCCCTGTATATATAAGTGAATTTCTATATACAAAACCTAAACTGTTCTCATTAACCTTAAGAATAGCTGAAGAGGAATTGTATAGAATTTACACATGTTGTAGCTATTCATACTCGTTGAACACCATGGTCCCGTCGGTTTAAATGTATCATTCCCTCACGAGCTAGTGTCCCTCCAAGATCACCTATGATTCGGGATATTCTAACCTCAAGCCCTCTCTGCACTTCCTGAAACAGACTTTTGATGCTTTCTGCGAAACGTTCTGGATCAAAGCTGCTATTAGAAGAGGATGATTCAGTAGTGATTAAGCCTACTAGAACCTCAACAAAGCCAGACGCGATCTTCGATTGGATCTCCAATAGTTTCTGTCCTGTTGCCACTATGTATCTTTGCAACTGAAATGTCTCATCTAAATAATGCTCTAGTGATGTCTTGGCCTCCCCATTTGATTTGATTTTACCACTTATCTTGTCTGTATCATTCGCATGCTGCATATAAAAGAATCAGTTTATGCCAACAGAGACAGCAATGTAATTGATATGAGAAAAAGATTGCTTACCATTCTTTTGCACAAATCATCAATCTTCTCTTGAAGTGATTGATACCTAGTAACTTGTTTGTTGAGCAATGAAATGAGCAATAACAAAGCCCTTTTGCCGGTATCACTGCTGCTCTTGTCAATCTCTTGGCTTTCTTGTTTCCCGATATATCTTTCAAGCATCATCAGCTGTTGTCTCAGCCTTTTGATCTTGAATGAAACTCCAAGAGCATGAAGATCCATTCTCCAAGGTGGATTGCATGTTCTTGATGGCTTTTCGAGGCTCTCACTCTCCTTACCATATGCTTTTTCTCTTTTGGTAAACTCATTTTCTGGTAAGAGACTTTCCTTTTCCGATTCTTCCTCAGCATCAGATTGAGCAGCCTTCAAAGTTAAATGTCTCAACTCATCAGGAGAGTATGATTCTCTCCCTTTCTCGGTCGCATTATCCTTAGAAACTTCTTTTGATTCAAATACTCTTTCTCGCTCTTCTAGTGCTTCTGTTTCCGTCTTCTTTCTTCTACTACTCGTATTGTTCTTGTGGGACATCAAGCTTTTCAGCTGTGTCTTGAATTGCTGTTTTCTCAGAGAAATCGATTCTTCTCCTCTTTGACTTACCAGGCCTTCCAGTTTTGTGTTGTTGTGTCTCAACTGTGACATTTCTTGGCTCAGTCCTTCAATACAAGATCTCAACCGGTTTGATTCTAACTCAGAGTTCATCAGATGCAAACACAAAGCTTCAACCTTTTCATCTTTTAGTTTCACAGACTCTGTAAAATCCCCTACCCCCATCTCTTGCTTCTTCCCTATCACTCTAATACAAAAATCTTCCTCACCAAAACTCAAATTCTCACGCTTCTTTGAAATTCTGTTGACTCCTTCAAAATGCACCAATGGAGATTCATTATCAATTCAAATTTGAAACAGAAACTATATGAATGAAACTTCAAGCTCTTTGAGGACTTACCTAATTCACTGAGATCACCAATAGAGTAGGAATCCATGATTTCTGGTACGACTTCAGGATCTTTATTCCATTCAAGAAGTTCATTGTGAGTAGTGGAACCAACACTGTTGTTTTTAGGCTTATTTGTGGCTTCGAAAGCAAACATGCTTCTAAGTGACCGTCTTGATTTTGAGTTCGATCTCCATTTCTTTGCTTCGTCTTCATCTTGCTTCGTGTTAGCCTCCTTAAGCAATGCCTGCATCTCAGTTATATCCAGTTTTGACTTCTTCAACATCACTGCCACGATTCGATCTTTTTGTTCCAAATCTTTTCTCATCTTAACGATTTCAAGTGACAAGTCTTCGAGTTCATATCTTTTAGCATCGATTTGCTTATTTGCACGACTCAGTTCAGCTTCAAGTTGTCTCTGGCTAGAAGCAAGCTCAAGGAATGTCTTCTTTTGCCTCCATAGCTCAGAAGAATGTTCTTGGACATCTCTCTCTTGCGTTTCCCTCAAATCTTGAACTTCCTTTTCTGCCTTGGCCAGCTTTTCCTCTAGCTCATGGCATTTACGCTTCTCTTCCTCCATTTCCTTATCTTTGGATTGCACCAAGTCATCCTTTTCTTTCAATCTTTCTTGCAACTCCGTCAAGCTTTTTCTCTTCCTCTTCTCCATGTTCCGTAGCTCCCTCATCAGAGCTTCAACCTGCAGCCTTAATTTGTACTTCTCCTTTATCCAATTCTGTTTTTGAGACGCGATTATGCTAACTACCTTCTCGTTAGCTTTTGCATCTTCATTTCTCACTTTCTTCAGCTCTGAAATTTCAATATTGGCGTCCTCAAGCTTCTGAAGAAGCTTACCCCTCTCCTCATCAAAAAATCTCTTAATCAGCAAACCGAATAACATCACTTTGTTCATCATCTCACACTGTTTCTCATCTCCCATGGACATGGTTGTTGCTCTTATAAAAAAACCACAGAGCAAACACAACACAACAAATCTCCGGAGAGATGACTATATCTGAATCTCAAGATGCATTTTGCCTTTTCTCATCCATCTGACAAGATTAAACAAAAAAATACGAAAAACTCTTATCAGAGCAACTTGTGATAAAATTTTAATGTGAATTTTAATTATCCAAAGCAAAGAACCAGAAGAACATCAAATGCAAGAACGAACAAAATGAAAGCGAAAGAAAGAAGAAAATTGCCTGAGATCTTACGCAAGATTTAAACAAAGGTTGAGTGAAACTGCAAGCCATAGCACAAGAAAAACTGCGAAGTGCATGTGGTATAGCATGTTATATTGTTGGGTGGGAGTTACATAAGCTTTTTATTCTTTTTCCTTTTTTTTCCAGATGGTAATGGCAGAGGAATAAAGTTTGGTGAATAAAAATATCTGACACACATGTAAAAACACTGTCAAAGAATCATGAAATATAAGATCATCCTTACAGATAGATAAAGCAAGAAATGTATGCTCCTCCTGGTTTTCTGTTAAAACACAAGGCCCCTAGATGTGTCCCCACTTGCTCTTACTTTTTCATTCTAATAATTTTTTGGTTTTTTTTTTGACATTTCATTTCTCCAAGTTTCTAACCATTGGTTGTTATGGAGAGCAAGATCAAACTACAGATTCCTCCTTCTTCTTTTATTGTCACCATCAATAATTGAGATCACTTAAACTAGTTGAGAAAATCAGAATCAGATAGTTATTAATGCTATAGTTTGAATATAACTTTGAGGTGGAAAATAGATTGAAAAAACTTTTTAAACTTGAAAGGTAAAAAAAGGTACAGAAATAGAAAAAAAGAGTCTATGTAAATACTGTTTCTGCGACATAAATACTCATCATCAAAGCTGTTATGAGTTGATTGATGATTTGGAAATAAAAGACTTTTAAACCACAAATGTTTTAGAGATATCTAAAAGTGGACCATGTTAAATTTTCAATCATTCCATTTCACTGTCAACAATAACACCTTTTAGAGTTTTGTAATTTACATAAAGACATAAATCTTGAAACTTTCAGCATTTCGTTCAAAATGGGCCTTTCGTTGAGGCATTATTGCAAACAATTTGAGTAATAAATCATTCACTGCACAAGAAAAGAAACCACATTCACACACGTATGAAATAGTGAAAAAGAATTAAACTTCCAATACATACATCCAAATCCAAATGCATTCTTTTTCCAAAATGAAATCCGAAATTCAGAAGCTTTTGAAAACGTATGAAAAAGACAAAGCTACTTTGCTAAGATTGAAACTCGTGTACAGAAAGAGAAGACATTAGTGTAAGGGTTAAGATTGAAGTACCTGTAAGTAAAGTGTTGAATCAGAGAAGAAGGTTTCATGAGGAAGAAAGGCATTGTTTAGATAAAAAGTTGCCATGATGATAAAAACAACTAAGCAAATACAAAGCTTCTCTCTTTTCTCTTTCTTGGGATCTTTCTTCGAGAACCAATCAGGCTTTTGATGAAATCTGGAAAGCTGGGAGCTTTGTTTGATAAAATATAGAGAAAAGGTGGTATAGAATTTGAAGTAACCATTTATATAACAAAAAAATAAAATATATATACACTAAATTACATTAGCCGTTCATTTTTAGATCAGGATTTTTGAGCGGCAAGAATCCGATTACTTATAGTTTTACGCTACGCCAGCCCGCATCTGATCTTTGGACTAGAATTTTTACAACCGAGTCGGTTAAAGGTTTTGTCAACAGATCTAACGGTTCAAATTAATTCTTACTACCGTCTTCACTTGACGTGGGATGATCTCATCCGTCTTTTAAAAAAAAATCCTATGTACTCGGTAAAATTCGTTTCAGATTTCGATTTAGAACCCTAAACATTTCTTCTCGAAGAAACTCGAATCCATTTTCTCGTTTCGTGACTTCGTTCTTTTTTGAGATATTGTAAACTTCGTTCTGCGATGGGTGGTCTGGCTATGGAGGAGATGCCATTATCGGCGTTGTTCGAGGAAGCGAGGAAAATTCATCTCGCGGCTTCAGAGTCCCGTGCTGATCAGGTGGGAAGCTTCTAGCTTTACTTGTATAACGAATTCGATTAGGGTCTTTCTCTTAAATGGGTTATTCAGAATAGCGCCTTATTGGATTATTTATGTGGTTTTGTTGGGTTTTGTTAGGATGTAGTGAAGAAAGGATGTGAGATGTTACAGAAGTGTGAAGACATGGTCGGGAAGCTGGGGCTGTTCTCGTCCAATGAGACTAAAGAAGATATCAGCACGAACAATCTCAAGTATCTTTTGGTAATATATTCTTACGCGATCAAGTGTTTCTCTTTGTTTGGCTTTTGTTATTAGGTTAGTGTGGATAGAGCTAAGGACGTGAATCCAGAATCTTTCAGAGATAATACGAAATGATTTGCCGCTTTAATTGCTTTTTTTAGCTAGTGATATTACCAATGTGGAGTCTTGATAGTCAGATTGTGCCCTCTTCAGTTGGACTTACGATTTGCTATGCGTGTTGATCATTGTGTGTGTTTTTGAATTGACATTTCTTTAACGTTACGAAGGATATGTTATCTTGTGAAATTATAGGTGCCTTACTATCTTGCGGAGTTGACAGAGAAAATCGTACAGGACGACCGGATTCCGATTGTCAAGGCTTCGTATGCAAAGTTGAAGGTAAGTTTTTTAATATGCCGAGTGTGTTTGGAGCTTGTTGCATTCTCTTTGATTTGATGCTAGTCCTAGTGGGAATGAGCATTTAAATGATTTTTTTGTAAGATTGATTGTATAGTCTTAATATGTGTCTAGGAGTTCTTTTCGTTCTGTGAGGCAATGGAACTTGTTCCGGAAGAGGAGTTGGCGGCTTCTTCACGAGGAGGTTCTGCTCCACCTGCAGATCGTAGAGCTCTCAAGGTACATCCAGCCCTGTTCTTTTTATTTCTATTCCAACGAGTTTAAAATTTTATGTTTTTCGAATTTTGAGAATATATGTTTTGTTTTCATGATTATGATAGATAGCTCGGTTCAAACGTCAAAAGGCTGCAGAGGCGAAGCTCCTTGAAATTAAAGAGAGGAAGGAGCGGCGTGGACGTTCAAAAAAAGCTGCTGCCTTGTCAACCCCGGTTGAATCTGGAGAAGAAGACATTCCAGATGATGACAGCGAAGAAGAGAGAGATGTTCGTCCACAGTTTTGTTACGCTCTGTGCTATTTTTCTAATTCAATTTTCTGCTAACCCTTGTGTTGTATGACTTTTTTATTGCAGGCGTGGCTCTCCACAATTAACTTGGCTATTTGCAAGGTTAGTCTAAAAATCATTTATTGGAATTCTCTAGTTTGTCACGAGATGTGGCTTTATCTGATGGTTAAAAACTTCGTTGCAGGCTATTGATTTGTTGGAAATGCTAAAGAGAGAAGAGGAAATGCTCTCTGCAATCAAGGAACAAAAGTTGAAGGTAAGTTTTACCTCCGTACTGCGTTCTTTACATGGTAATGACTCTTTGACAAGCATATACAAACTAAGAAAATGTTGTCATGAATCCCGTGATCAGAATGGAGAGGATGAGTTTTCTCGGGATGCTCTTGATGATCGGACAAAGAAAGCAGAAACTTGGCACAGAGATGCTGCTGCGAGGGTACAGTACTCTAGACCGGCACAACCAATCACATGCGCCACATTTGCACAAGACGTGTTAGAAGGCAGAGCTTCAGTATCACAGGGTCACGAACACAAGCACCAACCTCTTATATTCGGTCCAGCAAGCATCGTGAATAAAGCATTCTCTACAGAGAGAGAGAGGATGATAGCTCAGGTTTTCCAACCAAGTCACAGGTAAACACAAAATGATCCTAATCGCAAATCTTATACCCCTATTGTGATAAACACCAGAGGCGAATAAACTTGGGATCTGTAGGATGCCGACGATGAGCATAGAGGATGCTGGTTTAACAGAGATGAATATAATGAATGATTGGCAAGAGCAGACGAAAAAAGCCATTGAAGAAGCAAGCACTTCGTGGTACAATGATAAACCTCTGAGAAGAAAAGAAGAAGACGATGAAGACGAAGACGAAGACGAGGAAGCAGTGATGAAAGCAAGAGCTTTCGATGATTGGAAGGACGATAATCCTCGTGGTGCAGGTAACAAGAAACTCACACCTTGTGGCTGAACCTGAGATTGAGAACGTTACATATAATTAACACTCTCCCTCTTTTGTTACTTATTTCCGAAACCTCTTTCTTTCACTTATGTCTTGTAATGTAATCACCTTTCTACTGTGCTACAGTTTTTTACAGCATAAAGTTGACTGATATAACTGTCATTTTCATATCTTTCATTTGGAATATTCATTTTAAATACACCGACCATAGATGCAATGTATATATTTAGTAAAATACTAGACTGGATCTGAAACAACTTTCTTTGTCCTCCATTATTGTGCGACCCACGTTTAATCACATACAGCACATACAAATAATGGAATAAACGAGAAAAAAAAAAAGATTATACAATACAACACACATGTTGCCTGTGAATGAAAACAACTTTCAAAGTACAATGAACATCACTAACATGTAAAGCCAGGATTCAACCTACCTAGTCTCATCCTGGAAACAACACTTTTTGTGATCTTAAAAAACAAAATAAAAAAAAAACGAATACCCAGATGCACTTACGCTTAGGAGAAAAAATAAAATAGAAATAAACTCTGAAGTGAAGAACAATATGAAGAATTTGGAGATGTACACAGAGAACTGATTTTTACTTTTGTTTTTACCCATCAATGCATTGAAAGCCTTCACAAACCCAAAGCCAGATACCGAACAGAACAGCACAGATGCAGAAATCGAACATCAAAACAACCCAAACATGTTTCTTCCAAATCTGTTTCGCCTTTTGTCTATGATGTTGATGTTCGTTCAACAAACCATTCCTCAGTTCCTTGCGCAAGACTCCATTGTTCCCATTCCCACATAAATCAACCTTCTTCTCTCCCGACGACGTCTCCTTAACCATATCAACATCACCACCCCCACCAGAAGAAAAATCCTCCGTATGCAACGACGTCCTCTTCTTCTTCTTCAAAGCCTTCAACGGCTTCCCCAAAAGCGGCATCAAAGCAGCTCTCCTCCCTTTAGAGGAATCAATACTAGGATTCCGACTCTCCCTCGCTACACTCCTCGGAGATCCAACCAAATCCATATCCAACTCCAAATCAACATCCACGACCACACCGACAATCTCCGCGAATACTGGATCGAGTTTCGATTGGAGACAATGCGGAGAAAGATTAACCAACGTCTCCGCGTCGAGTCTCGTCAGATCTTCCACGGCTGATCTTAACCGGTTTAATAACCAGAAAGATTCCGGTTTATCCATGGATTCGTCGAGGATCGCGAAATAAACCAAGGAGGAATCGTCGTCGATTGCGAACGTGTACGTCTTCTTGTGAACTGTGTGTGAGAACATGGAATGGTGTGGTGGCGTGTTCTCTATGCATCTCAATGCTACTTCCTCGATTCCTGGCTCTTGCTTTGACGCGAACTCTGCGAGGATCGTCGTTCCTTTCGCAATGCAAGTGTATGACAATAGACTTGGATTCGATATCATCTTTGAGGTTTTCTCCAGATAGTTAGGGTTTCATTCGAGAAATCGCAACTATTGGAAAAAAAATAATAATGCTGCGATCTTGATCGAACTTCGAGAGATCAGAGGATTTTTTTTTTGTTTTTGTTTAGTTTCTCTCTATCTAGAAAATTTCATGAACTGTTTTTCTCTTTGGCCAATCTGTTGTTTCTCTCTAGGGTTTGCGGAATTTTCTAGGGGAAGAAACAGAAATGGAGGAGGCGATCCATTATTGGAGAAAACGAAACAGAAATATACTGACTCAACTTTCTCAATCAAAACGAACCCCATTCCGTATATGTTTATATTTTACAATTATACCCCCCTCCCTCTCAAGTTTTCACAGCCGTGATTCTAGGTATCACACGTGTAATAATGGTCCAACACTCCAACTAGCCAATTTCACGTGATAGGGTAACGCCACGTTGACAAATGTATATACTGACTACTTTTTATAGTTTTGAGTTTTAACCGAAAAGAAATATCAAATCCGGAAATGAAATATCTAATCGAAACTGAACTGAAATAATATAACCGAAATCAAACCAAATTTTAATAAAATATATATTTTTGAATTTTAAATTAGAAATTTACGGTTGTTCTAACTAAATTGAAACCAAACCAAAAATCAAACAATTATCCAAATATTCGAAATATATATTATATATCTACAATATTAGTTATATTTATGTTTAAAATAACTAATATAGACTGAATATTACTAAAAAATGAATTATTTCGAAATTTTTTATTCAAAATATCTAAAAAATTATCAAGTAATTCAAAACTTTAACTGAAATAACTCAATATTTTTATCCGAATTATCAAAAAAATATTAAAAAAATTAGAACCACGAAATCTAATCGAACCTGAGAATTTTCTTGATATTAATTGATTTCCGAAATATCTGAAAACCCAAAAAACTGAATCAAACCAAACTGGTTACCTAAACGCCCATTTTGGATCGGGTCACCCGACCTTGCTCTCATATATAATATATCTGGCCCAATAAAGCCCAAAACGAAGCCCACGTCTCACATGTTATCGCGCGTGAGTTACATCGTTTAAATGATAACGTTGCGAAGACAAGTCTGAACCGGATCAAAAGAAGATGGATCAACCCGACCCGAATAATGCTTCTGGCTTGATTCTCTCCGCCACTGAAACGATGCGGTCGTTTCTCGCGTCGGCCTGCGGTGATCGTCGTCTCTCCGATGAGCTCAGAGATATTGCTTCTGATCTGCGATCGAGAAACACCGTTCCTTACAAATTGCTCCGCGCAATATGGACCGGATCCGATCCTTCGACCAGACCGGACTTGTTGGGACTTTTCTCCGGTTCCGAGTTCGTCTTCACCAGCCCCAAACCCAGGGAAAAGGTATGTGTTAAGCTCAAGCGAAATCTGACCTAATTTGAATCTGTTGGGAACAATTGTGATTTTGGTTTGATTAATACTAGAATATAAATATGCATTTCTGTTTGGTTAATGGTAATAATCGAGCATTATCGACGTAATCGAGGATGCTTGTGGAAGTGTGTTTCCTAACTATGTTTATGTCTTTGCCATTTGTTTTTATGAGTTTATTGTTTGATTTGGTAGAGTGAAGAGCTGAAACTGAGATTGCATAAGCTGAGAGAAATAGCAGAGAGGAAGGAGTATGCTGAGCTTGTTAAAGACATAACACCCAAGAAACAAGTCGAAGAGCCTTTCTCTTCTTACAAAGACCAGCTCGGCTTTGGTAAGGACATTTCGCTTGGTTCTTGATTACTTTTTTCTTGGAATAGTATTTACACTTAGGATACTGAAAATCTTGCTTTTTTCTTTTATAGGTTTACACGTTGGTCTTACCATGTTCACTGGGTATTTGGTTGGATACTATTCCTTCAGAGCGTTATTCAACCGCAACCCCGCTCTGGTAATGTTTTCTCTGTGTTCTCATTTTCATTTTTGTGATTGAATTCTGGAAACCTGCTGTGACGGTTCAGTGTGGATTTTTGAATCATTGTGTGTGTTCGAATTTCAGAGTGCTGCTGGTGGGATTCTTGGATTAGTTTTGGCCATGCTTGTGGAAACGCTTCTGTTTATAATCAAAACATCTAGAGATGATAAGATTCAGAGCTCTAAATCATCATCATTCACTCCCACTACTAAGAAGAATCAATAGAACGTTTGTTTTTTGCATTCTCGTTCCGGTTCTACAGGGAAAAGAGATTTGTAGAGTTTTAGCTTGGAGTCGTGTGTGTGTGATATGATCGAATCCATCTAACTCAATTTGGGAAATTTTGTACACAAACAAATAATTTTAGGTTGTCTTGTCGAATACAATTGAAGTTTCTTCTTTGGCTTATGTATTATTCTATCTTTTTCTCTGTTCTAAACAATTGAAGCAAAGCGTTTGTGAAATTTTAGTCTTTCTCAGCTTCCCAAAGGATGTCTTTATCAAGTCAAAATGATCTTAATAAAGTATTTCCCAAGCAGACAAAAAATTATTTGGAGTTGTGTTAACTTTCCTTTCTCTTACATAAACAGAAAGGCTAATAAAACTACACCTTGTCTATAAATGTATATCAACAATCAATTTTGCTTTCAATTGTGTGATGAAGATTTGGGGACGATGCATGAATAACTATCTGTTTACTAATATTCCATCCACATTCCAGTTTCCATTTGTATGTTTCACGAGATATAAGTAGCGATTCAATCGGACTAGTTATATATGTAGAGATACAATCTCATGTTAAAAGGATACATTGTTCTGTTTGTGTTTCAAATTCACGTCGGTCAGATTCGATTCGATTACGAGAAGAATTGCTTTGAGTTATGTTTGATCATTTTGGTAATCTAATTGATCCTTTGTGTCAATCTAGAGTCTAGACTATCGGAAGTCATGTCACTTGAAAGGAAAATTTGAATTACTGCATTGCTATCATTTTTACTTTGAGAAAACCTATAACTATATATAGAGCTCTCCAAAGATACAACTTGACATTTTACCATCAAACAATTATCATTGAAACTTATTAGACATTGAAACTAATTAACTGCTAATTTAAATGTGTAGATCAACAATCATCCTTGCTCTCAATTGTGTGAGGGGGAGTTGGGAACGATGCGAGCACAATTGTCCTTGAGGAGAGGAGGGAAAAAGGGATTCAAGGGAAACATATGGGGCCAACAGTTTGTATCTAAAGCTGAAAATGCTTTGCAACATGCAGCTTCAACATTTTCAAATTTTCCGGAGAAAATTGATTTGGAGATTTCGAGCACACATCCTTCAATGTTGAAGAGAGACGACCAACATTTAATGAGATCAACAGGTGAGCTAAGTGGGAAAAGTCCAGGTATCGTTGCTTGGTGTTGCATCTGAGCTACTCCATTAGTGAAAAAAATGGCAGCACAAATTGAAGCAATAAAGAAGATTGAGACTCCAGCTTTGCTTTCCATTTTCCTTATGAAACTTTTTTTTCCTTTTCTTTTTTATTTTGGATTATACTTGAAAGCTTAGATGGATTTTGGATATGCGCAGAAACTAGTATATATATAGGATAACGGGTACATGATTTTATCAGATAAATCAAAGATTAACATATCAGTTTTAAAATTTGTTTCAAACTGTAACTCATGTTTAGGTTTAATGTATAATGTTACATTTTCTTACATAAAAGTTGAGTTGACTAATATAACTAAAGTATGTTCTTATTTACGTTTTGAAACATTAGATGTGAAAGTTTCTTTTGACCCACTGATTTTTATTTCTGTTCTTTTTAAACTTCAGTGAATGAGCCTCTGCCTTACGGTTATTAACCTTAGTAATATTACCTTAGAATAACCGCACGTAAATTACCACAGTCGCTTTCTACTTTGTAAACTTCAGTGAATGAGCCTCTGCGTTAAGGTGAATAAAGATTAGTTTGGAGGACATCAGGACAAGTAGATTGTGATGATTATCCTCTTTATAAATAATTAATGAGCTAGTAAGTTATGGAGAGGTGGTATGAGAATCTGAGTAGGGTTGTAACATTTTATGGAAGTTCACCATTATATCAGCTTTTTTGTGTTCTTTTTTCCAACTTTTGACTTCGTAGAAGCCTATCATATGTTAATGTGTTAATCTACACATCTTTGTCCATCCTCCTGTGTGAGATACTTTTGGTCTATTGATCTGCGAATTAAGATTGTTTGGTGATTTGAACACTCTTGTTCGTTCATTTGATTGAGTGACTCTATCTTCATCCACTTCAGCATTACTTAAGCTTAGAATCTCTTGATTTATCATCAGCTAATTTTATGGGAACTGCAAAGAGCATGCAATGCAACATGCATGCTTAACAAATTTATCTCAATCCAAGACTTAAACAAAACCAAACATAGCCATATCAAACCCGAAATGAAACCAACCTAATGGAAAAATTAAAAGATTTCATGTCTTCACAAGATCAATTAAGTTCTGTTCAAACTTGCTGATATAACCATCAGCAAAACCAGAATCGCTCAAAACATGTCTCCACTTCTCATGATTCCTCCTCACTTTCTCACCAACCTCACTACCTTCATCCATCACACTCTTCACAGCATCCGCCAAGCTCCGCCGCGAAAACCACCCATTCTCTTCCTTCTCAACCTCCACTGCCACCTCCATCTCTTCTGCCATCAGCCTCGCGTTCAATATCTGTTCACCGTGCTGCGGCACCAAAACCATTTGACAATCACACATCAACGACTCCCACATTGAACCAAACCCACAATGGCTAACAAAACATCCCACTGAAGGATGGTCTAACACCAACGGTTGCTGAACCCAACCTCCGTACACAACGCCACGTCCATGAACCCTCTCTTGGAACCCTTCTGGTAACGCTTCCTCCACCGTTGACACACCCGAAGGAGGCTTTATTGCTACTAGAAACGGTAAACCGGTTGATTCAAGCCCTAAACAGAGTTCTTGAAACTGATCTATCTTGTCTACAACAGGTTGGCTACCGAAAGCGCAGAACACAACAGAACCAGGATTGAATTTGGCTAACCAATCTGCCCATCTAGGGTCTAAGGAAGGCTTCTCCTGTTCGTCTACGGGGAGTACCGGTCCAGTTAGGTAAACTGGTCTGTTGTATTGGTTTTCTATGTAATCGCAGAATTTGCCTTCGGTCTCACGGCAAGTCCTTATAGCGATCGCGTCGCAGTTTCTCATCCCGGTAACTTTCCCATCGAAGAACGAACCAATCCCCTCGTGCCTCCTCCATACGAAGCTTAGGGCTTTTGCTTCATGTGCAAGCAAGACGACTTTTGAAGAAGGGTAACCTAGAGGCGGCTTAGCTAACTCCTCCGCTGATATTTCCTTCCCATCAATGATCTCTCGCTCCGCAGCAGGGACAAGACTTAGTGCAATTGATGCAGCGCTCACGGTATTGAAGCAAACAGTTTTAGCACCGACCGGTTTAGCAATTTCAGGTATCCAATCAGCGGAATCGAAGAAAACCAAATCCGGTTTGTTTGTACGCAGAATTGTCTCGACCTCTGGCCGGGTTTGGTTCATTGCAACTGCAAGCAAATGGGTCAAGAAAAAGGGGACGTCGGAGTTGGTCTCTGCACCGGGGGGGAGGCCTTTAACCTGAGGGATTGAGATGGTGTGGAAAGTGATAAGATTTGGGTAGCGATTAAGAGGTTGGAGCTGGTTTACAGCTTTCTTGGGAAGCAAGAAAATAATCTTGTGTCCTTTCTCTGCAAGCTTGTTGGAGAGGTGAAGAAAAGCAGTCATGTGACCAAATGCTAACCACGGATACATCACAATGCTCATGCTTGACGATCCATTCGATCCAAAATCGCCCATTGATTTTTTTGCTGTTGTTGTACTTTCTTTTTGTAATTTTTTTTTGGAATTGGAAAAAAGGATTTTTTTTTTTATACCTCGTTTTTTTTTTTTTCCTGTTTCCTATGTGTATGCGTGTTTTGGACGTAGATAAATACACAAAGTGGTAAGTAAGATTGGTGGGTCGCTCCTGGTGGTGGCTATTAGCCAACGAAGTGACTGGGCAAGTGTATCCGCCTGGTAAGTGGAAACACGTGATGCCTTTAGCTCCATAAATTCGACTTGAGATTCGAATCTTGTTTTCTTCCCTTTTATTCAAAATATATATAGCACTAATTTAAACGTTGACCTCTTTGCCAATGAATTGCTTCGTAAAACATAATCTAGGGCTATTCTGAGTAGTGTGTGAACGGATCAGTGGTCAAGTAATAATCAAGACGTATTTACATATAGGTTGATGTGATCGCAGATGAACCTTCTCTCTAGCTTTTCTTCTGTGGTTAATGATGGCACAAGTATATGAGCATATTCTTCACCTTTCCTACTTAATTATACGTAAGGCTCAATATGTATAAAGATGGTTAATTGCATTCATTTGACTGGTATATTAAGTAATGGATAAACAAAACTTCCTGCTAAAATTGTCTTTATAATATAACGACTCTCCTTAGAACGGACCCTCACCTCAAGCTAGACTTTTTTTTTCCAATTGTTGACTTCGTATCAGCATTCCCGTTGTTTTGTGACTTGATGAGTTAAGTTCTCAAGTATGATTATATGGAGCAATAGATAATGCATTGGTTCTTATAAGACAGGCCGAGGTAAAGATTATCTAACCATTGGTTCTCCACGGTTTCTGTGGTTATAACCATTGTAGCGGAGGCTCCTTGCTCAAAAATGATCATATGGAGCTATTGATACTGTATTGATTCTTTAAGGTGTGCCGCGTTAACCATTGGCTCTCCAAATGTATATAAAAACTTTTACATTCACATGTCACGTTTTGAAGAGTGTTAAGAATTTTATTGGTACCTTCTATATAATGAATCGTGAATAAAGAAACAAAAGTTTTTCTTTTGGATCACAGAGGCAAATGCATACAATGGAAAACTACCGGAACAGCATAAGTATAGGTTTAAAAACAAAGATGTTCAACAAACCCTTTCTTCTTCAAGGTCCTCCAAGAATGGCGTTCTCGGTATCTTCTCTGCTCAATGCATAGCTAAACCTTCTTTCCATGTCTCTCTCTAGATTTCCCGGACCGTTTTTCAAGTACCTGAGTTACAAAGCAATCTGTATTAGTCCCAACTTGGCCGGATTACGCACAGAGACTCTCAAAAGGAATTGATCAAGAAATGTCAACGTCTAGACTGAGTGGTTTGATTAATTGAGTTCCAAACATCAATTTTAGCTTTCTAAATCCCAATTCCTGCAAACTAACAGCATAAATCTTCTTGATAGTAGGCAAGAACAATCACCTTCCACATTACTAATACAGAACAAGGATTCACTGCATGGCACTCACTAAGTACTTGACAACACTATCCTCATTTACTTTATAAGACAAGTAGCTTTGATGTCAAAACAACACATCCAAAAACACTTCAACTAACTAAGGATCAGTCATGGAAGAGTCTTCGGATACTGACTAAATTAAGGTTAATTTTATTTATAAAAATCGAATTTTTAGGAAGTCAAAAAAGACTTTACTACCTTATGCAGAGATCTGTGACGTCAAGAGACAATTGGGCATGCCAATCAGGTTTCTGAATCAACCAAACAGCTCTATCGTCTTTGCTTTGGTAAAACCCTAGTTTCCTCAGCCACGCTTCGATACAAGGCAAGCTGTGAGAATACAGTGGCTTGTTCTTCTCCGGTAGCTTCTTCAGCCACTCGTCCTCCGTATCCGACACTTCCTCCGCTTCCGAAGATTTCGAACAAACTAGGGTTAGGGTTTTCCTCCGAATTGGGTAAGAAGAAGAAGAAGAAGCGTCACTACGCCATCTGGGCGAAAACGAAGTCGAAAAGTGAAGAAATTTCGCAGTGTTTAAGGATTGTGCACAGGGGAGTAGAACATTGGATGGTGTAAATTTGAACGTAGAGACACAATTCATGATCAAAAAGGAAAAAACTTTCACCAAGAAAACTGCTAATTTCCCCGGAAATCGAAGAGAATCTGAAATTTTTGAACCAGAGGAACTTCCAACTTCTTCTCGTTCTATCTTCAGACATAACTCTTGTATAAAACATGCCACGTCACTAGATTGAATTTGTACTAGCTGGGCCTTCAGTTACAGTTTCAAATAGGCTTTAGGAAATTAAGGCCCAATAATTCTTCAATCTGCTGACGTGGCAAAACATTTTTCCCGCCAAAAACGAGAAAACGCTCCGCTCCGCTCCACTCTTCGTCAACCCCAAATCTAAAGTCGAATCTCTCTTTTGTTTCTCTCTGTTTCAATTTTTACAATGGCTGGAGATTTGTTATACACCAAAACGCAGCGTATCGTGCTCCTCATAGATCTCAATCCGCTACTGATCAATCCCAACTCTGAGCAATACCTAGCCGTCGTGATCTCCGCCGCAGAGAAGCTACTCTCGTTTCCCCCGCTCTCAGCTTCTCTCTTCTCTTTCAAGTTCTTCATTTCTTCCATTTCTTCTCTCTTGTCTTCCTCCAAGCTCTCCGCACTCTCCATTTCGTCTTCCAAACTCTCGTTCGACCTCCCTAACCCTACACTCGTCTCCCTCAGACGCGCCATCGCCGCCGTTAAGCGATGCCAACTTCGATCGACTTCCACTGCTACTGCGGCGGCTCGTGGGGTCAACGTCGCGGCGTCTTTGAGACAGATCGTTTACGATTACGCTTGGGAGCCTGTGGTTCGAGATCCGGAGATTGGTATGATTCCTGGGTTTACTGAAGGTGGAGTCGATGTCGTTAGGTCGAATTTGGTCGTCATGTTTTCCCCAATTTCTAGGGATTTGAATTGGGTTTCTGAGTTTCTCGATGTTGAGAGCTGTGATGAGTGTTTGAGCGAGTTGGGTTTGTTTAAGTCGAAGCTAAGTGAGGTTTTCGACTGTGTGAATGATTTGTTTGATGATAGAGATATTCGTTTGAGCTGGATTGATGTTAAATCAGAAGATAGTTTTGGTGAAAGAAGCGAATTGGGATTAAAGTCTGGGTTTTTCGGTAGTGGGATTAGAGAATTGGGCTGGGGACATTGTTCTACTGATTCAGTTATTTATGGTTCTTTAATCGTTCCCTTTGGGTTAATATATCCAACGATAGGTATTTCTCCAAAGCTGGCTACGAGCCACAAGTTTACTGTTCAAGCCAGTCTTGAGATTGCTGATATTGATGGTAAACCTATGGAATGCAAATGCGGTGAGCTGGAGTTTTCTTCTTCTGAAATTTCTAGTGGGAGGAGGTGTGATGAGCTCATCAACTTTGGTAGTGTACCTGAGGAGGAACCTTATTCGGGATCTCTAGTTGAACAGTTCTGCAATGGAATCAACAAACTTAGTATTAAAGCCTTGAGGATGTGTGATGATCTTGTCGATATTGAGAGGTTTACTTGTGATACTTTTGTTGTTCATGAAGTCTGTCAGGGATCTGACCAAGAGCAGGAGCCGGAGAGTGGATTTTGGGCTGATTTGGTCCTTCAGATACTAGAAAAGGAGACGGGTGAGAAAGTAGTGAAAAGATCATCACCCATTTGGCAGATTTTATTAAGTTATCTCTATAGGGAAGGTTACTCAGCTTTGGTTACTCTTACGAATACCGATGGTAGTTCGCGGACGGGAATCTTAAAGCCCTTCACTTTCTCCTCGGCTTTAATCTGTGTTTTTGATAGTGAAGTCTCTCCTCAAACTGTGGATCATGAAGATAGCAGTAAGAAAGTCAGTTGTAGCGAAACTAAAAGAAAAATTAGCAAAAAGATTCTGAATTCACTTCATGACACTAGCTGGGAGGATTTCTGCAGATCGGTGAAAAGTTATGGTCAAATAGATATAGAGGATGCATATTTTTCCAAATTTAGTAACTCGAAGAAATATAAGTTTCTGAAATGTTGGATGAAACAGTTTAGGCAACCCAGAGGTTGTAGCTTGTCAGTGGCTAGTAATTGCGATGCACAGGAGGATGTACAAGCAGATCCAGTTGAGAAAAGTCACAACTCATCTGAAGAGTCAGAAAAGGCTTTCTCTTTACCTGTATCCGAGGAGGAGATTGCTTTGAGTGGAAATCGTATATCCGTAAGGCAGGAGAATGATACATCTGTTATAGCATCAGAGTCATCAGAAAATTTCTTTGCTAGCCTTCCTAGTAAAATCAAGCAAGGGATTGAGTCTGAGGAAATAGACTTGGCAGCTCTGGCTGAGCGGCTTGTCCAGTCCTGTCTCCTCCATTCCTCTCAAAGACTTGAGAAAGATTATAGCTGTGAGAGTGGAACCCTGTCGTTGGTCACTGAGGAGCTAACCAAGATGCTACTGAAAGAACCGAAAGATTTAGTTGCCAAGTTTAAAAAGAAGCATTCATCATCTACGGCAAGTGAGCAAAAGTCTGATGAAGCTGCACCCAGTAGCATCATTAGAGAGTATCCTTTTTTCTGTTTGATTACACTATCCAACTTCTTCGTATGCTTTTGATCTAGTGCCATTTATGATGCTTTGTTTCATATATATAAGCTGTTGGCATTATTGTTCTGTTTTCTTTAATTAGCTATAAGATACGAGCTGCAGATTCTTTTCCGAATGGAGATTCTAAAGTCAGAGATAGGTTCGGGAAGTGAGGAGTCTGTGACTCAAAAGTTTGCAAAACAGATTTGCATGCTTCTTGAGGCCATTCAGTGCAAGTTAGACGGTGGATTCTTTAGTGATTGGAGCCTTGATAAGTATGTGGACAAAATTATAAAAGCCAGGTATGCATAATCCCATTCTCAGAGTGTAGTAGTTTTGGGTTATATATGTATTTATGCTAATGCCATTGACATGCCCTTCTCAGGTATCATCATACTCTTGGAGAAGCTGTCAGCATAATTTATACAGAGATGGATCTGCTTATGTTCAGTGACGAGGAACTTGAAGATAGTTTCATGAACAATGAAGACAGTAGTCAATCAGGGAGAGAAAAGACCCATAGCAATCTCAAGAATCATCATCGTAATCATAGAATTAAAGATGTTCCCGGTACGAGTAAGAAGAACCTTTCGAAGAAAGAGACCAGGGAGTGCAGAGAAGCTAGGAAAGTGGTTGAAGCACAAGAACGGAGGGAAAGGGCAAGAAGATTCTCGAGTTTCACAAGTTGGATGCCTGATCTTTGTAGAGTTTGGGCACCGAAACAAGCAAAGAACTCTAAAGACAAAGCGGATCAGCAGAAGAGAATGGCCAAAAGGAAGAAAGAACAAAGATCGGTGGAGTATGACAGAGTATGTGAGACTCCAGTGACAACAGATAACAAACGAACACGAACTGATGACAGAGATGAACACGAGCGTGGGACTCTGCCTCGTAGTTCGGTACCAAAGGCTTTGTTTCAGGATGATTCTTAGGTAAACTCTTTCTCATCTGTATATCTTACACACTTTTAACTGGAAATAAGGACTACATTGAAGTCCCACTTATAATGAAATGAAGCTTGAATTATAAGTGGAAATGGGAAAATGACATGATCAATAGGAAATGGGAATGAGCGGAGTTGTATTTGTTAGAATTTATGTAGCAAATAGGGAGCAAGTAATCCAAAACTGTATTTTATTTCACGAAAACCTTGTCAATACGAGTGTTAGAAGAAAGTTGCATAATTTGTGTTTCTCTATTTCTTTTTAACAAATGTCATTTTGCGACTTTTTATATAATTTTTCTAAATGGCCAAGACCAGAATCCAGATGTTTGCATATCAAGAATTATCTATGGCAAATCTCTATCCCAAGAACCGTGGGATTCGTGAGGGAGCCAGTTTCAGACTTTGGACTTAGAATTTGGTCTTCATGTACTGATGATCCTTGATCCTGTTGAATTTCCAGTCATTAAAGCTATCTACTACCCAAACTTTACTGTTCAGGCTAGTCTCCAGATTGCAGATATTAATGGTAAACATACGGAATGCAAGTGCCGTGAGCTAGAATTTTCTTCTTTTGAAATGTCTAGTGGAAAGCGGTGTGATGAGTTCATCAACTTGGGTAGTGCACCTTAAGGAACCAATTCCGACTCTAATTGAACAATTCTGCGATGGATTCACCAATCTCAGAATAAAAGCCTTGAGGATGTGTGATGATCTTATCGTACTCGAGAGGTATACCTGAGATAATTCTGTTGTTCTTGTAGTTTTCCATGAATCTGACAAAGGCAGGAGCAGGAGAGTGGGCTGATCGTTCTTCAGATATTAGTGAAAGAGGCAGCTGAGAAAGTAGGGACAAGATCATCAACAAAATTTTTTAAGTTATGTCTATATGATTATGGATGGTTACTCCTACAAGCTTAGACTTTACACTTTAGAAATTAGAATCTGGTCTTCATGTACTGATCCTTAATCCTTGCACACTCGATTAGTTGCATCTTCAGTTTTTACAGTAACACAAAATAGGTGTGTGTATTTAGAGGATTCTAACACATGTATTATTAATATTAATTATCTAAATTAACATCTGTCTCACAAAGAACTAATGAGCTAACAATAACGTCTGCCAAAACACATAATCGTAATAAAGCAAACTGTATAAGATACAGTACACAGCAAGTTTAGAGTACACAAGATACGTGCAAGGAAAATTAACCGGAAACCCGGTTTTATAGATAAACCAAAGCACTCTGACGAGGAGAGATACTGAGACACCATAAGAGGCTTTACACCTTGCGGACTTGAATGTTATGGGTTGACTGTGATCGCCAGATTGGTTGTGACCCGCTTTGTACAATCGCTATTTCCTCCCCTTTCTTCACCATTCCTTGTTTCTGTTCATCCAAAAGTTACCAACTCAAACTTTTTATCCCCACAACCACAAAATGTATACTATATGTATACTATATAAATAGAAAATAGAAAGCTAAATCTAGTTATTTAACACTAAGTTTTAATAGATCCTTTGAATTTACCAGTAGTGTAGCCAAAGCATTAGCGAAAGTCTCTTCTGCATCATCTGAGAACTCCATATATATGGGGCATACACCTTGATACAAGGCTAATCTTTGCTGTATTCTTTTCCTGTAGATTAAAACCTCTATCGTGGTGAGTTCTTAAATTTACCAGTTGTCACAGTCATTTGATCTGGAAGAATAAACATCGAATGCTCACTCGTTTGTGAAGGCATAGATTGTGCCGGAAGGGCGATAGTGACTTAGTAGTATGGCCATGAAACCAGTTCTGGTGAAGACAACAGTTGACGTTTCTAGTGTGTTTGACATCATGGTTGCATGGTATGCAAACATCTCACTCATATGGTTCTGTATAGATTTAAACATTTTTCTTGTTAATATGAATTAGATAGCAAAGTTAGACTAACCTAGATAAACACTCATGGTGCAGAGTTTAAAAAGAAGAAAAAAAGGCACGGGTTACCTTAAAGGCTTGACCAAGATTAGGTGGCAATTCACTACTAGTAGTAATGGTTGCTTCTGTTCGCAGTGCAACTGTATGCATCACTCCAGCAGCCTTCAATGGGAATCTAATACCAAGTAAAGTTCAGTTTCGGGAATATACCCTCAATACTTTCTACATCCACACCAATATAAGCCAAACTCAGTATTATACGAAAATCGTCTCAAGTACTCACTTTCCGTGAGCAGTTTCTCCTGAAAGCATGACTGCATCAGCACCTTCTCTAACAGCAATAGCAATGTCAGAAACCTCCGCCCGGGTTGGAGTTGGATGCACTATCATACTCTCAAGCATGTTAGTCGCAACAATAACAGCTTTTCCCATGCTACGGCATAGGTTAATGATCCTCTCCTGTTTATCAAATACCAAAATTTTAAATCCAAGAAATTTTCGCTTGTTGTAAAGCTGTGGAATTTGCAAAACTCGTTTTCCTTTTTATCAAAGCTGACCTGAAGTATGGGTACTTCTTCAATAGGAAGCTCTGCACCAAGATCACCTCTTGCAACCATTGCCTGGAAGAAGTACACAAATCTCATTCAGCAGCACACTCACAGGACTCATTCCATTCAAAAATTTATCTTGTGGTAACACCGATCTTATTGTCACAACAATCTAAACATTTAGTTTCACATAACACTCTCAGACTTTACAGTATACAAGAAAGGGAAGAACAAACAAGGTTGGTGGAAAAGATTACCCCATCTGATGCCGTGATAATGGAATGCAAGTTAGGTATGGAGTCTGCGCTTTCAATCTTCACTATCACGTGAATATCGGCGCCACAACCTGCCAAATATTTGTAACAAAAATATCACGATCAGAACAAAAGTGAAGAATCATAGGCAAAGCATGCAATTAGGACAGGATCGGTTTCACGTAATTACCATGAAGGTATTTCTTCAATTCATGAACCACTTGTGCATCTTTGACAAAAGAAACGGCATAAAAGTCAACTTTGTTTTCCACCCCAAACTTAATATCCTCCCAATCCTTCTCTGGAAAAAGAAAAGAAGGTTGAATCAGTAAGATCTTTCAGACTTGAATAAGCAGCAGTTACCCCAAAAAATAACAAGAACTGAAATAAGAGGGTGAACAGAAAGTTGAACCAGTGATTGAAGGCAGTGTTGCACTTTTCCCTCGGACATTCAAGTGTCTCCTTGACTTAAGTTCTCCACCATCAACAACTTCACATTTGACAGAGTCTTTAGTCTTAGACTTCACCATAAACGACATCATACCACCTGAAACATAGGAACAGAACCATTGATTCGCAACATATTGGAAAAAATCAGAAAGGATTGAAACAAAGCAAATTCATTTTCACCAAAGGAGATCTAAACGCCTTTTACACCAAGTAATGAGATCAGCGTACCATCAACAAGGAGCATGTCTCCCGCTTCGACGTCATTGACAAAATCATCATAGTTCACACTGACACAACTTGGTGTGCTGACACCTCTCTCAATTGTAAAAGTAAACTCTTGACCAGGGTTTAACATGATAGGTTGGGGTAAATCTCCACTCCTAACTTCTGGACCCTATGAACAATGAAACTAATCGTCAAAGAGAATTCTTAAAAATCTGTCGAAGTAAATAGAGAATGACTACAAAGATAAACTCTGAAGAAATGGGAAAAGCAAAAAACAAACCTTGGTATCAAGCATGATAGCAATGGTGTTGTCCTTAGATTGTGCATTGTATTCTTTGACCAAATCAATAACCTTCTTATGCGAAGCATGATCACCGTGAGACATGTTCATCCGAGCAACATTCATCCCAGCTTCAGCCAGTTTCCATATCATTTCTCGAGTGTTGGTAGAAGGACCAACAGTGCAGACAATCTTTGTCTTCCTCCTTACTGTCGGTTTCGACCACATCCCTACTGATGTGTCACTAAACTGCTGCATTTCCAACAACCGCTCCAGCTGCTCCTCTCTCTAATCCACATTGAACAAGAAGAGGAAAAGTTAAAAAAAACATTCACTTTAGTAATCACAGTAAAAGTGTGTAACTAGTCATGAAACATAGTACAAAACACACCCAAGTGGACAAAACCGACACTTTAGCAACTCTGAAACTCAGACAACTTATAAAACCTCAGTCTCCACATATAATTGTATTTATTTTTAATTTTCTTCTCACAACTGTAACTAACTAACAAATTATCAGTAACAGATGTGCAATCTGAATAAATAACAGAAAAGATCGATTTTTTTTCTTTCAGATGGTCAAAACTTCAATTTAAACTCAACGGCCAAAAGCATAAGACTTTATATTGTCTCACTCAACATCAAAGCGAACTGGATAGCTCTTCTACTGAAATCATCAAATTAAAATGCTTTCTCATATACTAATCATGTTTTTGAGATAATGAAGCCACATTCAAAAATCTTGTATACAGCATACAAAATGATAAGCTCACATACGTTTGGAACATCCTCTGGAGACACTGGAATCACTTCAGTCTCCACACGAGCGGATCTCACAGTTGTATCAACCACTCTCCTGCTTCTGAGAGAGACTCTTCCACTCTTCTTCGCTTCGTTTGCAAGAACCTTCACCGCAAAACTCGCCGGCTTCAAGAACTTGTCGGATCTCATAGACAAAGATCCACCGTTGGGACATAACATCGAGCCTTGAATCGACCTCGTCGCAACCACCTGCGCCATGTTCGTATTGCGGTGAGAGAGAGAGAGGTCGGAAAGCTGGGAGAGAGTAGTGAAGATTTGATAGTCTCGGCGGAATTTACGAAGACGAAGAAGAAAATGCTTAAGTTGTATCGAAAGAGTGACAAATCATATAAAGTAAGTTGAAACAAATTAAACCAGAAAACGACACACACATAATAAACGATGTCGTATGACTCCACTGCATATTGCCCGTTTAAACCCAATAATAAGGCCATTTAAACCTATAGCCTCAATGATAAGCCCATTTTCTTACATATGGGCCCGTATAAACCTCTGGGCCAACAAATTTCGGTGTTTGTTTTTTACATTTGAGGATTAAAGAAATGGCGGGAAAATGTCTGGAACTATACGCGCCACAAGAACCCTAAATCAATGAGATTAAACTTCATCTTCTTCGATGTGTATCTTCTGATTCCATGTTTATCATTCGTTCGCTTTCATCTCCGGTTTAACTTCTCGTCACAATCTGCGTAAAACAAAAATGGACACAGAGGAGAGAACTTCAACGAAAAAGAAGAAGATGGATTTGGAAGGTTTGTCAGTAATCTGCAGCGATCTCGGCGAACCAGAGGAAGACGGAGATAGAAAAAGAATCGGATACACCAAAAGCGACTACTGTCTCGGTAACTTCTCCTCCCGTGCCCCAAATGAATCCGACTCTTCGCTCAATCGATGAGTCTCAAACTGTTTTAATTTTTAATTTTTCGCAGATAATCTGAAAGACTTGCTGAGATTCCTGAGACGAGACGATCCTCAGAGCAGAGAAGTATTCAAACAGGTCTGTGCGTGGAATATAGTCTCTAAAGATTTGATTCCAATCATCGAGCATTATCAAGACCAACATCACTTAGTTTTAAACGCAGGTACTCTTTCTTTCTTTTTTGTTCTCTCTTTAAAATTTAAATTTTATTATTAGAGATGTAATGTTGTAATCTGATTGTTTTCAGTTAAGGTGTTGGTGTTTCTCACAATGCCTGTAGAGTCTGACTCAGATGATGTTCCTCAGCAAGTTGAGTATTTATGGGGATTGAAGTCAGCTATCACTTTCAGTAACATTGTTGGAGTGATTGTGTCTTTGCTTGAAACACCTCTCGAGAATTTAGAATTGTAAGTTAAAGTTTGTCTCATTTAGTATTCTTGCTCTGTGTGGTGCAAACCCGTTTTTTTATTAACCGATCATTTATGTTTTCTTTTTTTTTTTTTGCAGAGATGAATTTAACGAGGAAGATTGGAAATTGGTTCAGCTTGTGCTTACTTTGTTCAGGAATTTACTAGCTATTCACGATATTTCGCCGCTTCAAAAAGCTGGAGAATCTACTTGTTACTATTTGTCGTTGAGGGATCAGTTTCTTGAACTCTTGTCTCGTGAAAACGTTATGGATATATTTATAGTTATCACTCAGACTATCGAGGGTTCTAACAGTTTGTTGAGACATGACAACCTGCTTTTGCTAGAAATCTATCATTATATTCTCTTGGGTCAAGATATGGAGCTCATTGCACAGGCTCCTGAGAAGGTCAGTGTTTCGACTGGATCAATACGGTTTACAGGATTGAAACGAGTTTTTTTATGGTATTGACGGATGTGGTCGACCGTTTTTTGTTTTGGCAGTTGGATAAAGGGATAAAGGCTTCTGTGGACAGTTTGAAGAAATTAATGGAGGAGGAGGGGGTCAAAAAAAAGCTTGCAAGACTCAACAAAACGAATCAGCGTCATTCACAATTTGGTGGGACGTTCACTCGGGTTACAATGGTATTGTTTCTCGCCATGGTTCTTAAAAGTTAAAGGAGCCATGTAAAAAAAATTAGTAATTTGGATGAGATTTTTTATAGGGTGGCACTAAAGCATTACTAATGGGAATACCTTCTAATGAGGAGAGTACAGTACTAAAGCCTCACAAAGGTCCTGGAGCCACAGAGAAGATTGTCTGGGAACATGGACCAATGCCTGTGACAAATGACAGTGTTTTGAAGTTGCTGTATGAATTCATCAATCAGTTTCTGTCAGGTGGATATAATGGTAAGTTACACAATAGTGCAGCGACTTTTCTTTATACTTGGTTTTAAGTACGTGGATGCTGATGCCAGTGTACCATATTTTCTAGTTCTGATGCAGTCAGTATGTGAAGATATAGAAACGGAGCATCCCTCCATTCAGAATAGCGACATTGTTACATTCTTCCAGGTTGCTCAGGCAGTCACCTCCTTTCAGTTTCATAAGTCTTTGGCTTCCATTGTGAGTAATGGAACAACTTATGGGTTTTTTTACCTAAGTTTATATATTGCTTAATATCCATCCATGGTCTTTTGGTTAGCTGGCTTATTTCCTTTTTCAGCCAGCAAGAGGAACAGAAGAAACTCCTGAACTTTCTAACGATCAGAATGCCGGAGGAAACTTATCTAAGAGTGACATTTGTGCGCCAATTGCAGCAACAATTAACGACAGAATGTTTGTGCTTGTCATTTCAAAATGGCGCTATGCATTTGATGGTCTGAAGGAAACTAAAGATTTTAAGTTTCTATCTGCAGCAGGCTCTCTTGTGAAAACTATGGTATGAAATATACATGCTTTAATATCTTCTGGCTAATTCCCTAAGACTACTTCTGGATGTTTTCTTATTTTTCTACATGGTTTCTGTAGATATATGCATGTATCAGCGGTTTACGAGTAGGAAACATGAAAAATCATTGCTGACTCCGTTCTCCGTTAACAGTTAATTGCGGATACTCATGGTCTGCATTGTTCACTTGGTTATTTTGCAGCTTTGCTTGTTAGATCTGGTAATTAAGTCGTTACCTGAAGACTCTCGGGAAGCTTTTACTGTCCGCATCTTGCTTTATAAGTTGTTTTACGACCAAACTGATCAAGGGATGTGTCAGTTCATCCTGAATCTGGTGAGAAGTTTTGACACGCACAAGCAACCTAAAAGGTGAGCCTCTGCTTCTGTTTCTTCTTATTCCAGAATCTTGAGGGCATGCAGTATCTTGCGCCATCAGCGATTTGTCAATTATTTTAGTCTGATATATATAATCGGTGAATCTTGGAACGTAGACATCATCGTGACTGAAAACCTCATGTTAATGTTTTTAGTTTCGTGTATGATGGTGCTTCAAATTACTTTCTGTTTTTTTGGTCAGTGAGCTTGGAGATCTGGTGGAAAGCATCCATATAATAGTAGGCCTTATGGAAAACCTTCAAGGACGTGGAACTTTGAGGGTATGTAACTGCTTGGAAATGAAACTTATGAAACTTTGATTAGATTATATATTTACATGTGTCAAGGGTTATTTATGCAAATTTTCAACCGAACACCTGTTTCATGCCCCAGGTTTCTAAAAAATCAAGAAAGACGAGAAAGAAAAAACACGTGGGAAATAAAGAGGCCACAGTTCATGAACAGTCTGAAAATCATCTAAGTACATCAAACGAAGCTAGCACCGCCAAAAGCACACCGATTGTTAACTCAACAGTTTCTACTGAGGATGTACCAATGGATGTACCTCCCAATAATCCAGGGGATTCCAACCTAGGGATTGAAGGCGATGAAATTCAACAAACGCATAGCCCTAAATCAAATCATGTGGTCGATGATATGTCTTGCGGCACTGACGATTCTTCTGCTGACGAAGAGCAAACTGGAACAGATGAAGTTGATTTCAAGGTTTCGACATTTATTTCTGCTTTTGCCAGCAACAGCATCATTCAAAACATATGCTGGTTGCTAAAGTTTTATAAAAGCAACCCAAAACCGACGAATCACCACATAGTAAGCATTTTGCGGAGGATTACAGAAGACTTGGAACTAGCTCCCATGTTGTATCAGGTAAGTATTTTGAATCACGTTCCATAATTGGTAAGTTTATTTCTATTAGTTTGCAACTTCCTCACTTTTTTATTTGGTTAATTTTGCAGCTGTCACTGCTAATAACATTCCATAAGATCCTTGATGAGCAGAAAGCTTGTCCCTGTAAAGACTATGAAAACATAGTTACCTTCCTGACTGATCTGGTTAGAAATATGTTGAAGAAAATGAAGACACAGCCCCTTCTCTTTGTGGAAATTCTCTTCTCAAAGAGTCGCAAAGAATGCCATTACATAAATGCCGAATATATGTTGCATGAGCTTGGCCATCTAAGAAAAAAAATGGGAAATCTAGGGAATATCTCAGGAACTGAGGAAAATGCTTCGCCATCGGACAAAGGATGGACCCGCAGAAACATAGCCGATGCTCTAGGTGATGATGAAGCTGATGTCGTGATATCTTATGATCAAGAATTTCAGAAGTAAGAAAGGATTTCATTATAGAACAGAAACTTCCCTTTATGCCATTAGTCTATATACCGTATGTTTCTTGTTAGCTGACGATATGGTTCATTTTTATCGGCTAATGCTTGGGGATTTTGCTTGCTGCAGTGAGGACGATCACATTGTGGAAAATGAATCTACAGGACCATCTAAAAGAAAGCGAAGACTTGTTCTTGACGCTGACATGGAGAAAAAAATCAGAGAGCTATACGAAAGGTATGTGTTGTTCGATGCGTGGAGATGGGGTAGTTACTGAAGGAATAATGTCCGCTATTTCTTACTTTAGTATAACTACTGATCCATGGTATAGATTTCATAAGCATTGATCCACGGTTTAGATTTAATAAGCTTTGATACATGGTTTAGATTTGATAAGGATCAGAAGTTAAAAACTCAGAACTTTACATGTGAGCTAGGTACTTTACAATATGATTCAATTGGTTGCTTATAGTATAATTGTTGCAGGTTCAAAGATGATAAAAATTGCAGCCGGCTTATTGCCGAAGCTTTGGATCCTGATGGTGGAATTTCTGCTGCACAAGTAACCAACAAGCTTAAGCAGCTAGGTCTAGACACAAGGAAAAGACTTCGGCGTGGTGATAGCTCTCTGGAAGCAAATGAAAGCAAGAATAAAAATGATGACCCAGATAACCTAGAGGGAGCATCAGATCGGCAACCTTCGTGAGTATCTCATAGAGTTTACAAAATCTTCGAACCTAACATGTTTAATTTTGGGTTTTAAGGACTCCTCTATTGCTTTTGAAACAGAAACACCAGAAGAAGAGTGAGTTCCTTTAGGAAAGAACAAGAAACACTTATCAAGGAACTATATGAGAAGTGAGTGTCAATTCCCCTCCTCTGACTCTTTCTGTGCAACAGTTTTATTGACTCTTGTTTATGTGCAGGTTCAAGGACCAAAGACGCTGCTGTTTTTTAATTGCCAAAGAACTGGGCTCTGAAAATACCACTGCACAAATTTCACGTAAACTAAAGCAACTCGGTCTACGTCTCCCTCGTCGTAAGAAGTCTGAAGCTGGCATGATGCTGCAAGATGACGATGATGATTCTTCAGCTAATGACTCCGACAACGAAACATTACTAGCATTCAAGAAAAGGTAACTACATGTTGTAATAAGATGACTCTCATGAAGATCAAACGTGATTTCTTGAATGATGCAATATTGATACTTGAGAGTTGTTTTTTGTAGGAAGAGCAGGACAACACGAAAGATTGAGAAGCACACAAGCCCAAGCAATAAGATTACTCCAGACGGTTCCGAAGACAACACAGAAAGGTAAAACTACCCACTTGTTATCTCTTTATCTGGTTTATAAACAAGATTAACCTCTGAGATTGATTGATTTCATAAGTCTCATAATTACTCTCACACTTTTGTAATTAGGAATGAAACTAGTGAATATGTGCCTACCACTAACAAAGAAGAGGACAATGATCAAAACGACATCTCCCAGGAAAGTAGAGAAGCCCAAACTTCAACTCCATCTCCTGAAGATCCGAATCTTTTATCAGATCATGAACTGGAGGATGATGAGTTGGCAGATTCCGGTGATGACTCTGAAGGTGGTGGTGCCTCCCTCAGTCAAAGTCCGCTTAGTAGAAGAAAATTGAAAATGGTACTTGATGTGGACGACGAGGATGATTGAAGATAACAAGGCTCATCCTTATCCTTTGTTATTGTTTTATCGCTCCGTATATAGACAGCTCATTAGAAAAATACTAGAGATACAATTTCCATTTTGTTCACCTCATAATTCAAAGCTCCTAAATATGTTTTGTTAATTTTACTTTTTTCTATTAGAAACACAACACACACGCATTTTTCCTACTTCGGCAAGAAACAATCTCTCATTCTTCTCAAAGACTTAAAGGGGATTATGGCTGAGAGTGGAACCCTCTTGTTGGTCACTGGGGAGCTAACCATGATGTTACTAGAGTCTGTTCTTTCAATTTTTCACTTCAGTTCAGTTCATTTACCACTTGGGCATCTTTGACGAAGAAACTGCATAAAGGTCAACTTTGTTCTCCACTCCGAACTTAATGTCCTCCTAATCAAAAAAGGTAAACTTTTTGTTACTCAAAGATGAAATCGGACTGACCGGCCCGTTTGCTTACGATATTTTTATAATAACCTCCACAAAGCTATTTTTTTCGTATGTACCTAAAGTACCAATGATTAGTTTAAACCTATAATTAGTTGAGAGAGTGATGATGAGAGATGATTGCAAATTTTCTTTAAGAGCATACGCGCGCATACCAATCAATCTCACAAAGAATACTGAAAAAGAGCTTCGATATGAACTGACTATCTGCTTCTTTTAAAGGAACTTGGAGATGGTCTATTGAAATGGCCATACCATTATATCCTCCTGACATAAACTGAGTGATTAAACCATGCAATAACTTCAAAACATTGTCAATTGTCACGGGCATTAATTTGGTTCGTGTTCCCTGACAATCACTAATGACTAATTCACTTTTTATTGTTGTGTTTGGGAGAATTTTCGAACATTCAAAAGTCTGAAAGATCTCATACTTTCTATGCTTATTATTTGTAGGTGATGACGACTAGTAGAGACGAGTTCACAAATAGGTTTAGATTTCATAAGCACTGAAAATCGTAAAACTCAGAGTTTTACATGTGAGACATGGTAGTTTGCAGTTTGATTCAATTGGTTGGTTATAACAATTTTTTTTGCAGGTTCAAAGATGATAAGAAATTAGCCGGTTTGTTGCCAAACATTTGAGATTTTTCTCATACTAGGACTCAAAAATATTGTAAGCAAACTATAGAAATGAAACTGGTCCACATGTGCCTACTACAAATAAAGAAATGGACAATGATCAAAACAACATTTTCCGGAAAAATAAAGAATCGTAGACAGATGTTCATATCAGCATTAGTGCTCCTAGTTCATCTCCAAAAGTTCCAAAAAACAAAAAAATTCAGATCAAACTGGAGGTTGATGGGTTAGCAGATTTTGGTGAGGCACGTGCCAATAAGATCATTTATACAAACAAAATTTTATAAATCAAATTACAAAAAATATGTTTATAAAGAGTTTGAAACAAGCTGAACGATCTCACTACATCAAGACCCTTTCTACATGCACAAAAGCCTAATTACCATTGGCTCCACAGTCGAATCATCTGTAAGAAATACGTATGTGCCTCCCATAGCTAGCTTGGGATATATTGCACATGAATAACATTCCAACTACATGCAGATGGATCGAATACCTCTCACAATTTTGGATGACATATAGAAGAGACCATCGCATTATAAGACGTTAACTACATCCTAAAGTGAGAAGGAACCACATTAGGGAAGTCTTCATTTACCGATGTAGTTGCACCAGGATGCAAAGTGCTCATTGTGACTCCTAGACTCGAGAGACCATTTTCTTTGTAGGAGCACAAGAGAAAGAAAATATCCTTTGATATCTCCTGAATCTAGGCAAGTTTATGCACTCTCGAATCAAAGGATTGAAGAAGAAAGGTTGTCGAGTGAAGCATAAGTCTCCCATGAGTAATCACCCATAAATTGGAACAAACGATAATCAAAGACTTCAGATAACCCAAATAGATTCACGGCCTTTGTTTTCTTCTTCTCTATTGGGTCAAAGGCCCGTAAAATCCCCCCTGATGCTTCATGGATCCAAATATATAATACAGGAAGGCAAATCTCTGACCTGAGCAGAAAGCAGGAATTTTACCCTATTCTTGCAAACAAAACAAAAACGTACAATATGATAACTATAAAAGATCCGAGGAAATATAAAAGTTCTTAGAGTAATATCACCCAAGTTTTTAAAATCATCCGCATTCTTCTTCTCCGAAGTTTTTGATAGTGATAACTTTCAATATAAATATTTCATTTGAAATATGATCTCCAAGGCATTGTATAGGACAGCTTACCTAAGTTGAAGAGGCTTTCTCTCGATTAAACTTCATTCACAACATAACGACTTCAGCACTTTATATGTGTACAAATTCGAAACTCAACTTAGGAAACAAATGTATTTGGAACCTACATAATATCTCCATGTAGTTCAAACTTATTTCATTATTTTATACTTTTAAAATTACTTATTTATCTTCAACCAAAACTGAAAAATGAGAGGGTGTAACTGTTAGGACTGCTCTTCCAATTAGGAGTAGACACATTGAACCAAGAATTGGTGTGTAGAAATATTGACTATCTCACAGACTACAAATGGAAGAAAGAGCTCGAGATGGTGGCAAAATCTTTGTTAACGTTTCACATTTTTCTGGAACTTTTACCGCTTTTTTATACATCTAATTTGGTAAAACATAGGATCTAGATTTTGCAGAATTAAGTCACTTCTTAAGAGAACATGATATGTATATGTCATTTGATTTTTAATACTTTTGCTGAGTGGGATCATTTAAATTTTGTAAATATGTGCAGTGGCGTTGGTTCCCACCCGTAAAATAATTTTCAAACTTTACGTCGGGTTAAATCCCCCATTTTGACAGTGTGCGAAAAAATACATAGTCCAAACTCCAAAGATCCAATAACACAATACACGAAGTAGAATATGCAAACTAGTCATTCATAATTGATTCAGTCAAGCTAAGTTCATTACACCCTTTTCGTTAGAATTTTAGAAAAAGTTTTATTGTCACAATTATGAAAAGCTGTATATTAACTGCTTTTGATAGTGGTTTTTTCATATGGCGTGTGAATACAAATGTAAATCTTTACTGAAACCTAAATTATTTACCCAACCCGAAAAAGGAGGAAATATTCCATCTTTGACTGTAATGATTCACAATTCAGTCTCTCTTTTTCTTCACTATCAGTCTTTTTTTTTCATTCAAACTTGGTCCATAGGCATTTAGCCATTTACTAGCCTGTGTGTCAATGATCGTATTCTTTATTTTGATAAAATAATATGATCGTATTTATATGTTTTCATAATTTCGTCTGTTAGTGGATTCTATATTTCATTTAACACTTTTAAAAAATGTCGATCTACACGTGTATAAAATTTTACTTCATAGTAGAATTTACAATTGATCTCTGTATTTTTTAATTTTCTTTTTAACTTTATATCTCTCTGTATTAAGATTAATCATTCTTTACTCTTAATTAACTCGGTATATGTATATGGTCGTGTGGATAATTCGTTTTAAACATGCAATAAACTAAAGACCCTTTTTGGGCTAACAAACTAAAAATCTATATCTGTCTTCTGAAGCCTGGTTTATCAGGTATTTTTTTTCTTTACGCCTATATGCATTCTTCGCTGTTTAAGTTTTAAAGCTAATTGATTAGGTCGTAAAAACAAGATTTGTAAGTTCAACAAAAAAAAAGCATAAGATTTGTTTGCGTGAATTTGTCTATGTAAACTTTGTATTCCTAGTTGGTTGACCAATGACCAAACCGGTCGATAAATATATGGATATTCGGTCGATAAATATATGGATATTGGCTGACATGAAAAAAAAGACCAAAGATATAAAACTCTATTGTAGTAAAACCATAGTTAATAAACCCTCTTAAAACTAGGAGATACTTATGTCTCAATGTTATTAATTATACCTCGTGTTATCATCAGTAGACGACCAAAAAACATTCCCTTCGAGATTTGAGAGATTCATATCATTAAATGCACTTCTCAGATACACTAATAAAAACCTTATTTCGAGTATCTCAAACGTAACCCATAAAAAGACCATGCAAAATGGCCCAAAGATAAGACTTTGATGAGTCTCCACGTCACTTTCTATATTCGGCTTTTGTCCCCTAAACTTTCGACAACATTCGTCTCGCACCCCGACACTTCTCGGGACCTCTGTCTCCTCCCCTCCCTTTCTCCTCTCCTCTCCTCTCCCATTTCTATATTTTTTTAACTTTTTTTCCTAATTTATGAATATGACTTTTTATTTTAGTTTTCTTTTTCTTTACGTTATTTTCTCTCGTTTCTAACTCGTGGTCCTCTTCATTCGCAATGCTCTGGAAATTTCATCTTAAAACGTAATACAGCTATTCTATACGTGTTTCATACAGAGTATTTTTATTTATCTTTTGGGACTTCCAAATCGATTAATCCCATGAGATATGCGTCGACATGCATGGGTTTTTCCAATGATTTATAGATAATCTTAACAAAAAATTTATGCGTAATGCGTAGTGTATTAATATTCCTACTTGGAAGATTTATATGATGCCACATGGAATAAATAATTAAAAGAACCTTGTTTATGGAGAAAAGAGTAAACTAAAATAACAATTTAAAATAAATAAAAAGAGTAAAGGAGTGAAGGCAACAGCACATAATGAGAGGTTAGTATGGGCTCGCAAACTCGTATGTTTCTTTTCTTTTCTTTTATTTTCCTTTTCCTATTATTAATATCTATTGTTTCTTACCAAACTAACCACATAAATATAATATATATTACCGTTATAAAAATTAAAATATAATATATCTTTGCTTCCTATATATGTGTGTATGTCTCTTCCTATATATATACACTGAAACATATGTTCTCCAATCAAACATTTTTTTGTCTCAAACAAAAACCTCTGAACACACTCACGAACAGATATATATCCCTCCCCAATAAAAGAACTTTAAACAAGAAAACAAATCAGCCATGGAAGAAAATCAACAAGAAGCTTCAATGCCACTAGTTCCCATAGACAGCTTCTCTTACAGTTGGTTAGTTAACTTTCCTTCTTTAGAGGCTTCCATTGATGATTATCATCAAACCTACGAAGATTCTTCTTCTTCTTCTTCCTTCATCGAGATGGATCCAAGATTGCCTGCTTCTAGAAGATTCTTCATCAACAAAGCCCATGAAAGTAGCTTCAAGTTCGACAACTTCGTCTCTTTCTCCGACGAAGATCACTCTTTAGTTCACGCCGACGAGCTTTTCCGCGACGGCTACGTCGTGCCTTATCTATCAAAAGCCACGTCAGCAGCTACCGAGGAAGGATATGAGCCATTGGATACGAAAACGGAGAAAAAGATGGAGACACGTCATGACATGAAGAGCAAGTCTCCTTCGTCTCGTAGGAAGTTGAGGAGAGTGTCGAAATGGGTTTTGTTGAAGTATCTTGATTTCTTGACGCCATTGTGTAAAAGATTAAGGAGATGTAGATCCGCTGGTTCACCCGGAGGTATAGGGATCGACACGAGGATCCGTGTGACGACGTTGTCTAGAAGCAGAGTCTATTCTGATGATACGCCAAGAATAAGTGTTGCAGATGATTTTTACTGGAGACGTTCTTGTGATTCAGAGAGCTCCATTTATGAAGCCGTTCTTCATTGCAAGAAATCTTTCGGTATGTTATTGATATCATTCTTTGTTTAATTCCTTTTTTAGTTTTGTATTTGTGATTATTTATTAATTATTGTTTGTTAATTTTAACAGAGAAATGAAAGTCAAAAATCAATCCATGGAAAAGGAGCAGGTAGGAGTAGAGATGGAGAATATTAAGCTTGAATAAGCAAATTGCATTAACACGTTACACATGGAGTGGGAGAGAGAGAGAGAGAGAGAGAGAGAGAGAGCAACTTGTGATGTGTCTTTTTGTTGTTTCTCTCTCTTGAATTAAAGAGATTGATGTGATGATTCCATGTGAATGTGTCATCTGATGTGGATCAAGAATGTTTTTTCTTCTTTTCTTTTTTTACATGAGTGGGCACATATATAGGTTATAATTATATGGGCAGCTAGCAGAATCAAGAAAATATTTTCAGATTTTCTTCGCTATTTTTCTCCATATATGTAAGTTAAATAGTTTCTCTTTATATATGTAATCCTATATGTGCCTACCCATGTTTTACTTATTGGTCCAAGTGTGTTTAAATATTCTTACTTTTTATGCAAATTTTGTCTTTTCTTGTCTTAGATAGATCATACCGGGATGTCATCATATCAATGCATGATTGGACAACTTTTCTTATCATAATTGTAACTCAAATCAATTAAATCGAAAAAAAAAGAGTGGCGAGAAAGAGGAGTAGAGGACATTCCAAAATTATATTCAAAACTGTATTGATATCATCACCGAGTGAAGATAGCCCCATCTATATATACTAGCTAATGGTTCTAATGGTTAAGGCCAAATAAACGATTTTGGCTAGCCGAACATTTTATTTTGGTTACTGTGAAATAAACACAATGTATGTAATTTACTACATATTAGTTTAGACTAAATATTAGAGTATATATATATATATATATATTAGTTTAGATTCCGAAATAAAATTTTAAACTTAATTTTTGGGTTAAAATTTAAAACATAAAAATAAATATACCACAGCACTTGTACGATCAACCAACAAATAACAAATCAATATAAGAGAATCAAAAAAAAAAAAAAAAATGGTGAACTT